>CM056169.1:47200061-47600412 GCA_029691765.1 Entomobrya proxima
CAGCACATTTGTTGCCATTTGATTAGAACATCTAAACTAAATTTATTTGTTCCATAGGATAAGAAAATTGCTGCGCCGCTAACTACATAATTTCTTGCAATTACAATATTCAGAACCCGTCACAAACTTAAAGCTGATAAAAAATTGCTAGATCTGATTGAAAGTAACCTAGAAAGCATTGCTTTACATTACGCATCCTTGCGATCTGGTTTTCAAGGGAGCCTCAATCGGAAGGCCTCCACAGTTTAATATTAAGTAGAATGAAACAATTTTAATTTTATAATATCCCAAGATGAAGCTGTACGTATTGCTCTCTGGTAGTAAAAAACTATTATAAAACTGATCTTACTTTGCGCCTTGAGAACCATCATTCCTTAATTACTGAACTTATTGGATGGAATAATCATAAAACTATTCAAATTGGTATGATACCAGTTGGCCTGAAAAAAGAATCCAGACTACACAAAAAACCTAGTTTGTTAATTTTTAAAGATGAACTACAGATAAAGGCTCATCGATTGACAATCTACTTCAGAAGTAAATTTGAGTTAACAGTGTTATGATTGTTGAGTTTGTCAGAATTCCCTCTGTGAGTACGTTACAACATTTATTTTATTTTTAATTGCAATATTCTTAGTACTTTAAAGAATATTGGCTTGTGGATTTTTGAAATGCGGTATGGCAAACTGGCACAGATTTCAATTGTTCCAAACTGCCTCCCTGTCCTTCATAACAGTCAGGCAGTAAGGTAGTGTACTCAAACATACGTTTTTGCCCCTAAATACGTTATGGCAGCAAATTTAAGCCTATCACAATTTAAAAATCCCTCATCTTGAATTAACCGAGAAAACCAGTTAACTTTCGTCTACAACAGTCAACAATTGGTTAACAACCATTTAACCTTTTACGCCTAACTCGTCAGGATATTTATATTCTAAAATTTCTAGAATTTGGAAAACTACCACAGCTTAAAAACATAAATGTTTTTGAGTAATTCAGTTTTTAACTCATCTGTCACGCTAGGTCATCTTCGACTACAAAGTTTCCGACATTCAATTTGAGAATTACACACCACTACCACAGAATAGAAGTATCGGTAATTGACTTAACGACAACCAGATTTGCATGCAACCAATCAAAATCTATTATTCACCTTAAAAAATTATAAGGTTGATTTTATAGACGCTCCACGAATTACGAATTATGTAAATTTGAATTGCGTAAATGTATGTCCGCGCTAATAATGTTCACAAGGTATATGTAATAACATTCATTGTCTCGTCGATCAATAAGTGGATCCAAATTAGTGTTTTGTGCATGCTATTGATGCGACGATTAATTAAAATCCAAAATATCGTATCAAAAGCACAATAACCACGTTATGTTAGAAACATTAGCAGAGAAAGGAAACAAAAATTTTCCCATCTTGAACACTGCACGACATAATTGCATGGTATTATAATTTCTACTGAAGACAAAAGCAGTTGGATTGCACAGTGTCAGGCAAAATCCCAACCTTGTTACGTCTTGACAATAAATAACCGTTTTTAGAGTTTCATGCAACACACCTTGTTACAAGAAATTTATGTTAACACAACACAGATTCAAACATTTGCTAATAGCAAGTAGAAAGAAAACTAACTTCTTTTATATGTTTGTTCAACTTAAAGTTATTTTTATGAATAGTTTCTAGAATATAAGTCATATTAAACATTGGTATGATTATTAGGATAGGACTACTTTTGATGCCACTGTAAAAATCCCAAAACTGGTATTTCCTGTTAAAAAGTTTAAAGTGTTTTAAAACATAAATAAAGTTCATAGCCAAGGCCATTAAAAATCTGGTTTCTAGTTTGAAGATATCAAAGGCATTTATTTTGAATTTTCTAAATGTACCGTAGGTCATTGCAAGTGTATACCGTAGCCTAACCTGCAAACTGCTGTGGCGTTGCATTTTTATTTGTGTTGGTCTAAAAGAGAGTTCAATAAACCTGCCTTAAACTCTTTATTTTATTTTGCTACAAGTAATAGGTACATTTTATAACCGGTGTGCTATGCTCAAGACGTGTAAACATAAACACATTCTGCTCTGGAAAGGGCTAAATCCAAAACTAAAAGTTGTGATTACTTGCCATTAATACTATTTAGATTTCATGAAATCTGATTGCAACTCATTCAGGATTTATGACTGAACAGGAAACCACAGTTGGTAAGAAGACTATATTAGGCTATCAAAACCGGAGCTTACAATTTAAATTTTGAGCATCATCAACAATATTTTGGTTTGTAAATGGCAAGTTGGACTGAATGTTTGAGCTTATCGTAACGAAATAACGTTAGAGTTTTTATTAAATTTTGCAAATAAATAGTATTTTTGATTATTTTCATGTAACATTCATAATTACATAAAACTTAGGATACTATAAGCGACACTGGAAAATTTCACGTTAGGTTTCAACAAAGCACTATTTGTGTGAGGCTACACTCAACTACAAGAATTCAAGCATTTATTACTAACGAACTCAAATTCAATCACTTGCTCACCCACACCTGATATATTACCATATCCGTTTTGTGGATAGGAAACTAGTTTCTCGGTCATTGTAATACAACTCCAACTATGTTATTTGCCTCTTTCCAAACTTTTGTATGATAGAATTTGCAAGGTAATTGCAAACTATTTGGTTGATCACAATAGCTAAACAACTGCACACAACTCATTGTCAGTCAAACAGTTTAACAACTACGAGGGCTTTAGAATCATCTTCACGATAAAACTCAAGCAAGCTTAATACTAAAAAGCTTATATGCAACTCTATAGGTCAATTTGTACAACACATTTTGATGTAAATTACCTGTACAGTATTTGAGTTGTTTCCTTTTAATCAACATACCTTGTTGAACAGTTTTCAAGTGGAAAATATCTTTAAGAAATAATGTCAGACTGCTGACAGCGGTATGACGAAAGCATGGTTGGACGGTTTGTCTTGTAATCTCAAACTCCTGCTAGCAAGTTTCTACTTCTGTAAGTACTTCCATTCTAAAACTCAAAGAAGAAATTTCAAAAATTTGATGAGATGCATAGTTTCTCCTGCTTTAAGAGTTTTTGCCAAGTGACGAGGTTTTACTTGAATAATTTTAACGATATTCATAGTTAATAAGGCAATACTTTCATCAATCTAGATGGTTAAAACGAATTTATTAACGGTACATGGAAACAAGAAGTAAGCTTCAAACAAAGAGTCATTAAATATTATCTTCAGGAAAAAACTTAAGCCAACTAACTGTCGCTAAACCATTATATTAGAACTATTTCACCACTACAGCTCAATTAGTAGAATAGCTCATTGTGTAAATTACGTATACAATATTTTAGTTCTCTATATTTATCCAACATACCTAGTTGAACAATTGTTCAATGGAGAAAACCTTTACAAACTTTCAGTTGATTATAGTTTTTTAAAATATACAAATGGTTAAAGTTAAAATAAAACAATCCACAGTACCACATCATATAAAAGCTTTTTTCATCAATTTTAATTTTGGTACCATACCAACGTGGATCTGGCTATGCGAAATTCGCCCCTGATGGGCTAATTAGCAGTTACAAGAACTAAGTATTAGCAGCAATTTCTTTCTTTCTCAATTGAAAGATCATCGAAATCCCTCTTGTATTATAAAGTGCAAGGTTGGCCTGATAGGTTTACATATGACTGTTGCGTTGCGTAACAACGTTGGAGAAAATTCTTATATGTTGGTTATAATTCATATTTTGTAACTGTTTAGTGTAACATACATTGTTACAAAAACTAGTAATGTCATACATAAAAAATTTAAAACTGTCAAAATACTCTTTCAATTAAACCTGAATGGATCACCACCATAATTTTTTATACATCGTCAAAAGATTTGTGTTCTTAATACCTATGTTAGCAAACAATATATTGCCACCTTATTCTAACCCCGACTAGCAAATTTCCCATCATCATTTTCAAAGAATTATAGAAGCTTTTTCACAACTTTTGTAATCGTGCTAGCGACTAATGAATACTAGAATTTGTACAGTTTTACATCTACTCTCTGCATAAGACCAAGTTCTATTTGGATCTCAAGATGGCAAATAAAATTGCTATCTTGTTATATCATAGAAATCAATGACTTTTTTGTAAAAGATCCTTGTAACACACATTGTTACACGAACAAGCTATAAAACAGTGAGCAAGTTTAGTAGTTCCGTTGTTATAAATACGCGTGAGTGCTTTGAAAATCCTGAAAATTTGTTTGTGAATTAGTTATTAACTAGTCTGGTTGAGAGAGTGGGTTCATTGAATAATTCCAAAAACTAGCAACAAGTACATTTTATAACCAGTGTCTTGTGCTCAAGACGTTTAAATACCATACCTTTTGAAGTACGAATGCATCAAACGGTTGCATAAGCATATGATTGAAATAAGACCATCAAAGCCATTTTGTAGCAATATATTTCTGTCTGTCAAATAAATTGAATATAATGCACACTATCCATCTGCTGATAATACTTAATTCTTAAAACAATTTCATCGAAAATGAAATTTATTAACACTTTTTGCATGTATGCATATATCTTAAAATTATTTTTTAAATCCTAGGGTAAATTGTATTGCTTGCGAACACGTAGACAAAATCAATGCATTTGTAATTGCATGACCTAAATCTTTCAAAACTCCCAGTCTTATATATATAATATCTACTTGCGACTCATAAATTTTTCTTGTACAATTAATCTTTACATTTTTTGTCAAAAGTCCAATTGATTTTACCTGTTAGCAACAAATAAATGCAAAAATATTTCTGTTGTTTAGCAAGAACATCTTAAATTAATTTGGCTATTCGCCCATTAGGAAATTGAAAATCCTTTGCCGCTAAATACATTATAACAGCAAGAGTTATTTGGGTGGTTAAAAAATTGAGAACCCGTAATGTTAAAATGAAAACAAAATTTAATTTCAATTTAGTAAATATGAATTTTTACTGGCATTTTATAAGCTCAATATGTATAACATCTAAATGCGTAAACTACTTGTGCAAAATTTTAGTTCCTTACATTCATCCGACATACCTAGTTGGACAATTGGTCAGTGAAAACAAAATGTCAGTTGATAATAATTGCTTTAAAATACAACTGTTGTTTGGTGAAAGCAAAACAATTCACAGCATAGCATCATTATTTTACTTTTTATATATCAATTATAGTTCTGATAATATACCAACATGGATCTAAATATACGGGTATCGCAGGTCTCTTTGCGCTGAGTAGCAGTTACTACAACTGAGTTTATGGTGTTTTACTACAAACGTATTTTGAATATATTACGCTGTCTGCCGTAGTATCAACAATCATTTCTTTGCAAACTCAAGGATCATCAAAATCCCTGTTGCCTGATTAAATGAAATTTGATCTCATAAGTTTAGAGTTATAATTGCTACATAGGTTGACAACGACAATGAGCTTTATTTGGATTTTAATGTGGTAACACAACTTCCCTCCATGTTATGTCTTAATAATATATAATCTTTTGATAAGATTTCATGTAACACACATTGTTATTAGAAATTTATTACGTTAATGCGTTGGTATTCACATGCAGACATTTCATAATAGCAAACTGAACGAAAGCTAACTACATATACATGTTCACATAAACCTCTAACAATTATTTATTGTCATCAATATTTTGATATGCTATCACAAACATTGACATAGTTTACAATGTAGAAGATAAATTATTGTCTATGTGAAACAACCTCGATAATAATGTTTCCTGTTAAACTGCCAAGTGTTTTTATAAATCAATTGTAACATTAAGTGCATTTTGAATAAAGTTGTTGTTTAAAACGTTTAAAATGTCGTTATATTTTTAATGTCAATTTAAAACTCACCCATAACATATGCTTGCACATGAACAAATGCGTGACACCTGTTCATCCCCAAACCGTCCAAACTTCACAGTTTGACTTACGCAAGTAACTGAAGTGGTTAACTTAACTTTTGGTTATTTATTCGCGTTTGTGCCTTGAATCTCTTGAAAACTTGTTTGTAACTTAACTCTCAACTTGTCTAGATGAGTGCAGGAATTCAGTGAATGGTTCCAAAAAACAGCAACAAGTACATTGAGTTGCAGGTTGTAAGATTGTTTAAATTAAATAAACTTTTTTGTATAAAATATAGTAGAACTACTAAAACGTTGACAGATTAAAATTAATGTTTATGGTCATTGACAGTTCTAAATCCTACGAAACCAAATTAAATATCACATGGTAATATCTCCTTATGACTCATGAGTACTAATAATTTTTACGTTTGGTCAAAGTTCAAACTGATTGTACCTTCTGGCAACATAAACATGCAAAAAGTTTTCGCTATTAAGATAAGACATCTTAAATATATTCTGCTATTTGCACATAAGGATAAAGAAAATGTTGTGCTGCTAACTACATTTTAGCAGCAACAAATAATTGAACAAAATTGAGTACCCGTCTCGGTAAAATGATTGCAAAGCTAAAAGATATAAATTCAATTTTGTAACTGTGTATTTTTATTTGCTTGCTTTAAGCTCAACCTGTATAACAACCCAATGTGTAAACTACATGTACTATGTATCAGTTCTCTACATTTATCCAACACACTTAATTCGACTATTCTTGTTTGAAAAATCTGTAAAAATCACACGTATTACAAGGTACAGCGCCAGCTGAGCGCTTTTTGCGTACCACCTACTAAGAAAACATATGTAGGTCTCCACAGGGCACAAAAAACTTGACATGAACAATTACATACAAAAATCCACGGCAGCAATCGGTCAAATGTGAAGCTTAATGGATCAACTTTTATTCCAGTGATAAACCAAAGTGGTTCAGCATGTGCGATAATTGCTTTCTGCACGCTAATTAGCAGTTAACACAACACAGCTTACGGTGTTACTGATTTAGGATCATCAAATTACATGTTGACTTTTAAAATGAAGACTTATAAGTTTACGTAGCGTTTTATCACAGGAGACGTAATAGTTCTTTTTAATAAATAATATTTTGTGAGAGCTTCATGCAACACACCTTGCTGCAAAAAAACAATATTATGTTAAAAAATAAACGTTAGTTTCCCGTATGCCGTCTTTTCTACGATCCCAAGCTTACGAATGTAAATTCACTCACTAGTTAATTAAAGCTGAAATGAAAACACTAGTTCAAATAAACTTGAATATGTCGACACAAATATTATTGATATATCATTACAGGAGTGGCATAGGTATTACGTTTGCAGAAAATATATTGCCATTGTAACATTACCGCGAATATCATATTTCCTGTCACCTTGCCAACGACGGGCAGCCTTGAGAAAGATTTTTGAAGTCGTACTAACTTCTTACCGTATATTAGACTCCTGAAAACGAGCACTAGTTGGATTTAAACATGGCAAGCAGAATTGTTATGTCGTGATAATAAATAATCTTTTTGGTAAAATTTGATGTAACACACAATGTTAGAAGATAGTTAAATAAGCTAATACGCACCCGAAGCCTGAGGGCGAACTCGGCCTGTCGTCAACTCTAACAGGAAATTTTCAAGGACGTGCTCGAAGTTATCAAAATAATTAACCCTCAACCGACTGCTAAGTACTTTATTGCGGCAATAAGGTTCTTTGGGATTAACAAAGTCTGAACTGAATGTTACTCAGATAAGCTTGATAGTAGAAAGCTAATTGCTTATCTCTCAAAGCAGAACACAATTTGTGACCGCACATTGTTAGCATTGAGAAGCAATTAATGTCCTAATGATGTGTATAAGTTTGTACAAAGTCAGTATTTGCCTTCTAAAATTCTTGTAAAGTTGTAAAGTTACATAAAGAAGAATTTTATCTTTCAACAATTTTACCCGTCAATGGGACTTAAAACTGGTAAATTACATAGTGCGGATAACCGAAAGCTTTCAAATTTTTGTCCATAGTTGCTTCGTCGTCGAGGATTTTCAAAATTTAAACCTTTCTTGCCCATATCTGCAAGCATGAGCGATGAGCGATTATACCGCAAGCAAGCAGGTTTGCAAGCCTTAGGACCATGGAAATCTTTTTGAGAATCATCAAAACCCAATTGGACATATCACGAGGTTAACAAAAATATGATTGCCACGTTGCGTAATTCTTTTGGAGTAATGTAAGTCTTGCAAGTAAATATTTATTTTGTAACAGTTTTTTGTAACGCACATTGTTACAAGAAACTAAAAATTCCACTAATGAGAAAATGTTAGGCTTCGACATTTCGCTGTTGGTAAGTCTAAATTTAGATATGACAATTTGGAGATTTCTTAAACACAATTACTTGATTAAATAAACCTAAACTGATATTACAACAAATACATTAATGTTTCATTCCTAAGATTGGTATAGTTATTATATTAGCCAAAAAAGTACCTGTGCCACCAGGAATAAATACAATATATTTTCGGTCCAAGTTGTTTTGCTAGCTTTTACCAAGCACCAGGATGTCACCATTTGGTGAATGAAGTGGCTTATCAACTTGTTTTTAAAACTTGGTGTCTATGTGTTCATACTTTCGGAATTTGTGATTCAATTTTCAAAAGAATTTAAGATTGGGTACCAAAAACTGTTCAGCATTAAAAATTATGTAAACATGAATTGCCAAAATGTAGGTACGCTCTACCAATGCCAGCCCAGATATCATATATCCAAGAAATCTGTGATAACCTTTGTTGTCATTTATACTTCAAGATATTTGATAATAATTATATAGTCGAGTGTGATATAATATAGCTTAATCCTTATAACGTTCCTAAATAATATTTTGTACAAGCTACTGGAGCGACAAATAATTCAAATAAAATATATGGTATCGGTAAAATGTTAAGTCCGTCTTAATACCAGAACTAGCAGAGAAAACGAGCAAAACTTTTCACACCTTGAGCTGGGTATCATTCAATATAATTTCTGCTGAAGACGGAGTATCAGTTTGATTTAGTGGTGTGAAGCAAAATTTTTACCTTGCTATGTCTGGATAATATGTAATCATTTTTAATGGAGGTCATGTAACACATTGTTACAAGAAATCTCATACGTTCACTGCGCACAAACAGTCTGACAGTTTACTTTTCTAGCAGTAACTAGTACATTTTATAACCGGTGTCCTTTGCTCAAGACGTTTAACACAAACACGCTTTAAAAAGGGCTAAATTAATGTTTTCATTTGGGGGACCTTAATATTAAGTTTAAATCGAAGGTTTTCAAACGCGGGAGATCTTAAAATTAAGTTGGTGGTTGTGGCGGCGGCACTTAAAATTCAGTCGATTCAAAAACGTTTCGAAAGTGGTAAAACTTACTTTTCTGCAGGACAAGTTCACCTCTCAAAGTGGCAGGTCTTAATAATCAGCTGTTTGTTGCTGACCTGCCTGTGGGAGAACTTAATATTCAGTAGATTTCCCCTGTATTTCTAACAATTCCCACGTGAACGGTTACTACCCGTGTTGAAAATGCCCACATTGTAGACAACCTACTCCAATAGAAATTACCACTGTTACCCATTGCACCTTAATTATAATTACCACATTTACGTACATAATAATTTATTTTTATTCCACCTTAACTACTATAAACGTGTTTTTAAGTGCCATTTGAAAGGGTTAAAAACATTTAATTTTTTGCGTAAGTGGATTTCAATTTCATAAAATTTATTTTCATCAAATTTAATAGCAACTCTTGGACCACATATTATCATACAGGGAACCACAGCTAGCAAGGGGACCAAAAAATTGCCACAAAAACCTTGAGCATCATCAAAGTCCTATTAGGCTTATAAACAGCAAGTAGTTTTGTATTTTTTATAAGTGTTCCGTACCGAGATAATGTTAGAGTTATTTATAAGTTTCTAAAAATAAATCAGATTTTTTAAAAATATTTTCATGTAACATGCGTGGTTACAAGTTACATGCTTAACTTTCCGCTGTTTTGCTAAATCATCTTGATTTTATTCGTCTATTTGCACATTAGAGTAAGGAAAATGTTGTTCCGCAAACTACATTGTAGCAGAAACAAATATTTTAACAATTCCAAAAGTAAGAATCCGTGTAACTGAGCGCAAAATTGTTGGATATACACTCAGTTTCGTATTTATGTTTTTAGCTCAATTTCTACAACACCTTAATGTGTAAAATATTTACTTGTACAATTTCATAGTTCTCTAGGTTCATCCAACATACCTAGTTGAAAAATTTTTCTCTGAAACATCTTTAAAAATCACGGACCTTCTTGTCGCTAATATACCCTTTGTATTAATCTGTTGTGAAGGGAAAGTAAAACATTCTAAAGCACCACTTTGTAAAAAGATTTTTAAATTAATTTAACAATTTTGGTATAACAATAGAATAAAAGTTTATGTTTATATTTATAAACTTTTATTCTATTGTTATACCAAAATGGTTCTGTATATAAAATCTGCAAACTACCAACCAGTAATTTTTTTATTGTGTTTTACTAACAGCTCGTCTAAAATATATTGCCTAGCGTAGTATTAGGATAAATTTTCGAATCAAGTTTCATGGAAGGATCATAAAACTCCGTATTGACTTAAAAGATACACATTGATAATACTAGTTTAAACTTATAATTCTTACGTAGAATAATTCGAAATAACGTTGGAGTCGTGTAATAACTGATCCTAATTATTATTATTAATACTATATTTGTAACGGCTTCATGTAACACACATTGTTGCAAAAAACTAATAATATTTTTTTAAAATATATGTTGGGTTTTAATATTCCGTGCTTTCTAACAAACATAATTTGGGTATGTGAATTTACGCATTTGTTATATATTAGTTAAAATGAAATTAGTTTTCACATATTTCTCTGCTTTTCTAAATGGACACAATCCCAGCTTAAAAATACGCAGATTCAAAAGTTCCTATATCCGAGCATGCAAGCGTAAAATAGTAACGCATGTCTTGATGACATAAGTGGCGACTATAAGTTTGATTCTTTGATTCATTTTGTAAATTGGTCAGTACGTAGGTTGTCTTAAAGCTTTAAAAACTGTTGCTCCGAAATATTCAGCAGTTTTTTTTAATTGATGGATGGAAGAATTAAAAAGTTTTAAAATATGTGTAGCTACTATATACAGAATTTAAAACTTCTTAAAAGTGTGCTTAGGTTCAACGCACAAAACCACCTGAAACCGAATTCTTGTTGAATATTTCCAGTTTAAATGTTTTAAGTGTTTTAATTCTACCGCATGCTTTTAAGATTATAGGTATAAATATAAACTTTGGTTAAACAAACTGCGTATATGCCAAAGCGGTTTGGGTAAAAAAAATCGGTTCACAAAATCCACCTTGCACACACCTTTCAATAAAATCAAGGGTTATATAGTTATATATTATGTTGCTTTAAAAAAGTTAATTATTAAATTTGTTTATTATTAAAATTATTAAATGTGTTAAATGTTATTATTGTTAAATTTGTAATGCCGCCGTGACCTCAAAATAATTTCTAATGAAACATACAGTATACGTTTCAACATGTTAACTTTTTATGTGCCATGGGTATTCCTATTCGTGACTACTGCTACTTTTCTCACTGACGGGCTTAACTTTTAAATTTCAGAAGAGGATGTGAAATTTATACTTGCTTGATCTTGTTAATTTGCGATGAAAATCAGTCTGTGTTCAGGGACCTATTTCAACCCCCTAGATTGGGGTGAAATTTCACCCCCCAAAATACACAGAGGTTTAATACAAATTTGTTTAAGGTGTTTTTCTCGTTAAAAAATCTTGAAATAATTTCCACAGCCTTCATGTTACAAGAGCCGATCGATCTGACTTCAGATTCAGAATCCACAAAAAATTTGCTATTTACTGTCAAAATTTGAGGTCAACTTTCCCTCTTACTTTTTGAGAAAAATAATTATGAAGTTTGTCAACATTTAAACTGCCATAACTTTTAACCGCTTTGATGAATTTGCCTGATTTCTGATTTAGAAAATCAAGCATTTTTTTCTGTACAAAACTTGTATTTTTGCCTAAACCGACTTAACTTATTTAGTAAGCTATTTGAAATTTTTGATTTTTGGAATTTTCTAGGGACCTATATAGGTCCCTATAAGGACCTTTTTAGGTCCCTAAAGCAAAAATTTATTTATTTATTTATTGCCAAAATATACAGGCTTATGGATATAATATACAAATTCTAGGGACCTATATAGGTCCCTATGAGGACCTATTTAGGTCCCTAATCCTGGGGACCTATATAGGTCCCTGAACACAGACTGAAAATTAAAGTATAATGCCAAATTCAATTTTGGTGGAAACTAGTTTGTGGTTTTTGAATTTTATAACTTTTTTTGTGGTCGTGGTACTTCAGGGGCAATTATGAAATTAAAAATGTCCCATCGTTTTAAGCAAAAGTCACAATTTACCGTAATAGACGTACATGCATTTGGTTTAATGTTTTTAGAGATTTAAGAGATAAAGATTTTATCAGGATACATCAGATATTGCGAAATGTTGTAGTGTTGTATCATACGTTTTTGCCACTACGTACCTTATAGCAGCATAACTGTTCGTTAGATTATCAGTCCAAAAACTGATCCCTTTGAAGTAAGCGTAAAAAACTGGTAAAAATCGTTTATAAAAGAAAACATTAGTAAAACAACCATGTATTCATATACCGTAAATTCTGAATTTATAGCCCTCTCTCAAATTATGGCCTCTCTCTAATTATAGCCCTCCCTGGCAGGGGAAAAATTGATAATGTAGCCTCCCCTAAATTATAGCCCCCCTCAAAAACCAATTCGCTATTTTGTTCTTTCAATACGACTATAAGGATCAATCTTGACATAGAGAGGTTCAAAATGAAGAATTAAGTATCAAGAGTTGTCAGTACTAGTTAATAATAATAAATTATCACGTAATTCAGCAATAAAAAGCAAACACATTATGGGTAGCAAAAGCGACGTAAGTAATATTAAGATATAATTTGTATTATTTACTCAATTTTAAGGATGCGAGCTTACAATTTTTGAATTTTTACTCATTTTTGAGAAAATAGTTGTTGGGTTTCAAGGCGTCTTTGAAATTTTAGCCTCTCTCTATTTATGACCTCTCTCTAATTATAGCCCTCCATGAGAGGGGTAAATTTTAAAATATAGCCGGGGTTATAAATTGGCAATTTACGGTATAAATTTAGACACAGCCCTGTGTTTATGACTACTTGTTTTCATTCGAAACCACATAACCTTTGAGAGGAAATTTTACGCCTTTTTATGAAGTGCAAAGCTTCTGAATTTTCAGTTTTCACTAATTTCAGACATTTTGTCATAATTTGTTAAAATTAATTTGCCACGATCTAGAGTAAATACATTAGATCATGTAACCCAAAACTTATCTTCCACAAACTACAAATTTGCACCTCATTTCCAAAAAATTAAACTCTGAAACAATGTTTCAAATTCTGATACGATGCTTTATGTTTTTTAAAATTCATTTTACTTAAACCAAATTAATTATCTAGTGGCGCTACAAAACATGTGTACTTTAAAAGAATTTTAACTCAACGAAAACTATCGTCACTAGGGTTTCTTACAAATAGACTTCGCACTACCGCAGCTAAACTTTCTGAGAAGTTTTTGGGTAAACCAATAATACAACTCCGCTGTGATTAATTACCCCATTTACCTGCCTGGTGAACATCACGTAACACTGATCCGGACAATTTTCAAAATCGGAAAGATTCTTAAGTTGACAATACGTTTGAAAAAAACCTGCTATTTAGTAAAAGTAAAAGAGTCCATAACCCTACATTGTAGAATGGATTCTTGTGCTGCAATTGGTAATAATATTGTGGGAAATTGAATCAAAAGACATTGTTTCTGCTGTCTGCATAAAAATTGTCCACGTATGCAACTTTGTTCATGGTCGCTTACGACAAAAATATGTTTAGGCAAATACTGTTTCGTATCCTATTTTAAAAAAATTCAATTGTGTACAGGGAATGGTGAAACTTAACTATCAACAAAACCTTTTTAATTTGTAAATGCAAGTTGGACTAAAATTCATAAGCGATACGTAACGTGATTATGTTAAGATAATTTTAAATCTTGTAACTTAACACTATTTAGGAACTGCTTTATGAAACATACTTGGTTACAAGAAAATTATGATACTATAACGACAAATGGAAACTAAAAGTTAGTTTTTAAAACTCACCTTATGTGTGAGACACATGAGTCTACATTTACGTAAGCCAACTAAAACCAATATAAAAATATACCCCAAATATTATTTTCCAGAAATCTGGCTTTCGTAGAAGTCTAAAATTAAATATACCAAATCAGACAATTCATTTTTAGAAAAACGATGACTGAACATTTGTTCCGTTAAACCTTGCGATATTACTACAAATACATTTTGTGTTATAAACTAAATAGTTGTATATTTAATAGTTTAGCAAAATTGCATATCCCTTTAAAACATTTTATTTTTGAATCTGTATATCAAGTATTTTAAAAATAAATCAAGTTTAGCGCTGAAGCCATTTTAGGTCTGGTTAGTGGTTTGAAAACTTTATACTCACCCATCTACTTTTGTGCATAATAACTACTATTAGACACCTATATGTTCACCTGGGAAACGCTAAGCCGTGACCTATCCCTTTTGATTTGTGTAAGTAAACCAAAACGATTAAGTGAAGTTGTCTTGAAAGATTTTGTTTCTCTACCAGCAATAATTACATTTTATCACTGCTATCATTTAATGTGTCTAAATTGCTAATGCGTCTAAAATCGGTTCTAAGTACAAGAGGACCATACAGTTACATAGACATGCTTGAAATAAAAGGTTTATACTTTTGTCGTATGATACATGTGTAATTTTTTTCTAGAATGTACAAATATTAGCAGAATGTCTTCCTACATTCTTCTTTTCTTTTCACCATTGACAAAATTCTAATTTAAAAATTTGAAAGTTGAAGAGTCTTTATAGATGAGAATGCACACTCAAAGTAGTAGCATATATTTTGATGACACAAGCAGTGACTAATAATTTAATTGTAAGATCCGACAAACCGATAATCGATATTACGTTCACACGTACGTGGATTGTAAAAATCCATTGGTAAAATTGTTTTTTTAAGTTACTTGTATTGCGTACACTTTAAATTCCAGGTAATGCGTGAACATTCATACAAAAACGGATTTATTGCAAAACGTAGAACCTTGTTTTCTTTTTTTATCATCTCATATTTCCAATTACCTGTAATCATATAGGCAAGTAAATTGACACACTCTCAGCATTTTAAGACAAAGCCTACCTTTTAGCCGTTAATTAATGATAACAGTATTCAACACAAACCAATTTTATAACTTTCAAATTCCTAAGTAAACCTCTTCTACAAAATTGCGGTCTCCGAAATCCGGTAATATTTATTAGATCAACTGGTTTTATGTGAACGTACAGAAATCCACGACGCAACGCACGACGACATTGTAATATTAGACTTCATACTATTCTAGTTTTAACATAACAGCAGAGATTTGTATAGATGGTTTTATAGATGGTTTTGTTGTTTGCTTCGTGCAAAGTATAAAGTTACGTAACTGTGTTCATTGTGCTCCATTAATACAATTTTATGTTGCCAAATAGAAACGTTGCCTGTAGTACTTTCAGAAGGAATGAATTTCATGATTCAAAGGTTAAACGACAAGCTTAAACGCTCGTCAAACAAAACCCAGAACGACATAAAAGTGCAAGGTTGACTAAGCCTTACAATTTTTATACAGCACGACAACAAAGGAAGAATTTGTTGGATCTTGCTAATGAATTATTTGGAATAATTTCAAGTAACACACATTGTTACAAGAAATTCGTTCTCCTTTTTACAATGAAGAAAAATGCACATAATGTTGCAGCACTCTCCATTTGTCCCCATGTACCTTTTTTCCAATTCAGGCATTTGTTTATAACTGTCAAAAAGCTAGCTCCTGCTTACATGAAACATGAAAAAAACAATCAACCTAATATTGTTGATGTTTTTCAAAGATTGGTGTACTTACTTTGCAAGCAATTAATCATAAATGCAATGCAAAACCTTACAAGCTTCACGAACACATTTTTGAAGTGAATGAATATGTGTAATTTGTTTGGAGTCTCTGCTGAAGACGAAGTATCAGTAGGATTTCATAGGACGATCAATTCCAAGCTTGCTAAGTGTTGCTATGCAGTACTGGTTTTGCAGAAGTTTCATGTAACACACATTGTTACAAGAAATTTATCATATAAATATGCAGAAACAAACAAACAAACAGAAACAGAGCTTACTACATCTGTTTGTTCGCTTAAACCAGAAATAGTTAGGCATGCCATATTTATGATGTCAACAGGTGATTGCATTTATTTGAATGAATTGTTGTTCCTACCAGATACATATTATATCGGCTTTAATAATAACCACATTACTTGTAAAACTGACTACCGTAAGAGTCATATTTTCTTTGTAGTATGGAACGTAAATATTTATACTTTTAGTCACAAATAGTGTAACGCAATCTCTACTTCTGTTTAGTATGCAACATTGTATTCAAATTCTATTTTGAGCATATAGAGCATAATAATCATCGTTGGAATTAGTTCTAGTTTAAAGCAATGCCATGCATTTTTTCTGTTAGGTTAAGATTCCAGAATGAAACATTGTCATTTATTTTGCGATGCATTCATTCTGAAGTTGTGTCAAAATTAGTAAGCACGTTATTATATTCTGTCATCACGATAAAGCAGTATATTAAGGATCTAGATTCTAGAAACAGCACAGTGAAGCAATGTCTGTAATATCTGACCTGCTCGCGAATTTCACTAAATAACTCATACAGTTTTGATAAACTTTTACTTATGACTGCACCAGTTCAGTGTGCTTCACAAGTTTCGTGCATACTATGTGTAAATTATTTTGACTCTTTTCCTATATCTAACCTACCTTGTTAAACTATAGTTCACTGGAACAGCTATCCTGTTTCCCGTTAATTGAAAACGTTGTTTAAACATAAATCAATTCTGCTAATCCAGCCATTGTCTATTCAAGTTTCCCCCTTTCAAACGTTTGGGTTCACTATACTTTTGCTTAGGTCGAGGTATAAGTTCACCCATCACACGCATTGCAAATATACAATTTTAATATATTGCAGGGGAGTAAGTTCTACTGATCATACCAAGAACGCAATTATCAATTTAATGCCGCCTTATCCTTAAAATAAGTTTTGACGTTGTTACATAAATTATTAGTTTTAGCATTGTAAATTTCACCATACGTGCTACGTTTACTTTATAAGTGCTGCTATTCAAGTGTTTTGGTGGTTACGTGAAAAACATTGTAAAACGTAAGATTTAGAACGTTATTTTTTATCTTAACTGCTTCGTTCTCAAATAAAAGAATTTATTTAAATAATTTTGTACGACTATAGTCGTTGCAAATAAATTACCTCAACATAACTATCCTTATACCTCAGCAGTCATCCATCAAAGTGAAGGCTAAATTCAAATCTGCTCTACTTCATGGTCATTTTATAAACCGGAGATGACTTAAAACTTGGATATTGGAAACTGAGAAACTTTCTCCAATATTCCGTGTTAAACTTATGTCTGTTGATAAACTATTGCACACAGCCTATCGTCTAAGAATTATCAAACAAGCATGTCAGCTCGTTTTATCAACTGAGATAAATAATTTGTTGTACCAGAAAAAAACACGTTTATATACTGGTGTCATGTAAAACCACGTTGTAGTAAAATCTAAGTATGCAGTTTAAGTGTAAGAAGAGACTTGTAACTTAATCTGCTTTGCATCTCAGAACATTTTAACCTAACTGTGTCATACATTCCGTTAAAAGAAATTACTCTTTTTCCTCTTTTTATATTCTAAAAACATTTTACTAGAATGAAATGCAAGTTCATTAATATGGCCTCTTTTTGTGTACATTGACAAATTCAGGCATTTCACGAAAATCTGAATTATTAACTATATATGCTTCACACAAAAGCTAAAAGTAGGCACCTGCCTTTAATAGAAACGAAGGCAAAATGCTTACGGAACAGCTTATAAATTGTTTAGTTTATGCTAACAACAAACGTTTTTCGAATTAAACCTTTCAAAATTTTCAAAATTTCAAAAATTCGCCGCTAACGCTTCTGACACATCTTTTTGCTTGTGTTTAATTGTTTGAAGAAAATAATTATAAAAATGAAATTCATTCAAATTCAGTTTTAAGCCCATCCATCACATGTTTGTTTTGGTTGCTTGTGCGTGCCATCTTATATACTTCAAGCAAACAAATTAAAGCATTAGCATTCAGAGCGACTTACAAATGCTATATTCATGAATTTACCAGGGAAGGTGATTAAATTGATAAATTATGTTTCACCAGCAATATTATCGTTTTAAAGCTGTTGTAGGTTATCCCTTCTTGAGCATCTAAATACACTTAGATATTTGTATGAAACTTGTGCTTTTCTTCAAACAAATGTTTTCTTCAAAACAAGCTTCTTGTTTGGTTTAAACTTCTGATGCCAAGTATATAATGCCAACCTCGAGTTTTGCAATTTGTCTGTCTGTCTGTCTGTTTGTTTGATATTAGCCGTTGCAATAAATTACCACTTACAAAACTAAATCTTACTCATCTGCTTTTAATTTTTTTGTGAGACTTAAAAAGAATTCTGCTCCAATTTAAGGGCAAGTCAAATAGCGAAGATGATTTCCAGCTATAAAATGACTTCAGCTTACATTCAGTTTTAACCTCAGTTATCATATATGTTCCTTATTATCATAAAGCGTACTAGTAAACATTCAAAAGTAAGAATTACCATTATGCAACAAACTGGTTGCCAATTTGTGTCAAACAGCTTCATGTAACACACATTGTTACAAGAAACAATAATGATTGAAAAAAATAAAAGTTAGGTTTCAATACTCTGTTCTTTCTATGATCCTAAATTTACGTATGTAAACTGACGCATTTGTTAATTAAAATTGAACCAAAAATATTAGTTCATAAAACTTAAACTTAAGCATATCTAAAATTTTATTGGTGCAACAATACAAAGACTGGTATAGTTATTAGATTTGCAGAAAATGTTTTGCCATTGTAAAATTACCTATCGTCCAAGCGACTAACATATTCCTTATCATCATATCAAGTAGCACAGCCCTGAGAACAATTTCAAAGTTATACTAACTACTAACGGCACATTCCCTAACGAAAACGGAGCACTAGTTGGACTTCAAGATGGCAAGCAAAATTTCTACCTTGCTTTGTCCTGAAAATAAGTAGTCATTTTTGAGAGTCTCATGTAACACACATTGTGACAAGAAACATACTACGTTCTTACGTATACAAATGCGTGTTAATAACCAACAGCAGAAAAGCTTACCATATCTATATGTTCAACAATTATCTCTTTAACTCTAACTGGTGTCATGAGATCAGGGCCTCTACTTACGGTTTAAGTACAGATAGCCAAACACCAGAGTGGACGAAACCCGCGGGTTTTTCACAAAAACCCAACCCACCCGGGTTTATCTGGGGTTTTGGGTAAAAGTGGGTATTTCTGGGTATGGGTGGGTATTGCAGTATCATGCAATAAAATCTGCACCCGCCAAGAATTTGGCGCCCCAAAGGCAGTAGCTCAGCAAGAATATCAGTTAATAAATGAATCGGGAAAGCAAAAACTATGAATATTTTGAAAAATTTCGATAATAAATGCAGCAAAAAGGTCAATTGTTTACAATAATAGTATTTTTTCAACCACAAAATTTTAAAAACCCACTTTTACCCAAAACCCACTCTCAAAACGAGGTGGGCTGGGTACCGAAAAACCCGGGTTTTACTGGGTCACCCAACCCGTGGGTAATGGGCATACGTCCACACTGCCAAACACATACATTAGTATACATATGCTTGGAATACAATTTATCATTATTATAAAACAAAAGTCTAATTTGCTCTCACGAAAAGATAATTTTTTGTGAAATATTTTCCATTTCCATATTTTTCTACTATACGACAACAAATTTTCAGGCCAAAAATTTGCGAATTCTAAAGTCGTTTTGGCTCAGCATGTACGTTTACAATTATTATGCCTGTACTCATGTTACGAGTAATAACTAACAGTTAGATAGCGCGATATTCCAAACTTGCAAGTAAGCAAATCGGGTGAGAACGTTAAACATTTGATTTTCGGTAAATGCAACAGTTTTTTAAATTCATATTTTCGAGAACGAGCCGAGGTATTTTCACAGAAAATTCAAGGAGCACTTGTACATAATCAGTAACAATACTATCAACCTAAACCGAGGTTTCTCCGTGTCATCGATTTGGGATGGATCCCTTACTCACTTCTTGACACCATTACAGGACATATAATTTCTATGCAAAATTTCCAATGTTACCGAATTTATTTATACCGAATCAATAATATATCAATCGATAACCCTACTACCAACAGTCAAGACCTAATTGAAAATACAAATCTAGCAAAGAAGACAACACCAGGACCAGTTTCTTGTCAGAGAGGGATCACGAAAACGGATTCTCATCACACTTTTCAAGTTAATGGATGAACAAATGCAATCCTCAATATTTTATATAATATCTTTGTCATGTATTTATATTTCTTGTTTTTCTGTTCAGTTTTTCCTGATGATGGTTATAGTAAATAACCGAAAGCTTGAATAAACATTGTAAAGTTTCCAACATTATGGCATCCATGATCTCCGATTTATCATTACCTACTAACTATTCGCCACATGGATGGAAAGCCCTTAAAACTGAAGTATCAAACAGTTTCGGAGTACACTTTTCCCATTGTATCTCTTCCCTGGAAAAACAAGAACTCAAGAGATGTTCCACTCAAAACAATATCATTTTTCTTAAACGATGCAAAAAGAATGGACTGACACCAGTCTGCTGCACGGTCACCAACAAGTGGAGCAAAAGACGAAAAATAGATGAGGCATGCAAACGACTGCAGCAAATACTTTTAAACGACAGAATAGATGAAAATTTCAAAATGCTCAAATCTCTGGACAAATCAATTAGCAAATTGAAACAGGAAATTAGTAATAAAATTGGACAAATTTTCATCATGGTGGAGGACTATATTAACACTTCCGTCCAGAGACTAAACAACACACTCAAACGGAAACACCAAGCCAAGTTTGATAAACTCAAAAACAACTTTATCAATTCCAAAACAACTTCAAAACCACAAAAGTCAATACAAGTTCCAGAAATCACCAAGCCAAGTGTACATAATCTTTCAACTGCTGTACTATCGGATTCTGAAATGAAGCTACTGGAACTTGGGCTAAATTTTGGAATTCCATTTAAACATCACAACGAATTGTTGATCGAAGCTTCCATAAACGTGGAGAAGGCGTTACTTAAACACGATTGGAATAAGTACAAGATTTCAGACGCACAGCTAGATAAAGTAAGATTCGGAGTAGCAAAAATTTTAAAATCGAAGCAAAACCAACCAGACATTACAGTTCAACAATATCAATGGATCAAGAAAGACATTATGACACTCAGAAGACGTAAAGACATTGTAATATGTCCGGCGGACAAGGGGAATGCTACCGTGGTACTAGACAGGTCCAGATACGATATGGAAGTCAACAATTTATTGCAAGACACTGCGTACTCAAAAAATCCTCAAGAAACAATTGAAAGTATTGAAAAGGCTATCCAAGAAAAATGTAAGAATTTGTTGAACCAAAAGCGGATAACAAAAGATGACTACAAATATTTAACTCCGTCGGACACCAGATGCCCACGATTTTATGCTCTACCAAAAATTCACAAAAAGGATATGCCATTCAGACCAATCGTGGATTTCAGATATTCAGCTGCATACAACTTATCTCAATTTCTTGGAAACATTCTCAAAATTATTAACAAGGACCACCCTTCAACTCTCAAGAATTCGTACTTCTTTGCTCGAGATATAAAAGAAATAGAAGAAATCCCTGAAGATCATATTATGGTATCATACGATGTCATTAGCCTGTTTACCAGTGTCCCAATTGAGTTCACATTGGACATCATTAACTCTAAACTACATGAAAGCAGAGAATGGAAATCAGCAGCACCTAGCTTACTACCTCAAGATGTCATGTCTCTCCTAGTAATATGCGTCAACTGTACGATTTTCTCATGGAAAGGTACACATTACAAACAAGTGGAAGGCTTACCAATGGGATCCCCCATATCGCCACCATTCGCAGAAGCATTTATGCAGGAACTTGAACGCAAACTAATATCAAACAACAGCAACATATATTTTTGGAGAAGACTGGTGGATGACGCCTTTGCTATTTTACCTGATACTTCTGAAAGCAACCTTCTTCTAGAACTAAATTCTTATCATGAATCCATCCGTTTTACTGTGGAAAAGGAAGAAGATAATCAACTGCCATTCTTGGATATACTAGTCATGAAGAAAGAAAGTGGGCGCATTGAAAAAACAGTCTATAGGAAATCAACACATACTGGACGCTATTTAAATTTCCAATCATATCATCACATGTCCCACAAAATCTCGGTCATTGACTCCTTGTCCTTTAGAGCGTATGTGATTTGTGACGACCAATACCTCAATTCTGAACTTAATACAATAAAGAACCAACTAGTGGCTAACGGGTACCCAAAGAAGCTTATCACTGAACGTTTCCACCGAATGAAAATAAGAGCAGCAGAATGGAATCCAAATGACAAGATTATCCAAGATGATAACCTACTTGACCCGAAACCTAGACTGATTTTGCCATTCATGGGTCCACTCACCACGGAACTCACTCAGTTCTTACGTTTCATGCTGGACTGCGAATTTGGGTATATTCCGGGTAAAAAGGTAGGCTCCTTCCTATGCTCCCTTAAGGATGAAATTGCTAAAACGGAAATCGGATGTATTTACAAGATTCCGATTCGACAAAGAGGCACGAACATTTTAATAAAATGGTATATTGGAGAAACATCCAAAGCACTGCAAATTAGGATCAATCAACACCGAAAGGATGTACTTAAAAACAGGGAGACATCAGCTATTGTTCAACACATTAGAAAATTCCCTGAACATTATGCAGATTTTGACTCAGCAAGTCCTATTGAGAACGAGCCGAGGTATTTTCACAGAAAATTCAAGGAGCACTTGTACATAATCAGTAACAATACTATCAACCTAAACCGAGGTTTCTCCGTGTCATCGATTTGGGATGGATCCCTTACTCACTTCTTGACACCATTACAGGACATATAATTTCTATGCAAAATTTCCAATGTTACCGAATTTATTTATACCGAATCAATAATATATCAATCGATAACCCTACTACCAACAGTCAAGACCTAATTGAAAATACAAATCTAGCAAAGAAGACAACACCAGGACCAGTTTCTTGTCAGAGAGGGATCACGAAAACGGATTCTCATCACACTTTTCAAGTTAATGGATGAACAAATGCAATCCTCAATATTTTATATAATATCTTTGTCATGTATTTATATTTCTTGTTTTTCTGTTCAGTTTTTCCTGATGATGGTTATAGTAAATAACCGAAAGCTTGAATAAACATTGTAAAGTTTCCAACATTATGGCATCCATGATCTCCGATTTATCATTACCTATTAAATTCATATTTTTTGGTTGCGTAGGAAATCTAGGTATTAGACAAACATTTGCACTCAAGTGTATTACATCCAATAAATGTATGATCCTGCAATCTCTAGGTACTAACTGATAATGCACTTCACTCTTCTAGGCATGAGATAATAAACTAACAAACTCCCAGCAATAAAAAACGTACATCTACAAATCGTTGATAATTGGTACATTAGGTGACATAACTCCCTGTACTAAGTTCTAAATGATGCTCTGGACTCGTAAGCACTGAAAATAAATTTCTCTAACATCAATAAAGCTATTAATGGCGGATAAATTTCGGATTAAATAAAATAAATAGGTAAAATTGTACCGTTCTTCAATGAAGGTTTATACCATAACCCGTTCTAACATACTATCGTTTAACGCATTTTGCTTATGCAGATTGTACGAGTTTAAACAAATTAAACCTTTACAATATGACACTTTCACCCAACAAGTGATATGGTAACTTAGCAAGTCATACATGTTTGCTTTTTTGTCTCCTACGGAACAGGTGTGAAACTAACAATTAATATCATCACTATGAATACACAACTCTTCTTATATTTAGTTATTTGCTCATTAAAATACGAAAATGTTGTTCCGCTAATTAATACATATATTCATGTAGCTTACATGGCTACACCAAAATTGTGATACTATAAACGACGTTTGAGAACTACATATTAGGTTTCAACACAGCACTTTTTGTGTGATGCTACATTCACCTACAAAAAAATCAAACATTTGTTACTAACGAACTGTAATCTAACCACTTGCTCACCTAAACCTGACTTATTTACCATACGCGCTTCCTGGTTATCAAGTAAGCTTACTTGTAAGAGAACCCCACCTATTTTATTTGTCTTTTATAAAACCTCTATAAAAACACGTTAGTTAATTGCAAGCTACTTGGTTAATCGCAACAATAGTTAAACAAACACACACAACTCAGTCAACCAAATCAACAACTATGAGGGCTTTTGAATCATCTTCACGAAAAAACTCAAGCCAGTATAATGCCAATAAACTTAAATGTTTTTTTGATATGCCCTAACACTTTTTGGTGTAAGTTTCTGGTTTGGAGATTTTAAAAGGCTTTTTATTTAACAGATTTTGCAAATTGACCCTCGTCTATCACACATGTTTGTTGCAGACTAGTAAATGAAAAGAGACAGACAGAAAAGAGCTAAACTCAAAACAAAATATTTGATCACTTGCCTCAGTTTATTTCGATTTCATGAAATATATTTCCATAAGACCTAATCGCAACTGATTTACAATCTATGATCATAAAGGGAACCACAGTTAGATAGAAGACTAAAACACGCCAACCAAAACGGGACTTTATGATTTGGAGCATCATAAGAGTCCTTTTTGATTTATAAAATGCAAGTTGAACTAGGTTCCGTACCGTGATAACATTCAAGTTATAATACTAGCCTTGCAAATAAATAATCTTTTTTGGCTATTTTCATGCAATATACATGGTTACATAAAGTTTATGATACTAGCAACAAAGAGCAAATTCCGGTTGTCCTTACCTCCCAAGCGGTTAGAAAACGTCGGATTCCAAGAGGAAAACTTCGTAAAAATGCTCAAGATGATCAAAATATTTAACCACCAATCTACGTTTAAGTATATTATAGCGGCTGCAACTGGTATTGGGATGAACAAAATCTGAAAGCTACTTAGATAAGCTTTAGTTCTGAGGATAAAATCAGTAAAATTTTGAAAGCTGGAGTTAACTAAACTGCCCGCATCCCTTAATCCCTTGTTTTACTCTGTTCAATTTGATCGTAGAAAGTATATTGTATATATTTGAACACAGAGAGCAATTTTGATCCGAACATTGCTGGCAAGGAGTGACACTAATTTCTATAATTGTTTGTAGGAGTTTTTACTCCCATTGTAAGGTTTTTGTAAAGTTGTAAAGGTACCTTGGAAACGAATTTTATTTTTCAACAAATATGAGACAAAAAACAATTAAATTTCTTAGTACGGGTAACCGCAAGCCCAGCAAATTTTTGTGCAAGCTTGCTTATGATGAGGTTCAAGATTTAAACCTTGCTTGACCATATCAGCATGTACCGGCAGTTAAGCTGCAAGCAAACACGTTTGCAAGCCTGAAGTTCGTGAATATTTTATGGAACACTTCAGATTTAGGATCATCGAAATCCAATTTGACGTATCACAATCTTAACATTTATATGGTTCTAAGGTTGCACAATTTCGTTAGAAACGTGCAACTCATGCAAGTCTAGCAAGTAAATATTTAGTTTCTAACAGTTTTATTCAACATACATTGTTACAATAAACGAATAATTAAAAAGTAAGACGTCAGAATTCTGCCTTTTGTACGTCTACATTTAGGTATGACAATTTGGAATTTTGTTCCCCGCAACTATACGCTAAATACTTTTTCAAATAAACTTGTATCAAGTACAACAACTATTTTGATATTTCATTCCAGAGAATGGTGTTCTTACCACCAAGAAGATGTACAATATTTATCGGTCTAGCATGTAACTACTTTTAAAACAAACTAGTCCCAGCATTTCAGCTTAAAATGCAGAATTTAGGAAGACGAATTTATTATCTCTGAAACATATAGCCATTTTTTACATCTCTTTTGCGTACATTCAAAATTGCATGTGATGCAGAAACATTTGCATTAGAAC
Source organism: Entomobrya proxima (assembly GCA_029691765.1). Taxonomy (NCBI): domain Eukaryota; kingdom Metazoa; phylum Arthropoda; class Collembola; order Entomobryomorpha; family Entomobryidae; genus Entomobrya; species Entomobrya proxima. The sequence goes on from CM056169.1 coordinate 47,226,472, forward strand.
GAAAACCAAATACCTATTTTGTCTTTTACACATATTGGAAATAGATTTTTACCTCATTCTTATCGACACAGAAAGGCACGTAAAAACCAACCACACCAACAAACCCTATCGTGCACATGTTCTAAAACTTTGGTGAAATTGTCATACTACACAGTCAATATATGATGTTGCAAAGAGAGGCGTTTTATATAGGTAGCCCAAAGAACTTTCATGAAAAACCAAATTTCATACAATTTTTTAAAATTTCAATAGATGACTTTGAGTCATTATCATTTGAACATGTTGAGTCGAAAACCAAATTGAGGTACTAAATAAAATTAATTTTGGCAGGAACCAGTTTTTGATGACTGTAGGTGGTCCTATGGTCGTAGTTGCTCAGAAGCGTTTGTAGGGATCCAATGGAATAAGTGTTCTCAATTAAGAATTAAAATGGACCACGATGGTTTAAAATATATGTTTAAAAGCAATTTTTGAAACGTACCGTATATTACGCTTAGGTGCTAAAACTGGTCGGTAAAGAACACCACTTCCTTCCTACTTATCCCTATTTTGCCTGTTTAACAATGCGGTGACGATTTTTAATTGCAACAGAATATTACTCAGAGTAGCATTGTGTAATAGTGAAAGTTTTGCTGCCAAATACCTTATAGCAGCAACATATTTTTATTAGGACTATCAATGTTTAAGAACTACTAACGTGGAGTTATATGAAAAAACCCATTTATTATTTTTCTTTCACAACTGAAGGCTATCGCTATACACAAGTGCAGATACTTAGACCCAAACTTGTGTTTTTGGATTTGTATTTTCATTCTAAAATTACAAAACTTGCAGGACAAGTGTCAACAATTCTGTTGAGACGCAAAAAAAATTTACGCTCACGGTTTCCGAAGAATTGAAAAATTACTAAAATTATTTGGAAGAACTACACAAATGATAGAATTTTAATTTCAGAAATATCAGTTTTATATGACCTCATTAGAATTTCACAAAAAACTTATACAGATTAGATTTTGCTTATGATTGCACTGGTTCATTTTGTTTCACACGTTTTGTGCATACTATTTGTGAAATATATTTTTATCCCCTTCTTATATCCAACGTACCTTGTTGGATAATATTTCAATGGAACAACATTCCTGTTTACCGTTCAAGCGAAAAAGATGTTTAAAAATTAAGCAGCTTTACTACTTGCTCCTTTGTCGATTTACGTTTTCACTTTTAAAAACTTTACGTTACCATTTTTAGTAGGTTCAAATTTCAACACTTATCTATCTATCACACTTATTAGCAAATAAGCAATTTTATGACGTTGCTAGATAGTATGTATTGTTTGTCGATACTTTAATCAATGTAATGTATTCTTTCTTTAAATAAGCACAAACGTTACATAAACTAAATGTTTTGACACGGGTAATAAATTGCTATTCTGCATCTCAACTAAGTGGTTTACAAAGAAAAATGGCCTGTTTGAAAGATTGACTACAACACAAGCCGTTGCTTAAAATTTAACTGTCCTGACTCTTCTGACGTCGATCAATGTTAAGAATAAATAGAAATATGTTCCACTTGAAGAGCAATTAAATAAACGTTAACATTTGTAGCATGATTTGCCCTAATCCTCAGTTTTAAACTCAGTTGTAACACCTGTATTATTAAACAGAGTTAAACATATTCTCTTAGGTTTTACTGATAAACAAGTTGAAGTAAAAGTCACCAGTTTGTAGCAAATCGATTTGTCGATTTGTGAGAGTAGTTCATTGAATTGATTTAGATAAATAATTGTTTCCATCAGATATAGATGCAAGTACATTCTGATGTCATGTTTTACTACTTTAGTTTAGTCAAATATAATTGTTTACTTATATATACCGAAAATGTCATTTTAATACATTATAACCTCCTTGAAAAGTATCTCTGCCAAAATTGTCACGATTTGTGTTCTACTGATAACTTTTCAACTTATTACTGTAAAACGTTCTCAAAAAGTTAAATATTCAAAGCAACAGTCATAATACTAATATACGGATTTTCAGAAGTACTATGGGTACTTGATGCAAATAAATTAGTCCTAGTTGAAATTACCCATTTTTTTCTGCAAAAACAAAGCATTAGGCAAGTGCAGGTTTTTCTCTAAATCCTCAAATGCTGAACTACGTTAACAGCAATTAAAACGATTCATGAAAATAACATTATCAGAGTGCTTACGTTTCTATAGACAAATGACCAGAAACATTAGGAACAATGGGACTTTGTCTGTACTGAGTTACAATGGCAATAATTTTAGTTTTGGTTTTCTAGCAACGAGGTATCTGTTTCAATAAAATAATAGATATTTCAGTAAATATCAGGAGGGTTTTCTGGAGCAACGAATGTTGGTTTCGATTTTAACTTTATTCTCGTTTTGATCCTTTGAAAAAAATTCGTATAAAGCTTCCATATTTTTTCAAGTATTTTAATCCTATTTCTCTTTTGGTATCCTGAAAAATATTTTACGAAATGAGATACATTTAGCATTCTAATAGCCCGTATTTGTCTACATTGACAAATGCTGGCAGTTCACATAAACCTGAACTAATAACTAAGTAAATTTTCTACCAAAACTGTGAGTAGGCTCGTACTATAATCGAAGGGGTAACAAGTCCCAAAAATTGCAAAAGTTACCTCATCTATACCAGGAATATATTTTGTTAATAAAAACTTTTTTGAAACGGACTAAATTTTAAAACTTGATATACATTTTATGCACATGTGCATATAGTTTACTACATAGTCACAATAGTCATCTGTTAAAAATGTTTTCAAAATAAGAATTTAAATTTACAAAGAAATTAGTTCTGGCTTGCAGCTACTTAGAAAGTGACAACGACTGATGTCTCGGAATATTTAGGCATCTTTCAAACTTAGTTTGAAACTCAACCCTCACACATGTTTACTTAAGCTGTTATTGTACGATGACTACTTTCTCACATTTTTGTAGCAAAAAACGTATAGTAAAACCCTCAAGAATGTCACATGGTGACTTGTCTGCTTTAATGTAGCAGATGACATAATTGATGCATGCAATTTATGTAAGTTTCCTCCAGTGATAACGACATTTTAAAACTGGAACAAGCTGTGCCGGCGTGATCACTAAAATCTGTCTATACTTTTGTCCGAAAATTCTGGTTCTGTCCAGACAAATGTCTAACTTTCTTTTTGTTGGAATTAGATCTCTGACGAGGGAAATACTATTATCCATGGTTACACAGGAATCAAATCTATACAATTTACTCCTTTACCCACTAATTACTACTAGTACCTATAGGCTTTGTCTTTACAAGTTTCTAACTTAACCTTTGCTGTTGCTCCGCCGTGCTTTAATGTAAAAGCTGAGTAATGATGATGATTTTAGTTCCTCAGTGCATGCACTTACATTGGTTGGTACATATTATGCTTCTTTTCTGTAAAATCATATAATATAAATGTTAAGCAAATGTGGCACTGTATTACATGTAATATTGCTGCTTTATAAGTTTTTAAGCCTATTACTTACATCTCTTATCAAGCAGTGATAAAACAACCAGTCCATTTTTCCACCGAAAATTTGCAGGTGTTGCCCAAGCACATAGTAAGGTTATGGATAATCATTTTGAAGGTGTTGAAGCCATCCCACGTTTCCCGTCTAAAAATAATTTTTGAAAACCAAATTACTCTGTACTCTATATTAAAGACAATTTTAATTTGTTAATCTGTGTTGCGTCAGTAGCCTCTTACCTGTTATATACCAGGAAAAACTTGATAGATGTTTTGCCATTTGGTGCTTTCTTTTACGTGAAAGCCATAAATACCTGCTTATAGGATTCCGCACTGAAATTTGCACAAAATTTAGTTAAAACAGAGTTCATAAAATCCTGCATAAAAGATTAGTATCACTGAGATATTTTCTGATTCATCAAGATTTTGTATTGATTTTGAGTATAATTTTTATACGTTTATTGTGCAACGAATGTAATTTCCATGCATGATGTTGAGCTTCACTATTATAATCCGATACAGCACAACACAAGTTTTGTCACGTTTGCGACATCTATAGAGTGAAACAACAAGAAAATATTTATCAATTCGGTAGTAGATTAACAAATTCACACAGATACTACATGGTGTAGGTTGCACTTACTAAAATGGTATAAGTAGCATGCAGTTTAAATGCTTACGACTTTGTATAAAATATCCCTATTAGTATGTAGAGATGAAGTAACATTTCTTGCAAAAACAACAATATACAACAACAATATTTTTTGTTTTGGGTTGTTGTTCAAAATCTTTTGTTCTAATTTCAATATATTATTTCACCATGCTGTAAGAAGACTCTGTTATCTAGCAACAGAATATACTTTTGGTTGCAAGGTTAGAACAATTTAATACGCACCATTTAATATGTTACTCTGATAAGACACAAGAACTGATAGCTACACTTTAAGCAAGAAAAAATTAATGACGTTTTCTTATCACAAAACTAACTGCGTAATATGCCTGAGATATCTCAATGCGTTGTAAACTAAACCAAATTGTATTTATTGGGAGGTTTTATCACGATATCGGTCGTATTTTGAGCTGTCTAGTTAAACACCTATACATGATAGTTAAACACATTTTTTGAAACCATCAGTTCTGCCATTAATACTAAACAATATCGCTGTATTTCCAGTATATACATGTACTGCTGATTTGTAGAAATATGTTTTCATTATCTATTTATTCAATTGTTTGATTGACGTATGGAAAACTTTGGCTCTGATATTCTGGCATCACATAGCACTGTATTTTATCCACAATTTCATAAATTTAACTATGTATTTTAATATCAATGAATGGAATTTTTCAAAATCTGATGCTAAGTTACAAATTTTCATAAAATTACATTAATTTTTTCTTACCTATGGTTGTAGTTTACTGAATCTTTCCCATTTGAGATTCCAAAATATTACTTTATTCAAAGAAAAGTTTTTCTCAACACCAAAATAAATCCGCAAATTGTCCCAATTGCTTATGCGTTGCAGGTAATATGGACAATTGAAATCTAGAAAAACGTTTGAAGCAGGAAGTTTTTTGGAACGTTTCACTTATTCACTCCCGGTTTTTTTCAAGCTTTCTTGCTTCTGTTTCATATTTACGTTAAACCAGCGTAAAACAAACAGCGTTTGACCTTAGCTAGTCTTCACGTTTATTATTTTTTTAGGTTTTACAGTTTCTAATTGATATGGTTTGTAAACAGTCACAAGATAATAATAAAATTAATTATTTTTTACAAACTTTTACGACGCGTATTAAAAAACTAGTGTACTGGTGCACAACACAACTGAAGTCGGCAAAGCCGGTAATGCGACTAAAGCGCCAACCTTTACAAAGCGTTTCATTCTTTCAACAAACAGAAGCACAACTCAACTTTGCCACCAACACGTAGCGTTTTTACAATACGTTGCAAAATACATCACATGTGCAAATTATTACTCGTAGGTTATAGGGCTGGTGAGCTAACATACGGCAAGCATGCCGCCACATAATACCTTTCTGGTAAGCAGCAGCAGTAGTAGCAGTTAAGCAGACCTAAACGTAAAACTTCATTTTGTCTGCTAAGCTTGCTACTGCATATTAATTTGTTTGCATGATAGTATCTAATGGAAAATATATTACACGATATAAGTTGCCTGAGGGAATAATTTAGTACCAACAGGCAACTGCTTCGGCTTAGCTGCTATACACTACATTATGCTTATTATATGATGCTGTTACTTTGTAGCCACAGTTGTTATCACGTAGAATGCTCACCAGGCTCTAAAAAATTAGCACAATTCTCTTGTTTCACAGACATGTCCTTGTCAAGCTCCGTTTTTTCGTTCGTTCTTGCTTCACTAAAATTTAATCTTTCTTTTAAGTGCAAAACAAGTACAGTATATATGACTATGCCATGTCGAATTTTAGATGCAACAGGTGTAATGCTTTTGATGTTCAGTTTGTTGTGCAAAACAGTTCTATACACTTTGCGTTATGTAACCATGGCCACATGCAAAACGAAACCAATTGGTGTGTTCACTATGCACAGGAAATTATTGTTTGAAACTTCAGTAGTGCTACTTTGCATACAATAAATTTTAATTCTTGATTTAGAAGAATGCGTCACGATCAAAACAAGTTGAACGGAAAAAGTTTAGCCTAGCAAAGGATTTCACGATTTAAACTATTTGAGTCACCAGGACCTTTTCTATTAGGACGCTATTTTTCAAGAGATTTACACTTTTGAGTTATGATATTTCTACTATTTCTATTTCTGAAGAACCTTCAAGCGCCCTTTTAGCATTTTTGATAACCTCGTCCTTGTATTTCAACTTCCTTAGCAAAAGCTCTACTCTCTCCGGAATTTGATCCTAAATGCGCAAATCAAACAAATATTTTTAAAACTTTCACTGCACTATATAGAAAACTACTCAAAAATTACCTTGTCAACTTTCTGCCCACATTCCTGCCCCAAAATCTGAGCGACTTTCCTTAAAGTCATCTCCATCTTTTGTTTTTCAGCATTTACTTTTTCCAATTCCACACTTTTCTTTTTTAAGTCCTCCTTCAAATTCTGGACCTCATTCTGGTTCGTCTGTGCCATATTAACTATATGTTTCTTCAAAAGCTCTGTCGCTTGCAGAATGTTGTCCACAGAATTTGGTTCCACTTGCATTCCTTCAGAACCTGAAATCGGAAACCGTAGAATTGGATCATTTTGTTCTTTTCGTCCAAGCTTTAATCGCTTCGTACTTGCACACGATTGTATTCGCAATGTTGCCATCTTGCTCAGTTTCCTTGCTGCTGTTAATTGTCGAGCTTCAGAGACCAACTTATGCTTGCTCATTTTTAAGGATGGTCTGGAATTTGAAATTTAAAAAAATCAGTCAATGAGAATAACCAGAATCCAATGGATCAATTGAAACGTATTGTGAGAAAAAGTGAAAAGGTGCATAACAAGACTTGAGCCAGAAAAAACCAGAAACGTGGCTGATGCACCAAGATTTACAACTTGCAAAGCTTTTCTTCATATAAGAAACAGAGAAGTAGCTTGCTTGTACTCACAATGCGTTGCAGAATATTATTGTATTAGCTAACTTTTCTTGTGGGTTTATGGAGAGGATACATAGCATATACGGCCATTGGGAACTAAGGAGTAAACGTAAAACTTTTATAAGCAAATTTCATTATCATTTTGGCCCTTTTTTAATCTATGCCATGTTATTTTTAATTTAGTACATGAGGAATTATAGTGTTCCGTTACAATATATTATACAAAAGAAACACAATACGAACGAATATTTGACGACCCATTGAAGACAAGAACAATAGCCGGAGAGTTGATTGTGTTAAATTGTAAACACACTTAGGTAGTTGCATGCTGTTTGTGTTGTGTGGTGTGCTTTTTAACTTTGCGTTATGTAACCAACCATGGAATCCATGGCATGGATACAAAACCATTCTAATGCACGAAAAATGTGAAAGAATGTTTTAAACTTCTGAGATGCTTGTTTACATACAATTGTTTTTATGTATACAATTTCATCACTATAAAAATGAGTCTCCGTTTTAAAAGGGAACATTAGTATTTAATCTTTATATGATTATAATTTGTATGGCTTTTGTAATTTAAGATTTTCGTAACCATTCCTATTTACTGTAGACTATTATAGTTTTGCAAGCAAGTTAAGGCATTACTAATGTCCCGGTTTCATTCTGGAAATTTTCCACTAATGGTTGTAACAAGCCTATTTAACTTTACGTTGTTTTTTGAAAACCAAATCATAAGTTATTTATGGACCATTATTCTAAAACCATTCAAAAGTCATTACAGGTTACGCTATAATAATAACATTGTATTTATTGTCCATGATATCCTCGAGAGGTAAGTTATATCATGTTCACAAGCATTTGTCTTTTAAGGGTGAAGAACATAAAAGTTTTAAGGTACTTAATATACACAATATTTGTTTTAACTTATACGAGTTTATAGATATTTCATGTTTATCAATATGCTTAGTTATAGTAAATTTAACAAATTAGTGTATTAATATCAACACATATGCTTTAGCAAGTTAAGCCATATAGAATGAAAGAATGCATTCTTTCATACGCGAATGTAAACGTCGGCTTCTCGGTAACCCACAGGTGCATTTCTCCAACCCACATTTGCCATTAAAGGTTTCAGCCAGGTTATAGTCTGACCTGGCTCTGTTAACTTTGAATAACCTTAGCCTACCTTTTAACAATCCATTAACTAATCCGTGCTTTATTTTATTCTGTTATACACGCATTTATCACGTCGTTAATACAAGATAAATTACAAATTGTGTTGTCCAAATTACAGTTAAATCTATATATACCTTCAATTTGAAGCGAAAATTATAACTTCATAAAAGTCCAATTTTCAACGGGTTTTAAATTACTTCACAACCCAAGAAAAACTAACCATAATTTTAAATATTAATCGTCTTCCTTTACGATTAGTATAATGCCTGTTATTAAATTGTTTTGCATTATTTTTATGAGATGCTACGTTACAAATTGGTTATATTGTATGTTACTTGCCGCTGGAAAAGTACGGAAGGTTCGTAGGGGTCAGCATGCTGTCTGCGTTCATTTAGTCGTCGTTTAGCCTTGAAATTGTGTTTGCACTTTGGGTTGCGTCTTTTCAAAAAAGTCTTCTTTCAACTGTCGTTGATTTATTGTTGAAATGTTCGTCATTGTAATCAGATAGTAGATATCGTATAGTAGATATCGTATAGTAGATTCTCCAGCATCGTGTTATCTTGTCATGAAGATATCTAACAGATTATTCTTTTTGAAAATATTCGTAGAAAAATATTACATTTTTAAATTTTCAAATTTTGAGGTCGAGCCACAATAATCGTATTTAACGTTCCTTTTTAAGTTATACGTGCGTATATTCCTGCAACAAAAGCTCGAAATTGACTAGCTTTACCTGAAAGCCTTTTATAGAAAGTAATTGCAAATCTATTAAAATTCTTCTGTGCACTGACAAACACTTTGTTTGCCTCTCTGCGTATTTGCGATCTTGTTTCAGATGCACACATAAGAAGTGCAATGAATTCTCCTGAAAGAAGAACTAAGAATAAAATGGAAATATTTCCAGAAATTTTAGCTCGTTCTGGAGGTAGTTGCTCATCACTTGAAGAGTTCTTGAATGTTATTACACTGGGCCACCATCCCAAAATACCAGATTGCTCGAAAGCTCGTTTACGACGAAAAAAAGCTGGAGGGCCATTACCCGCAAAACTGATTGCCAAATCCCTCTTTGTTAATGTTTCGGTACCAACAGAGGTATACATTCTATTTTCCTTCTGCTTAGATGCCAGCTCATGACATAAGTATTCAGGCAGCAGGATTGCCGTTTTGTGACAAGCATTTAGCTCGTCGCTAAGCCATTTCATTTGTTTCGAAAGAAACAAATTTTCAAGCATCTTGAAAACGCCCTTGTTATTTAAGGTATTAAAATCAGGAAAGTATTTTACCCTCATAAGTGGAATAAACGTGTCTTCCAGGTGTTTAAGAAAAACAGGCACAGTTGGGTAAAGTTGACTTAATTGGAAAAAGGAAGTCAGGTTAATTCCAAATTGCATTTTTGTTGCGTTGACAAGAGGTAGCGTTACTTCCGAATACGTAGTAATATCTTTCGATTTAAATCCCAGATTTGAATACCCCACTTCTTTTTCTGCAGCTAGTATTATCTTGTTCATAAGAGATGAAATGAAATTCAACTCAAAATTGATTTCAATTTGTATTGCTCGTTTGTATACCGTAAAATTGTCCTTAACCAGCTCCTCAACTCTTGTGTAAAGTAAGGGTTTTCTTGAAGTAATCATGTTGTAAACATTAGTGTTTTTGTATGCATTGCTTAGCACTAAACAACTTAGCATTACTGCTGCTAGGATCCATCGAAGTGTTGTTAACTTCAAAATGGAAGAAGAAAATGGGTCTCCTTGCTCCAAAAGTACTTTTATCAAGCTCAGAGAAAAACGCGTATGATGGTAATTGTTTCCGTCATATTTTCCACGAGGTTGCTGTGAGTACGTTAGCCAAAAAAACATGCAAAGTATAATCACTACAGCTACTACACATAACCAGTAGTATATGTCGTATACAATAAACAGTTCCTTGAAAACCAGAGATGAAATTCCTTGTTGTCCGCATGTAACAAATCGAATACTAGACATTTTGTGTTCGAGTACTAAAAACTTTCTTGTATGCGGCATTGTTACAGCAACTTCATTTATCAATAAATCTATTTTGTGGCGTTCGTACAAATCTCTTGGCGCATATCTTTTCTTCCCATTAGTACAAAATTCCATATAAGTGCCGGCTTTAGCTATTCCAAGAGTGTAGTTTAATAAGAAGTCGTGAATCATGATTGCTACAGCTGCCGAAAGCTGATCTGCTTTATCTTTAAAAGTCGCAATTTTGCTAACTCTTCGTTGAGCATTTTCAAAGAGAGAACATTCACTAAATACATTTGAAACGCTATGTTGCCTTTTATAAAAAAAAGCAACGTCTACAAAGAAAATGCGCGTTGGTTCAGGAAAAGCAAGTGCAGTTATTTCTGACGTTGATATTCTTTTGGTATATATCGATCTGGTATTACATTTATACCAACCGCTGCAACCAACAACTACGCCAATATTATATATTTCGTTTTGTCCACGTGAAACCGTGAATACTAATAGAATATGATGCACAAGCTTGGGAAAATTCATTATAATGTTCTCATATATGTGGGTTTTCCATTTTCTTAAGCTTTGATGCGATATTTTTCTGAATAAATCATTTGTCACTAGTATATTTGTTGTTACTGTGTTTGCTGTAGCTTCAATTGCATACCTGAGTTGGTCTTTACTAAATGTCTTTGGAAAAGCGTTTTCAGAGAAACTAATTAGTTCATTTGTGACATAGAACTGCAAATGAATCAAGTTACTCCACGGTTTGCTAGCCACTGAAAATTTGATAAAATTAATTTCCAAACAATGGGCTTGGGTCCATTTAAGTCCGTTCTTGTTTGTAGAAATATCATCGTCAGTAAATATGCATGCCAAACTATGACAAACATTTGGCTTCCAAATATTTACGCTTCCACCAAATTTATCAATTGTCCAACAACTCTTGACATTGAGATAATTTTTTATATGGTTGCTCAAGGGTTCCATACAAATTGCTGGAACTGGTTTTCGAATTATTAGTGGCACTCGGGATTCCAAAATATCACTTCCAAAAAAGTTGTCAATTACCATCAAGGAACTATCTGATCCTAGAAAACTAATAATGTGGTTGAAATTGTTAATTGGGTCCTTTTTAGTTTTTGATAAAGTTTCCAGCCATATGTCACGAAACGTTTTTATCCTGTATGCCACAAATCGGTTTATGTGAAGCAGAGAGCTTTCATTTACGTTTTTGAGAGGGATAATGGAAATATTGTAGTCAAGAAAACCTTGTGCACGCGAACGTTTGGATGCCAACAAGGCTTTTACCAGATCGCTACTTTGCAAAATCTTTTGGATTGCCAGTAAGCGGTCTTCAACCTCATAAGATCTTCTGATCTTCTCATTTTGAGAGATTGAAATGTTCTCAAAAAGTGTCTTTGCTGCAAAGCACAGTCTAAGAACAATTACAAAACTCTGTAACTTTAACATTAACATTATAAATGCAAGTTCTTTCTTGTGTCAGTTATCATCCAACTAAGGTTTCATCAGGTTTTGCCTTCAAGAACAGAAAGTTTATGACAAAATCTGTTTTCACAGAAATGTAATCCTAAGACCCTTCTTTTAATACAAGTAATTTATTGTGTAGCACTTTTTTTTTTATAATCAATCATAAGGTAAGACACTGTTTAGGTTAGCAATGCGGTAGCATTCTATTAATAGCTTGCTGCTTCAGCACGACAACTATTGCAGATACTGCTGTCCGTGTTTGTGTCCGTCTGTTTGTATTTAGGTCCATATACAATATTTTTATCGGGCAATTGGGTAATAATCCATTGTGTTTGGCTGGAAACCAGGCTACTTGATTACAAATCGGTTTATGCAGCTCTAAATCAACAAAAAACCTCTAAAACCACCCGGCTGAGTTTATAAAACTAATCAGGGTTTCTATACGACCCAATTAGTTGTGTTATAGACAAATTTACGCTCACTGTTATTAGGAGCGAGCATCAAGTAATAGTTTTACCATGGATGTTTCTTCATTTCAGTATGAAAGAAAAGATTTTGTGTGCCGATATATTTAAAATTAAACATACACTTAATTAATTTGGAAAGCATATTTAAATAGGAAGGTTATACAAGAAACACTTAATATATGATAGAAACAAAAGCTTTATAATATTAATATTGTTTTTTGTCAATTTAAGTTTACGTATATCTTTCTGTGCTCTGAGACAGGGTCCGTTTTTTATGCAACTTACGCCAATTTGATGCGCTGCATGTACCGGGTAAATAAAATAATATTGCAGTCCGTGTAAAGAGTTGATAACTAAGTCCATACAAAGTTGCTCTGCGTACATGGATTTAATTGGATCTGGTGTTTTGTTAGCGCTTAACTACAGTATAGAAGCCAACAGGAAATAAATTACTCAACAAAGAAGCGATGCATGCAGCGGCAAGAAAAAGCGACGTTTTAAGATCAGAAAACCAAATTTTGCTGCGAGATGCTCAATGGCAAGTTTAAGTTTCCATGTTACGACGATATAGCTTACCATAACCAAACGATCACCTTTGCATCACAGAAAACAATTATATCTGTAGGGCCAGTATAGCAACATTGCTGACGAGCCAGCTAAACAATTTAATTTTGGAATACAAGGAAGTATTCTAATTTGGGAAAGCTACAAAAACATTACAATTTTAAAATGTCAGGATATATGCTACTTTTATTACTTGTATATAAAACTCTTTTGAAAAGCTAGCAAAACTAGTATTTTTAGAAAAGCTCTCTCAAAAACAACTAACTTTAGAGCAACAGGAAATGGAATATTTTAACTTGGTAAGAAAAAACAACTATTTTTGCTGGGTTAGCATGGTGGGTTTCCGTCACGCAACCTAAAAACTAAAATGACTATTTAGTTAGCTATTTTTATTATATGAGTAAAACACATAAACTAACCACATAGTTGATTTAATTTCATAAGTTTTATTATTCAGACTACTGTGCAATAATTTGCAGAAACCAGATGCCTTAGGAAAATGTTTGTTATGAAATCCAAAAAGCTAATATTCTCAAAATTTGTAAGTACTTGGAACAGATAAAAATCTCCGGAAGATTATCTTCCTGTCTTTTTTCCCGATGCTCTCTTTCTCTTCCCATATATTTTTAAATCCAAGCGGGAACATAAATGATTTCATTAAATAAGCTTATGTTGTCAAACTAAGCCATTCGAGTGCAATTTCTTCTGCAATTCCGTCCTCAAAGTTACAACCAGTCTCTTTAGTATTTTTTCAGAGACATGGTTGTATTAACTGCTGCTGCCACTAGCTTCAACAAAAAACAAGAACAAATCTAGGCGGACAATTTCTGGTTTACGACTTACTCCAGTACATACATTCATTTTAAGCACTTGAAAAGACGTCACAAACAAGCAGAACAAGATCGAAAGCTTATTTGTCGTTTTGTGGTGACGCAATTCCATTTAAATATGTTTTTGTCATGTAATTAGTGCCCATTTTGGAAGCAAAATGTAAAAGAAACAAATAAAGTAGAGTGACTAGCAGGTACCAGTGGAGAAAGCAATTCATTCAAAAAACTCAAGTGCTTCAACGCAACCTCGGAACAACCTGCTGATGAAATGACAAGAACAAAGAAACCACCTGGTTCCCTTTCCCCGTGGAGAAGACAGAACAGACAAAAGACCCGAAAGACATTCGGAAACTCCTTTGTTTCCTTTAAATGTGAAGTTGGAGATGAAGTCAACCTTCAGAATGACAATTACTCCAAACATAAGGAAACAACTATTGGAGAAAAACGAAAAGGCAAAACCTGATGTTCCTATCACATTGTTATATAAAGACTAAAACACAGTTTTACTTTTTGGCAAAATGTTATATTTTAGTGTAGTATTAAAACATTGTAATGAATTGGTACAGTACCGGTCACACATAATATACATACAAGAATATAGCAAGTTTTATATATATTCCTCACAAATTGTCAAATAATTTTTGGAGTTGGAAACATTTTAATGGTACTGATACGTTTTATTTGCATTTTAATTTTAAAAGAAACTTTCTGTTTTAAAGTTATATGCACGGCTTATATTACAGTTAAATGATACACGTATTACAAATTCTCACAATTAACGAAATTCCACTGTTAAAATCAGACAAAGGTTACAAATCCATATCATCCACTGAAACATATCTTATTTTTACCAGCCTTACCTGCTGCGGAGACTTTTTTTGAAGTGGTCTAGAAAACAAAATATTTACATTTTACGGAGTGCATTTTATTTATATTCAAATTAATAATACATTATGTTTACCTGAAATTGTTTGGCGTAAACTCATTTTTTGCCACGTCTGTCGTGTATCTAACAAAATCATCATAGTAAATCATCACAGGTCTTCTGAGAACCAGCCATCTTGCCGGTGAACACTTTGGGCTTGTTAATGACCCTGTATATGCATACGCATAGTCGAAAATATCATCCTTGAAAAATTCTCCAAAGTTAAGAGTGCCATCGTCATTGTTATTGTGCTTCGAGTTAAGTGGCGCGCCCGGCTGAACATCCTTTAGCGTATTTATGATCTTGTACATTACATTAGTATCTCCATAATACGTTGTAACCGTGTCAACAAATACGGCTAAAACCAGTATATCAGTTGCTTTTTCAGTTCTAAGTGCATCATACATATTTCCTGTGGCATTATTATAATACACTAAATGAATTTCACCCGCATACGCACGACCTCCCACAGTGTGTTCAGAACCATAAGCTGACTTATCACCCCAGTGAAAATGCACAATGTTGAGTACATATAGATCCGAATCATATTTTATAAACACTCTTTCAGATTTGCTATACGAAGCGAGAAAACCGCCAATTTTCCAGTCAATGGAAACATACTCCACCGAGTGATTGTTTTTGTCTAGATAGATTATTTCGTTACGATGTGGTTTTTCCAGGTGTACATAATCAGCCGGAATATCAATCGGGGATTGGTCGCCTTGGTTGCAATTCACGTAGGTATTTGCCCATGTGTTGGGGCCGCAACTTCCCTTTTTGTAGCACCAGCCTTGGGTTTCCTCACCGGTTGGATAAAGTTCGCTACCAGAGGATAGCACACTTGGAGCTAATAGTAAAATTATTAGTAAGTTCATGGTTCCAAACTAACAGTTTCAATGAATGCAAGACGTATACTGACGATGAATAACCGATATTCAAACCCACAAAAAACTTGCGCGAAGTCGAGTTCTTGGAACGGCAGTTTCAATAATTAGTAAAAATTGGCATTGTATGAGACAATTGAAGTGCAAGGTACCTACAACGCGTTTTTAGGAATCGAGATTTCTTCTAATTTTTAGAACGGTTGTCCTTTCAGGTGATGTGTTTTCATCGGAACATTTGCAGATTTTTTACGTAACCTATCTCCGTATGAATAAATATCATGGGATCATATGTGGAAATTTCTAAGTTTACTTACTAGCATTAACGTTAAGGATTTGAGCAAACAGTGTATAGCATGAAGTAATTTAGGAAATTGTGGCCCTAATACCTGATTTTTGCCAAGAAACTTATAAATCAACCCAAATTAATGTTTACATGTTATACTACGTAAAATAGCAGAGTATGCAAAAAGTTTGAATACTGTTCAGTGTTTTGCATGCAATCCCTTATATACTCCGAATTTGTAGGAATTCAAGATTAAAAGAGCGACGCATATTTATTTATTGTTTTATTTCTTAGAATACTTTAATGATACATTGGTGGGCAATAAATAGCTTTAAATTTTTATTAGTTGCAAGCAATTGTAAATGTTCTAAGCTGGCAAATGTTAAATATTTGTTTTAAAATCTGATATCAGGGAGGGGTCTATGCTTGCCAACCTCTGATATTGAACTCCTATCACTGAAGGTGTTAGTGGAAAACTAACAATTCCAGAACCCAACTGTCATGACAAAAATTACAAGATGTCTTACAAGGTATGCTATTCGACTGTTAATTGCAAATATACATGCAATATATCACATGTTCTTTAGTGTTCCGTGTAGAATCCAAATCCGGTTTCAGTATGGTGTAAAACCCACATTCGGAATTTTAATTAATTAATTAGTAATCGTAGTTAACGTACAAATACGCCCGGTTGATCCCAGCAACATCCCCCCAGATACTCCTTCCTCTACACACGCAACACACAAAAACAACGTAAAAGAGCAACATAACAGTGCACGCAGCAGCACTCCTTCGGTCATTTGTTTTGTGTGTTGTGCGCGTAGAGGGAGGAGCGCTTGGGGGTTGCTTTTGTGTCTTACACAAAAAGGAAACCAGATTTGGAATCTACGTAAAACGCTGAACAACATGTGATATATCGCATCTCTATTTGCGATTAACAGTCAAATAGCATACTTTGTCATTGTAATATTGTTCCGTTGTTTACTTAAAAGGTTTTGTGTAAAATATAAATTCCTATTAGTATATCTAATATTTAAATGAAAGGGTGCCGGAGACAAACCTTTTATTATAAAATGTTGATTGGTTTTTATCGGTGCCTTGATTGGTATGTGTTACATTTGACACTGAATAGTGATAAGATTTTATGACACTAATCCAATACACTATTAATCTTAAAAATACTATATAAATATTACATTTTAGCAATCCAAATTCTGAGTTTCAGCCACAATAACTGTATTTATTGTATCTTACATTTTTTAAGTCATATCTGCGTATATTCCTGCAACAAAAGCTCGACATTGACTATTTATATATGAAAGCCTTTTATAGAAAGGAATTGCAAATCTATTAATATTCTTCTTTGTACTGAAAAACATTTTGTTTACCTTTCTGCGTATTTGCATTCTTGTTTCAAGTACAAACATAAGTAGTGCAATGAATTCCCCTGTTAGAAGGACTACGAATAAAATGGAAATATTTCCATACATTTCAGCTCTCTCTGGAGGTGGTTGCTCATCACTCGAAGAGTTTTTGAATGTTAGTACACGGGGCCACCAACCCAAAATACCAGATTGCTCGAAAGCTCGTTTACGACGAAAAAAAGTTGGTGGACCATTTCCCGAAAAGCTAATTACGAAATCTCTCTTTGTTAAAATTTCGGTGCCGACGGACGCATACACTCTATTTTGCGTCTGCTTAGATGCCAGCTCATGACAATTGTATTCTGGCAAGAGAATTGCGGTTTGTATACATGTATTTAGCTCGTCGCTAAGCCATTTCATTTGTTTTGCCAGAAACATATTTTCAAGCATCCTAAAAACACCTTTATCATATAATGTCTCAAAATCTGGAAAATACTTTACCCTCATAAGTGGAATAAACGTATCCTCCAGATGTTTGAGATAAACGGGGACATTTGGGTGAAGTTGAGTTGATTGGAAAATAGAGGTCAAGTTTACTCCAAATTGCTTCTTTGTTGCATTGACATGAGGCAGCGTTAATTCTGAATATGTAATAATATTTTTGGACCGAAATCCCTGATTTAAAAATTCATCTTCTTTTTCGGAAGCCAGTATTAACGCATCTAAAAATGTCTGAATCAAAGTTTTCTGAAACTTAATATCAAGGCGTATTGCTCGTTTGTACACGGTAAAGTTGTCTTGAACCAGCTCTTCAACTCTTGTGTAAAGTAACGGTTTTCTAGACGTAATCATGTTGTAAACATTTGTGTTTTTGTACGCATTGCTAAGCACGAGAGAACTTAGCATTACTGTTGCTAGGATCCATTTGAATGTGGAAAACTCAACAATACACGCAGAAAAGGGATCTCCTTGCTCCAGTAGGACTTTTGTCAAGCTCAGGAAAAAATTGTATGATTTTCCACCAGATTGCTGTGAGTACGTTAACCAAAAAGATATGCAGAGTACAATCCCTACTGTAAGAACACATAACCACACGTATGCGTCGTATACTATAAATAGCTCCTTGAAAAGCAACGATGAAATTCCGCGTTGTCCGCATGTCACAAATCGAATACTGGAAACTGTGTGTTCGACCACTAAAAACTTCCTTGCATGTGGCATTGTTGCAACAACTTCATTTATGAATAAATATAGTTTGTGGCGTTCGTACCAACGTTTTGGTGCCTCTCCTTTAACCCCATTACTACAAAATGTCAAAGCCGTGTAAGCTGCATCTATTTGATGAGTGTAGTTTACTAAGAAGTCGTGAATCATTAATGCTACAGCTGCCGAGAG
Organism: Entomobrya proxima; assembly: GCA_029691765.1. Taxonomy (NCBI): domain Eukaryota; kingdom Metazoa; phylum Arthropoda; class Collembola; order Entomobryomorpha; family Entomobryidae; genus Entomobrya; species Entomobrya proxima. Next base: position 47,244,919 of record CM056169.1, read on the forward strand.
CTGATCTTCTTTATCTCTATACTTGAGAATTTTGTTAATTCTTCGCATTGGATGTTCGAAGAGAGAACATCCTTGTAATATGTTTGAGACGCTGTGTTGCCTTTGGTAAACATGACCAGCATCAAAAATCCATATACGCGTTTCTTCACAAAAAGCAAGTGCGGTAATTTCTGACATTGATATTTCTTTGTTGTATATGGATCTGGTATTACGTTTATACCAACCGCTACAACCAACAACTACGGCAATATTATAGATTTCACGTTTTCTGTGTGAAACCGTGATTACTAATAGAACGTGATGCACCAAATTGGGAAAAATTGGACTGTTTTTATAGATATGAGATTTCCATTTTCTTACACTTTGTTGTGATATTTTTTGGAATAAATCGTTTGTCACCATTATATTGGTTGTTATTGTGTTTGTAGTAACCTCAATCGAATTCCTAAGGTTGTCTTTGCTAAATGGTTTCGGAAACGTGCTTTCAAAGAAGCTAATTAGTTCATTTATAACGTAGAATTGCAAATGAACCAAGTTACTCCAAGGTTTGTTAGCCACAGAAAATTTGATAAAATCAATTTCCAAACAATGGGTTTTTGTCAATTTAACTCCAGTCTTTTCTTTTGAAATGTCGTCGTCTGTAAATTTGGATGCCAAGTTATGACAAACATTTGGCTTCCAATTATTTATGTTTCCAGTAAATTTATGAATTGTCCAGCAACTTTTGACATTGAAGGAAGTTTTTATATGGTTGCTCCATGGTTCTATGCAAACTGCTGGAACAGGCTTTCGAATAATTATTGGCTCTAAGGATTCCAAGATATCATTACCAAAAAAGTTGTCGATTACTATCAAAGAACGATTTGATGCTAAATATCCAATGATTCGGTTCAAATTTTTCATGGGATCCGGCTTAGTTTTTGATAAAGTTTCCAGCCAAGTATCACGAAACTTTATTATCCGCTTAGCCTTAAATCGGTTTATATGCAGCAAAGAGCTCTCATTTACGTTTTCCAGTAGAAGAATTGTAATATTGTAGTCAAGGAAACCTTGAGCACGCAAACGTTTAGCTGATAACCAGGCTTTTACCAGATCACTGTTGCCCAAAATATTATGGACTGCCTGTGTGCCGTCTTCAACCAAATAAGATTTGCTAATCGTCTCATTTTGGGAGATTGAAATGCTGCCAGAAGATTTCTTCACTGCAACGCACAGTTTAAGAAAAAGTACAAATCTCTGTAACTTTAACGTTAACATTATGAAGACAGGTTCTTAAATGTGTGAGCTATCATCAAACTGACTGAGCTGTTACTAGGTTTTTCTTCCTAAAACATTATGTTTGTAGCAAAAACCTATTCAGAAGGAAATGTAATCCTAATCCAGGCCTATCATTCGTTTTGTATCACTTGCTTGTAAGACATCAGATAATAAGGCACTGTGCAATAATTAGGTTAGCACTTCCATAGCAGCTTATTAGTAGCTGATTGTTTCAGCTAAAGACCTATTGCAGATATTTCTGTCCATGTGTGTGTCTCGGTCTGTTCTTAGAATTTATTTTTCAACCCGGATAATAGGTTCCAATCCAGGGAGTAGGGAGCGAATCCTAAATCCTCGGCTGGCTCAACTATATAAACTAGCAAGAAATCTCTATGCTCCAGTACAACCAGGTTGTGTACTAAACCAATAATCCAATTGGCTTTTCAGAACTTTCAACTTTAGATTTAATTGTTTGGTCCTGGGTACCTCGTGGATAGCCAGATCCAGATATTAAAGCCCAAAACTAAAAAGCTTGTGAGGTAGACCGATAAAACCTTATTTGCAAATCCAATGTAGAAGCTTGCAAGAAAATAAATTATTTAACAGGTGAGTGACAAATGTAGAGCAAATAACAAGCGAGTTTTTTAGAACGATATTTCAAAAAGTTTGTTAATTTAAGTGTTGTTGAAAATGCTCAAATACCAAGTATAAATTTCCGCCTTGCGATAATATAGCATACGCTAGAAGAACCAAAACGTAATAATCGCAAAAAAGGCAAGTATTTTTGTAGTATCAGGATAACTAGGTTGTTGATGAGCTAGCTGAACAACGTATTTTGGCGAAAAAAGGAAGTATTCTAATTTGAGAGTATAATAGAAAAATATTAATAATTTTGAGCTGCCAGCAAATACGTAAGTATTTGAGTATTGGCATATACCGTATTTTCCCAATTAAACGCAGCTGCGTTTATTTTGCTTCGGCAAAAAATGAACCCCTAAACGCAGCTGCGTTTATTTGGGAGCTGCGATTAATTGAGAGCTGCGTTTATTTCCAAACATCAATTTTAGTAAAATTTACTGCCAAATTGAAAGAAACAATTGCTTAATTTTAGTCAAAATGTGACAGAAATAGCCATCTAACAACACATATTCGGCTCCCGGGAATCAATTTTATTACAAAACTTGCCTACTTTCTCTTCATATTAACAATTTGTATGTATAAAACTAGGAAAATGAGTACCAGTTCATAGTTTGACAATAAGAATTCAACGTTGTCAGAATTTGCTACCCAAAAAAGGGCTGCGCTTATTTGAGGGCTGCGTTTATTTGGGAGCTGCGTTTATTTTGCTTGAACAACTTTTTTTCCCCTAAACGCAGCTGCGTTTATTTGGGAGCTGCGTTTATTTTGCTTGAACAACTTTTTTTCCCCTAAACGCAGCTGCGTTTATTTGGGAGCTGCGTTTATTTTGCTTGAACAACTTTTTTTCCCCTAAACGCAGCTGCGTTTATTTGGGAGCTGCGCCTAAATGGGAGACTGCGTTTAAATGGGAAAATACGGTATATATATATATAGTAGGGCACGAAAACCACTATATTCATGTTTCAAAACAACTAATTTTAGACTACTTAGCAGAAAATGAATATAAACTTAACGAGCTAAAATTTTTATTTTTGGAGAGTTTGCCGCTGTTCACATATACGCATTTTCTAATAAAGTACGCTTTCATAAAACTAATACAAGAAGTGGAACACCCGTTCCCTTCCGGTTTCCAAACAACACAATAATAACGGGCAACCCGGTTAATCGACACAATCTTGAGTGCTGGAACGGTACTTTACCATCACACTTTTCTCAAGGTTGAAAACCTAATACTAAACTCACTCAATCGACAGTATGTTTTATTTGTAAATCATACCTAGGGCGTGTTTCTGTATGGCTTGATACTGGATAGTTTTTAGGTCACGTGAGTTACGAGTTTTACGGTTATGACTAACTTGCGTATTTGGAGATGATAATTGATAGAGATATGGAGGAAAATGAAAAGGTAAGGGATTTGAAGCTGTTGATTGAATTTTAAAAGGGCTTTGATTGTACCATGTTTGCATTTTACTAGTGATAAGATTTTAACTATTTGTAGGGTTATGAGGGTGTGGGGTTTTGATTTTTAGGATGGTGAAAGGGTTGAATTAATAAAGATTCTATCGTGATTCAAGGTGAAAGAAACGTGAATAAATTTTGAATCCTTTTGCTAATGAATTATCCAGATTTCTTTTTCGTTGTGTGTATTTTATTTATTTTACAGCACACAACATACAAGCACATCATACCATTTGACTCAACCAATTACTTACAAAAATTTTAATCGCTTTAATCTATATATGTTCACTATTTCAGGAAACACTTAAAACTGCTACTAACGTACGGCGAAACAAACACTTTTTATGATGTTACACCCTTAAATTTTAGAAGAAGTTACTGTTGTAGTGTAACATGAAAAAATGCTAGAAATTAGTCTAATAATTAAATTATTCTGTTTATAAACATAGTATAATTTAAATTTAAATCACAAAAATATAACAACATCTTAAGCTTAAATTAGAAGCTTTAAGCCACAAGTCGAATAAATTTATCTACCTTTAGTTAAACCAGTGTATAAATTGCTGATTGCAGGTTCTTGAATGAATTAATCTACACTTCTAGATAGTTTTTTATAACCATAATTTTCATACTTCTTAACTAGACAATTATATTAAATGTTTATTAAAAAAAGGGAAATTACTAATAAAAACCAATTCTCGTATTTACATTTTAAATATTCGAAAAACGCCTTCAGCTCATTATATTCAAAAATTTGAAAATTAATTTACACAAATTCATAAAAACGCATCCTTCATCGAAGGTAAATTCTACGTTGATAACATATTTTGCAAGCAATTTACACAAGAATATGCACGTATTTATATGCTCGTGTTCTCATTCATTACTTCTGATAAAGATATTACTAATATTATGAAAGCATGAGAAAACCTATTAACGCATCAGTTAATCCTTTAAAATTGCATACAAATTTTTCTAGCAAAACAACTTGATATTATCACAGCCGTCATAAACCCAACAGTAAAGATTCTAAACGATATTTACAACACTTTCACTATTTTCTCTTGTGAAAACTTTGGAAATCGTTGTATCCCTTGACGACGTGCCATTTACAAGTTTTATAAATTCAAGTGTGGGAAGTAAAGTCCACACGTTTGATATGTTTAATTTTGCCTCCGCAATATCTTTACCAAGGGAGCTCTTCAAATCCAACAAATATTTTGTATTGTTTGCAGTTGTTCTTTCAGATTGATTATTCCGCCGTTTATCATTCACGTTATCTATCAATTGAAACATCCAGTGGTTAATCCAAGCACCATAACGAATTTCTAAGCGCTTTAAATACGGAAATAGTACCAAAATGTCAAACAGAAAGGTATTGGTATTTTCAACGGTCAAAATTAAATAAGTGCATGAACTAATTTTTGCGGCGTTAGCACGAAATAAGGAGTCTATGTGAAACCCAGAAAATTTAGTTGACGCTGTTAACTCCAAAGTGTTTATAGGCGATTCTAAAATGTTTTCAAAAGTACTCCAGTATTTCAATTTTTCATTGTGTTCGCGTAAGTCAACACCTAATCTTTTCAAATTGAGCATTTTTGGAAACTCAACCCTCCATGTGTAGGGAACCACAATATCTTCTAATGCCTCGTTACCTGAAAACGGTGAAATGCCTTGGCAGTACTCATCACCATACCAATCTACAAACAAGTGTTTCAAATTTGGACAAAATATTTCTACTAGTTTAACATGGATGTGAAGTATATTAGTAGAACACATTAAGCGTAGTGTTCTCACAGGCGGCAAAACGCTTGGTAATGAGATAGAATCAACTCTGAGTTTATTGTGCGTTCCCCAGTCAACCTTTACCGTACCCAATTCTAGGCTCCTTAAATTGGAAAATGTTTGCAGAAGCAACTCACTCAGGAAAAAGTAATCATCGGAAGTCATTTCGACTTTTTCCTCAAAACTAACTTTTAAATTATATACGTCCTTTGTGATAGATTGGATTCCCTTGAAAGCGGAAACGATCGTAGCGAGTCTGGGATTTTGCTTAATAACTCCGACGACTATATGAAGAGATCTGCTGATAAACGGATTTCTGGTGTGTTGTAATAGGTCATCAGGTAATGGTTCTGCATTTTCTGCAATACGCAATACATACCAGAAAACTCGTAGTCCTGGCTTTACGGAATTTGGAGTTAATTCCAGTGAAATATCCACAATTTTACACCACTCATTGCAAATTGTTCGACAGAGTAGTAAATCTGTTTTTGAGAGGTGGACAAAAACAAAGGGAAACGCCTGAAATTAAAAAGATATTACAAAATTTTAAACTAAACCAGAAGAATGAACAACATGTTTTTAAAATGTTAAATATTTGAATTTACCTTGTAAAATGATTGCTGATCTTGTGTGTTCTTTTTGGTTGTAAACGCTGCTGATTTTCTAATTGCCCTGTTTTCCGCAATAACTTGACTATCACTTTGAAATTTCTTGCGAAGTTTCTGCGCCTTTTCTGAATTTCGTCTTTGTGCTTCAGCTCGAACATTTTTTAACACAGTGTTTACCTTTACAGCATACGGAAGTCTTAACCAATCAAATTTCTCCCTTGTGTACACAAGATCGTTCCCAGGAAATTGAATTGTTTTTATATATGGTAAAGCTTTCCGTATTTTAGATGTGTAAATCTCTTTACCAGATTTCAAATAAAGTAGGTCCTTGGTAGATGCTCGTTTCGCGTCACGTGTATTTGGTTCATTTTTTGGAACAAATTCAAAGTTGCTGGCAATGTCTTGTTCTAACTGATTTAGTGTAGAAGCCATGCCCAGAGACAAGCTGCCGTTAGAATTTTCGAATCCTACTACCTGATGTGCTTCAATACATGACTTTTGTAGATCTTCCGCACACTCATCACAAACTTTGTTTTTATCCTCAATTTCCTCGTAAACTATGTTTAATTGTTTTAAGTGCGGAAAGCAGATAAGGAAGTCCAAGCAGAACTCACTCCCCTGTAGTGTCACGTTTAGTATTTGAACCGCATTGTTTACACATTTTTTTGGTAAAACGGTTAAAATGTCTGAATTAGTCCAACCAGCAAAACTTTCGGTAAGTTTCATATCAACCAAGGTTAACTTCGGAAACCGGGCTAGTACATTTATTAGCTGATTTAGGTCTGGGGCATTGTTTTCCAATTGTAATACAAACTTTTGCAAATTTGGAAGCGTAATCTTTTCAAGTAGTGATAAAACCGCTGTTTTGTTTCCCCATACAGCATGAAATTCTGTTAGGCTATCAAATTGAAGCTTGCTGTAAATTTGGTAAAACTTAATATCTCCAAAATATACATTAACTACTTTTAGCTGTTTGGCATATTTGCTAACAAAAAAATTAGCAAATATCCATGAACTTTTAAATTCCAGGTCAATAGTCAAAGATTCCAAGCAGGAATGATCATTTAAGGGAGGCATGGATACAACACTTTCCAAACGTTCGGTTGGTGACACATATCGGCTTGAAAATCCCAATTTGTCAAGTGTTAAACTTTTTAAGTTTTTACATTTGTGCAGAATTAGTTGACAAACAGAGTCCAAACCTTGCGCACGTTTCAAAGTTAAATGCAAAAGTTTGGGTCCCCTTTTTTCAAGAAATTTTTCAAATTTTGAATTAAATTCAGGATCAGAACTGGCCTCCACGAATACAGTACTGTGTTGGTACAAATCTCTAAATTGTTCTTGTTGTGTTTTCTCTATTTTAAGTCCAAATGTATTGACTAATTTGTATCTTTGAAGAAGAATTGGGCTAAGGTTGAGTTTTTGGAATTTAAACTGTCCTTCAAATGGTGTTTCGTGTTCAACAAGTTGATCTGGATTTGATACATGTTTTTCAATATGATGCAGTATTCCCAAACGCCATTCCGGAAACGCCTTCATGCAGTTTTCAGTATTTTCGTAGTTCAGATAAGGAATCAAGCTGGGAAAAGCTTCAGCAAAATAAGGGATTCCTCCCATCAGTTTTTTAAACAGAGGAAATGCTGTGGCGCAATTTGGCTTATTCTCCACTTCTACGCAATCCAGAATCATAATCCAGATCTATTGATAAATTCATTTCATTTAGGTTTGAGCGTTCAGTGATACTTAAAACAGAAATGGTATTATACATTACCTCTTCTGGAAATATCCTCAGTAAGTCATCAGTAGTTACGCGGTATTGCCGAATTTCCCGCAAGAGTTGGCTCAGTTGAGTAAGCTTTTGAGTCTTGGCGTTAGATCTTTGCTTTTCTACATTGCGGACTATTTGATTGGACAGGGGTTGCAAATGTTTACCATCTTCTTTTAGAAATTTCTCTTTTGTTTTGTTTTTGGTTCTTTGAAATCGTTTTTTAGTAGAACCTAAATATTTGTGTCGGTAATGAAAGCATCCAGACATATTTGAAAGCTGCTATGCTCTAAAAACAAACACAAAAATTTTAGTGTTAGCATGAATTGATAATAACGTCATATACATAAAATAGATTTTATTCACATCCGTTTTGTTAAAAAATTTGCAACACAAAATTTTGGGTGAAAATTGTAATTTGACCTACCTACTTACAAGGATACCTTTTCAGGTGCCAGCGCGATCCAGAGACGAGATATACCAATTCTGGTCAAGCTTAGTGCGTAGATTACGAATCTGAATTTTATTTTCTGCAAAAATAATGTTTTCGTCTTCTACAATAGGATTTATGTAGCGCGCGCAAGCTGTATTTGACGCACATCAGAATAGGCGCAGCATACCTTTGCTCCTCCCTCCCCCACTTTTTTGTTGCTTGCGCTGAAATCGAGACGAAGAAGGAGAAGGAGCAAGCAGCTTGTTGTGCTATGTAAAGGGAATAGGCTAACGCGCGCTCTCTCTTACACGAGTAACAAAATGCAGAGAGAAGAGATAGGAGCAATTGTATGCTGCGCTTACGCTGAACTGCATCAAATACAGCTTGCGCGCGCTACATAAATCCTTCTGTAGAAGACGAAAACATTATTTTTGCAGAAAACAAAATTCAGATTCGTAATCTACGCACTAAACTTGACCAGAATTGGTATATCTCGTCTCTGGATCGCGCTGGCACCTGAAAAGGTTCCCTTGTTAGATATTGCAACCTTATTTTTCTTAACCGATTTCTAGCACCTTAAATGAATCACTTTACGCTGAGTAAATATTTTTTGTTTTATAACTTATTTACAATTAGTATTATTCAGTTTGTAGTCACGTTGGCACTGCTTAGGATGTACTCTTTCAAGTGGTCTAATAAATTGCTTCTTTTTTGGAGAACAAAATTATTCTATAAAAAACGGTCACCAGAATTGCTAAAACATATCCTAGTTTGTTATGTTTTTATTGAAAATGTAACGAATTTCACGAAACCTTAAAAATCTGCTGGTTAACGGAACACAGATACTAAAAATTTATTAATAAGAGAACGGAGCAAAAGTGAGAATGCTGTTAATAATTACTATAACCTTCGACTTTTAAAATGGGAGTGAAAAATAAGCTGTCATGTTACTGTTTTTTTTGCTTGCGACACTACACGCACTGAGAGAGCAGTTTACATGACTTTACACCTATGTGGGTAGGTTGTGCATACAAAAAAACAAGCAAGAGTCGCCGTGGTGGGGTTAGGTATATTAATAACATTTTTCTAAGAACCTTTTTTTCTTGCATAGCATCACTTCCAAGAAAGCTAATCCTCAAAATGGTAAATCAAATGCCTAGAAATATCTTTCAGTACGATGTATCTGAAAACGACATTTCTGTGCTTTGCAGAATGCAAAATATAGGTTGTTTCACAGGACAATGAAGCACAGCGCATTAAGTAAATATGAGGGTAGATAAGCTAGCATTACTAATCCTCAACATCGCTTTAAATGGCGTTTCGTGCATTTATAATATTCAACTATTCCTTTCATGTGCATAAACGCAGAATATTTTTTTACTTATTTTATCCTTTACAATCCTTTTTGTTGAAATCATAAAAGTTCTTAAGAACTGTAAGCTTTTAACAAGGAAAAAAACCTTCGTTCGGTTCAATGAATTTTTATTGTCATATTTTGTGTAGCCTATACATGTCAGTTGCTCCCAACAAAAGCAATTTACCAATACCAAACTGAATCCTACAAGCATACAACGTTTTAAAATGTTGGTAAAGGTACGCAATACAATCAAGCCAGCCATTCAAATTACTCTCCTTTAAAAACTGTAAAGTTAAGCTTAGATTACATTTTGTGTGCTATCTATCTGAGTAACCCAATGTAATGATTCTTTATCCATGGGGTATCTAAGCACGAGTAGATGAAGCATAAAATACACATAATAATTTATTTATTTAAAACTTGCACAGTTATAAAAATTACAATATGCGGCCTGATTGGGCTATGAAATTTGACAGTAAATTATGTGTTAAGAAATAACTTAGTTTTATGCAATTTTTTAAAAAGCGCTGCTTAACCGAAATACTGGCAACGTATCATATCACCAGCAATTTTCAAAAATGTTCTACCTTAATGCTACACTTTTCATAAGCGTCGCTGAACAATGAAACAATGAATCAAAGGCCATTAAAATATGGATGCATTTCCAGCTACCAAAATTCTATATTCTACTTATTTAAACTTTTTACGCTTTAGCCTCGAAACACCCCGCGGTTCTAACTCAGCTTGGCGTATATTTTTTTACACGTGAACACTAAGCCCCAGCTCTAGCCCCAGGGAAAAATAAAACCGGGTATGAATTGTATACGGTACAGGAACCCCAGAATAATTTCCAGGAGTAATCCGAAGAATAAAGTCATCAGTTTCCTTCAGAGGAAACCATTCCAATGGACAATTAGAATGTGATTAAAAATGATGATAAGTTAATCAAAAAAACGAATGCAAGCATTATGTTCATTTTTTAAAATAAATTTGTATTTATTTTAATTTAATTGACAATTAATTTTACAGAAAGAGGTAAGCAGCTACTCCAAAGCCAGAACTAAACACCCAACTGGACACTATGACAAATCCTCTTTACGGTTTTCAGGAAACCATGAAAAACGCCGAGTTTCGCACATTTAGCAATTTAATTTTTGAAATTTGTGATATTAAGCAGGAATGTTTTAATAATTACCATTACCTTTAAACTAATTATCGGTCTGAATATTTTGTATTTTTCATTTAATAAATCACCTCCTTATCTGAACCGTGGGTCTAGGAACCGTCTCAACTTCCGTTTTAGTCTCTATCATATCATTTTTCACAGGGATTACCTTCATGTTTTGTATTGCATAAAATATGAAGCAAAACCATGAACCGTTTCCACTCCATTCAGAATCTTTTAGCAAAAATATAGTTAATGCTTTTTAGTATAAAATGTCAACTAACCATATACTACTATATACTATTCGTAAACGCTAAATATTTTTCATTAAAACCTGAGTCTCAGATTTGTGTTCAGTTTGTTACGTGGTTGATAAGGGGTCGGTGACAAACACTTCGACGTAATTGATAGTCAGAATACTCTACAGTTTTTAATTTCGGAAACAGTTCCCAAATATTTGAATCCTTAAGATTTCTGCGAAACTTGAAAAACCTAATCTTCCTCTCTTTTTCAAATTCCACCTCCAATTCATCTTGTCTCATATATGGATATGGACGGTACTCCACAACCAAAAGCTCCAAAGCGTTTCTCATGGGTAGAATAAAGTCCAATGGAACAAAGTGTACCAAAAAAAGCCTAAACTCCTTTAGATTTGGTAGCCTCAACCTAGGCAAAACCTTATCCGGAAAACTATTTTCAAATCTAGCAGAGCTGAAGTCGATCTTAAGTCCAGTTAACGTAGCAGCCCACAGAGCTTCCATAAAACGAAACAAGTAAGTCCAGTCCAGTTGAATTGAGGTAAAACTAATAGCCAGGGTTTGCAACGACCACAAAGCACAGCTGTCCATCTGAACCAGTTTGTTTATATAACCTAAGCAAAATCCAATATGGGTCAAGTTTGGCAAGGGATGATAATACATTAACAAATCGGTTGTAGCAGCCCTAACAAGTGTTAACAGCGTGTTTACATGTGCATATCTGCGTAACAAGGCATCAAACACGGGTGTTGGTACGGTTGTCATGTGCAAATGACGAAGTTTTTTCAATTCCGGAAACACAACAGATTGCATGCTCAACTCTAGAGCTTTCCAGTTGTCGTCTGAAGAGACAAGCGCACCAGAAATTGTGAGCACTTTTAGATTTGGCATAAGTTGCAAAAAGTCTCGCAGCGTTTTATACGGCCACAAATTAGAAGAAGTTAATGGCCTGTCAAAAATTATCATAATTTGAAAGTGCCAAATATTATGTCCATAGAGGGACAGAACTTTCAACAGTTGTTGAGTATAAGACTCCATGTCATTTATCTCTTCGCTGTAGGTAATAAACGCGTACTTGCCCAGAAACGGGTTTCGGCCTGTATTGGCGTACTTTTCATTAAAATGCTGCAGAAACGCCACGGGTTCGCCGGATTGCGAAAATGAGCTCTCATTTGGTATCATATTCCAAAATTGTTCGCTGCCAAAATCAGCAAGGGTATTGGAACAGTTGGTATTTTGAAACAAAGTGTCCACTCCAAATTGCCAGGCACGACAAACCAAACGATAACTTAGCAAGTGAGGCACTAAATTACGTATGTTGTCACTATGATCACATAGAACTTTTATCACATCAGGAAATAATTTGTAAAGGCGCAGGTGTTTGAACAAGTTTTGGAAATATGCAGAAGAATCCCGTAGTCGCTGAAAATCCTCAATACTCTGCACCTTTTCGGCAATCAACAGCCAAATCTAAAATCAACAGATATGTTTTAGAAATAGTATTGTGTTAATGTACACCTTCAACATTTGGAAATACTATTATGATTCTGATAATTAAATTGGTATTTGCTTACCTCCTCTGGGAAAACAGTCTGAAGAATACACGCCTCGAAACTATTCTCCATTGTGTTATCGTAGATGGTAAATTATTGAAACAAATTTCAGTTTTCAATTCAAGTATCCTTGCGGGTTTTTTGAAGCAGATACTAACTTTTGTTTTAAACGGCTGAACTCTAGTGCCCAATTTTATTTTTGGTATTTTTTGAACACGAATATTAATTCAAAAATGTGTTTAAAGCTAAATTTCATGTAAATTTATATTGAATTGTTTGAGGTAAGACATTGGTCACCTGGAAATTGAAAACCAGGTAAAATTATTTTTACATAAGATATCTGAAGTATAGTAATTTACGCCGCAACTTACAAAATTATTGCTGTAACCTGCGAGTTCTAAAATGGGAATGTAATGTAAGCTGTTAGGTTGCTGCTTCTAGTTACCTGCGACATTATGTGAACAGAACGAGCCGTTTACCACATGCTGCTTGCACAATTTTGGGGTTGGTAGTATTAGTGCATAGAAGAAGCAAGCAATGATTGCAATGTAGGTAATAATAACATTTGTGAGAATAGGCTTTTGTTGCTTTTCTTTGTTAATTCTATTCCGACTTCAGACCCCTTTCTAGGAAAACCAGTCCTGAAAAAGTTAAACCAAAAACTGTCGAATATATCCTTAGTACAATGTATCTAAAAACGAATCAGCATTTCCTTCATTCTGTTTTTTTAAATGCAGAATATACACAATGCATGTTTGAATGCCCAAAGATATAAAACGCTCCGAGCCAATACACACACATGTAGACCCGTACATATACACTACTAAATTCATCATTGTCAAGGCATGTCGCCTTAAGTATACAAGGATACAATGGTTCCCTAAGAATGTAATATTTTTTAAATCGGGTGTCATGCCCAAGATGCATTTGTATTCAAATTAATGTGGTATCCCCTTGCCACTTGTTTTTTCTCACAAACCTCTTTCTTCAAAGTACAAATTTTTGCCTTCCGGATATATTAATAGTTAGAAGTGTAAGCTTATGGGTATATAAAATCCTTTTTTCTATTTTCTAGTCTGTCCTATCCCACCTGTGTGTTGTATATACGTAACCTTCTATATATACAATATATAGAATACAATCACAATTAGTCGTATATACAATAAACGAATTTCCCAGAAATCTATAACAAGGCAATCAACAATTATAACCCAGGTCACTAAAAAGCACCTAAATGATTGCATTTCCTTTTTCGTACACGCAAACACACCCCAGCAAAGAGGATAGTGTATAATGACAAAAAGCTTCCCCTTTTTCCCGTAGCACTAATATCTACTTGCATAAAAGCGCTGATGCAAAAGTAAGGATAAGTAATAACCGGAATGCATACATGGAAGCAGAACCTGAATCAGGTATTGCTTTGCTGCACAAAAATTTAATGGGAAGCTATTTTGTGAGTACAATATCCTTGCAGTATAGCAGCTAAACTGTGCAATCAAGTGGAAGCAGTTTTCCTCTTTGGAATCGTGCAGGCACGAGAAAAGGAAAAAGCCTTGAAGTAGATAAATTCTTAGAGTTCTACTGTTTCGGCCAGTTGGTCCAGAGAGCACCCTCAGGTACTTCTCTAGGCTTCCTCAGATAAACAGTAGAGAGTAGAACTCTCGGAATTGAGTGTATCGTATACATGTAAGTTGCTCCGGGCAATAGAAAGGTGCCAATACCAAACTGATTCCTACAAGCCAACAATATTGTAAACATTTGGATTAGTCAAGCAATACAATCAATCAAGCCAGCCATTCAAATGACTATCCTTTTAAAAGTGATAAGTTAACCTCAGAATATATTTTGTGTGTTAACTACCTCAATAACCCAATGTAATATTTGTTTATCTATGGAACATCTAAACATGAGTGGAAGAAGCAAAACATGCACATCATAATTTATTTTTATAATGCACTGTTATAAGTATTACAATTGAAGGCTGGACTGCACTATGAATTTTTACTGTAAATTATGTGTTAAGAAATAACTCATTGTCAGTTTTTGCAATTGTTAAAAAAAGCGCTGCTTAATCGAAATACTGGAAAGATATCAAATCCCTATGTAAGTTTTAGAGATGTTTTGCTTTATGCTACACCTTTCATTAGCATCGCTGAGCAAAGAAACATTTTAACAAAGGCCATAATAAAATGCATGCATTTCCAGCTACTAAAATTCTACATATTTTTACTTTCTACACATTAGCCTCGGAATACCCAGCGGTTCACACTCAGCTTGGCGTAAACCTTTTCACGTGTGAGCATTGAGCTGCCAGGGAAATCGGGAATAAATTTCTCAAAACAAAACCATGAAATGAAAGCCTAGCCTCCATTTTAATTACCAATTACCTCAATGATTTATTATCTTCTAGTTATACGTCAGTTTTAATTTAAGTCGGTACATCACCTTAATTTCCAGGAGAAATCCAAAGAAAAGGGTCATCAGTTTACTTCAGATGATATCGTTCCAGTTGACAAGTTAAATGAGATTAAAAATGATGGTAAATTAATCATAAAATAAATACAAGCTTTGTGTTCATTTTCTAAATAAATTTGCATTTATTTTAATTTAGCCGACAATTAATTTTACAGAAAGAGTAAAGCAGTTACTCCAAAGCCAGAAAATACGAGAACTAATCACCCAACTGGACACCATGCCAAATCCTCTGTACGGTTTTCAGGAAACCATGAAAAACTCCGAGTTAAGCTAAGTTAGCATTTTAATTTTAGAGATTAGTGGAATTAAACACGAAATATTTAATAATTAACCTGTAAACATATACTGAATATCTACCCGACTAATTTTGTACGTATTTTTCATTTAATGAATCACCTCCTTATCTAAAAACCTGGGTCTAGGAATCGTCTCACCACAAGTTCTTGACTTCACCTCCAGTAACTTCAGCCCTGGCAATAGCCTCCAGACCAAACTCTCGTTTCTCATCAACTCCGTATTTTTGTACAAATATTCTCTCAATCTAATCATTTCATTTTCCCGTTTTTCCTCTGTCATTTTGTACAATTTTTCTTTAAACTTATTTTTATCAAGCGGAAGCAATCCCAAATATTGCAGTCTGGTTTCCGAATCTAAATTTTCTCCGCAGTAGCTCATATGAAGACTTTCTAGGTACGGAAATAACGCTACAAAACTGTACGTTATTCCATCAAAAAATCCGGTTTTTATACAAAGTATTTTTAAATTCGGGAAATTTCCGAATTTATTCTGTTTTAGCAAATTTTTCACCTCATCTTCCTCTATTTTCCATTGCGAATTAAACTCTAGTCGTACTTCTTGCAAATTTGGAAATCTTTCCAAAGTTTCTAAAAACATTTCTAGTTTGTCTTTAGCTTCTTCTTTTAGCCCAATCCACAAGTTTTCAAGCTTTGGTGCTTTCAGTTTATTCAGGCTTTCTAAAACCCCCGAGGTTTGACACCCTTCAAATCTTAAAGTTTGTAAATCTGGCCATGAAAACTGACTGTAATTTACATTCCAAGTTTTTATCTGCAATTCGGTTAATTGCCCTGCAAATTTCTCCACAAGCTGATTTTGCACCGTTATAAAATACTCGTTTGATGTGCCATACCATTTGTTACTTATTAACAATCTTGTCAAATTTGGCACTTGCAAATTTTGCAATTCCCGAGAAAATATTAATTCCGGGTTATCCGATGGCCAAATGTTGTTCACCAAACCGATTTCCAATCTTCTGAGATTTGGACAGGTTCGGAGACAAAGTAAAATATCTTGTTCATCTAAACCCTCGTCGGGGTATACAACGGCGTAGGACAAGTACCAAATGTTGTTGCCAAGCCTTTCCATGACTAATTGCTTATTTTTCTGGATTTCGGAAAGTCGATTTTCGTCAACGTCATTTTCGTTACGGAGGTCATAAGCTGAGGTGAACATAGGACGTAGCCAACGGCCGAGGAAAGGATTTGAAGGATGGTTGAGTACAGCATCTCTTTTTTTGCCGTAGGGAATGCGATGGGTTATTAATGGAGTCGTCCAGTCGACACAACCAAAAATGGGAAAGCTTTCCCAACTTTGGGGGCTTTCGAATAGGTGGGTGGTCCAACAGTTGAAGGCGCGAGAGACGAGTCGGAGGTTGAGGAGGTCTTTGACTACGAGGTCTTTGCGGTGGATGAGGATGTTAAGGACCTAGAAATGATGAAGAGAACATTCTGGATATAAATTTTAGTAGGGGTCTGAAGAATAATAGATTCGTTCGTAATAGATTTTAAAATGTGTGAAATTCGTTTGTTCTACAAGTATGAGAGTCTTTACAGTAGTCAATAATTTGGTTAGGTAACTTATTTATGTAAGTCGATAAGTAAGTTATAAAATTCTGGAAACTTGCTCATACAAACTATAATATTGTCACTGAAATTAACAAATCCGGTCAGAATTCAGTATATAATCTGTTTCAAAACGTGCGATTTGTAAATTGGATTGTTATAAGTTGTTTATAATGCAGAAAAGCTATTTAAAATTGGGATTATTGATAATTACCGATTATAACCAGGGGAATTCAAATTTCAGTTATCTGCGTATGGAGCTTGTAACTTGATGCGGATTTGTGGGGTATTGGTATTGCATGTTAAACTTTAAAACCTATTCTTTTAAGTTTTGGAAAGGGTTTTGAAGTTCAATTTTCTGTTCTAAAATAGATTTCAATGGCGTTTTAAGTTCTGATTGAGTATACCTGTGGTAACAAAACGAGATCCCACACAGGTTTCAAATACTGACAAGAATTAGAACAGCTGCGTTGATCCTGAGGTCCCAGCAGTTCAAAGGTCAATAGCCATATCGAGAAACAAAATATAATATTACTTAAAATCAGGTTCATATTTATTTCAAAATATATATAATCTCCATAGAACGATTTTAATATTACCTCCTCAGGAAACATGATTTGTAATCCATTATCCTCCTCACACCGATGTTCCATAATTTGGCGTCGCTGTTCAGCCAACTGCTGCTTTTTATCCCAAATCCAGGCATTTCTCAATTCAGTTCTAGAGCAAATTAGCTGGTCAACAACTGCCTGGCTATCATTGCTTCTATCGCTGCTTTGACTACTCATTTTTAACTATTTATTAAAATAAAAAATTCTTAATCTAATTAAAACCTAACCCTAAATAATGCGCTATCCTAACCGTAATAATCCCTTATAAGGGATTAGATAGACTGGAAAATTTATTTAATTGTTTTAATTGCGAAACTTTGCAAATTTTTTGTACAGTTTCACCACCCAACAGTGCGTTACACAGAAATATACTGCGTTTTACTTTTCTTCTTAAAAAACCTCTGCTGTGTGAAAATGCATTTGATAATATCTGCTTTTGTAAGCTTTGTTAAGGGACAAACAACCTAACCTAGTCGAATATGACAGAAACTTGCTAAAACTGGTAAATAATTAAAAAGTAGAATTTTTTGTTACAAAATCAGAACAGCTCAATTTCCCAACAACAACAAGAAATCAGCAGGTAGCTCTTCTTCGTTTTATTTATCTTTCTTTTACATTCTCACAGCTGTGAGCGTTCTTCCTTGTTGCTGCCTAGCTTTCTCTAATGCTTTACTCGTATGTGAAAAAAAACTCTGGAAAAGCTTACAAGCTCAAAGGTATTATCCTTTTAAAGGTGCCATTCATTGAGCACAAGTGTGCATAACTGATCTGGCTCTGCATTAACTGCTATGCTGGGTGCTAATTCTTGTGAATGCAGCCCTCTCACTTACGCACATACTGAACACAAAGCATCAGCAGAGAGCGAGATACTCGTAATGAATCCAGAGTCTTTGTTCCTTTACCAAAAAACGCATGGATGCAGAAAACACATGCAAAGGAAAACAAATAAATTTTGTTTTACTACTCCACACTATCTATTTTAAAATCTTTTATTATTATTTCGTTTTCGTCGTAATTGTAAATTCATTTAGAACAGTCAAAGGTTACAATCTTTTAATATTACGTTGAGAATATATAAAACCCCTTGCTATTTTCTAGTGAACACCAAAATTATTTTCCAACTTAATTAGAAAACTTTAAGTCTTATCTTTACCATTATTGGTAGCAGATGCAAAAATATTCGACTTATCAGCATTTCCTTTTAACATTTACATTCAAATATCTATTATTGTCAACATAGTCACATAATTTTTTACATTCACTGCCACCAAAGCCTGTTTTACTCACTAAGTTCGTCTCAATTAAGGTGATCGTGGCATGTATGAAATTGGATTCATATTTATATATTAAAATTCTTCTATGATTTGAATGTACATTTTCTTATTTTTCTAAAATAATTGTTGTCACAATTTCTCAAGACATGTGATATATTTTTTCTCGAAAACAAAGTTTACTACGACATTAATTCACGTTAGACTTAATTCCGCAAAATTCAGTGTGCAAATTTAACATTTGTTTTAAGAGCATCTTTAAAGTTCCTAAACCAAGCACGTGTGCCAGGATTATAAATTAGCATATATGTACAATTAGTTCATTTTGCATACCTAAACAATTAACCCCAGGCGAGTTTTTCTCTCACTATCAGTATATCTTATGTTGAAATTCCCATCTAAGATGCTTACGTATAAAATATTTAGCAGACCATAAACACTACCAATTCTTTTAAGAGCTTCTAATAAAAATACGTTTCATATTTCTGAAAGTAAAATGTAAACTAAATACATACATTTTTCATACGCTCTAAAGCGATTTTTCAGAAGTAACTAATCTTTAAATTGCTAACAAAAACTCCTAGAATGCATTCACTGTAAAATTTCAACAAAAACTAAAATATCTACATTAGTTTGGCATCGAAGCATTAAAGGAATCAATAGTCCTAAATGTGTTGTCATATATCAAGATACTCTACGATATGTTGAAACGGTTGGAAAATTTGAAGGGAATATTTCATTTCAGCCTAGCTTACAATTTGAAACTATTTTTATGCCAGAAAATTTCCTACGTGTATTTTTCAACCCAACAGCAAAAGATTTTATTGGTTTACTATTTAATCATAACAAATGTCATGTCATGTCCTAAAAATGTCATTACTTAAGTTAAATAACACTAATGCTTATACGCTCTAAAATTTATTTCACAATAAACTAAATTTACATTTGCTGCACGACTCCCTGAGAATGTATTCATTGCAATGTATTTGTTTTTGAAACCTGAGTGTTTAGTTTGTTACGCGGTTGATGACTGGTCGGCGATAAACTTTAATTCGATTCCCCCAGTCAGAATACACGACAGTACCCAATTTGGGAAACAGCTCCCAAATATTTGAATCCTTAATATTACTTCGAAATTTAAAAAACTTAATTTTCCTCTCATTTTTAAACTGAACTTCAAATGCATCTTCCCTTATGTTATAAAAGGAAAGAACTCTACAACCAAGCGCTTCAAAGTGTTTCCCATGGGTAGAATAAAGTCCAACGGAACAAAACGTCTTAAATGAATCCTAAACTCTTTCAAATTGGGTAGCTTCAGTTTAGGCAAAACTTTATGTGGAAAATTATCATCAAATTTAGCAGAAACTAACTCGATCGTCAGTCCAGTTAACGTAGACGCCCATCGACTTTCCAGAAATTCAAACAAATAGTGCCAATCTAGTTTATTTGAGGTAAAAGTAATAGCAAGGTTTGTAAAGGCCGCAGAACACATCTGTCCACTTGAACCAGTTTCCCTATATCACCCAAGCTAAAACCAACATGGGTCAAGTTTGGCATGGGATGAGAATATAACGCCAAATCGGCTGTATTATCCCTTACACGAGTAAACAACATGTTCACATGTGCATATTTGCATAGCAAGGCATCAAACAGGGGTGTTGGTACGTTTGACAAGTGCAAATGACGGAGATTCTTCAATTCAGGAAACACAATTGCAGAAACAGATTGCATACTCAACTCTAGAGATTTCCAGTTACCATTGGAATGATCAGGTAAACCACTCCAAGAAAACCTGAGCACTTGAAGATTTGGCATGAGTAGTAAAAAGTCTCGCAGCGTATTATACGTCCACACACTAAAGACAACTATAGGATGCCGGAAAAAACTTATTACCATACTAAAACTCTTAATGTTGTGTCCATAGACAGATAAAACTTGGAGGAACTGCTGAGTAAACGACTCTCTTAAATTATCATTTAAATTATGTCTGTACTCAATATAGACACTTTTGCTAAGAAATGGATTTCGGTTTGTAGTGGCGTACTTTTCATCAAAATGTTGTAGAAACGCCAAAGGTTTGTCTGATTGCCAAAATCTGGTATCAGTTGGTTTCGAAACATAACCTGGTACCTCGCTCAGTTCAACCAGTTTACTGGAAATGCTCGAGTTTTGCAAATATTTGTCCACTTCAAGTTGCCAAGAGCGACAAACCAATCGACAACTGAGCAAGTCTGGTGTTATTTTTCTTTCTGAATTAGGAAAGTTGCGATTATTGATACATAAAAGTTTTATCACTTCAGAAAATAATTTCCGAATGCGCAGGTCTTTCAGCAAATTTTGAAAATACAGAGAGCAAGAATAAAGGCCTTGAAAGTCTGTAACGGTCTGCACCTTTTCAGCAATCAGCAGCCAAATCTGAAATGCATAAATATGGAATATAAATATTAATAAAGGACGCTTAACTTTTAGAAATTTATATATTTGCGGAACATACATTCCTGATTTCAAGTTGGGATTGTTACCTCTTCAGGAAAAATAGACAGAAGCGTAATCACATCCAAACTATTCTCCATCGTGTTACCGTAATAGGTAAAGGTGAAGTTCGTTAATAATTTTTTCGTATTATTGAAGTATTTGTATGGTAAATATTACGCAAGTGCCACAACGATTTGACAAATTCTGGACATAAACCTAGGTAAATAAATTGTGTATGAAAATTCCGAAATCTTTTTCACTGCGTTTTTACAATAAAACACAAAATTATTTCTGCAACTCTCGACTTCCAAAATGGGAATGAAATGCAAGCTGCTCTGTTGCTACTTCTTCTTATCTACGACAATTTGAATTAAGGAAGCAGTTCACCACATGCACTTCAAACATGGTTTGGATAGGTAGTGCATTTTGAAAAGCCAGCAACAGCCGCAGTGCTGGTGATAAAAATAACACTTGTGAGAATTTGTAAATATTACTACGTTTCTTTGTTAGTTCCATTTCGACCTTATTATCTTATTCAAGAAGACCCATCCTGAAGAAGGTAAACCAAAAACTACGAAATACCTTTTAGTATAGTATACCTAAACGCAAAAGAGTATTTTTACGTTGTTTCAAGTGACAATAAAGTGGTGCCACTAAAGCTAATAGTTTTGTGGACAGACACACCTGCAATGCTAAGCCCAAGCATTGCCCATGCACGGGGTTCCACGCATTCAAATTTACAAATGTCCCTTCTTCGAATCCTTTTTTATTTTAGTATTTATTGAAACAAGTTTTCCGGTACCCAACGAATTTGTATTCATATAAACGAAAATCAGTATACCACTTGGTGTTTCTTCATAATCCTTTTTGTTGAAGGCATGAAACTTATGCCACCCATAGTTCTTTAAAATTTAAAACTGTAGGCTGAAAATTTACAAAAAAATTCAATGTCTGTTTTATTTCAATGAATTTCTAGTGTGCTGTGTTCCATGTAATGTACTTGCGTGGCAATACATTGGAATATTTTAAACCAGCCATTTACTCCCATTTAAAAGCTGTTGGATTATGCCTAAAGTATTCTGTGCCGTTTATGTCTATAACGCAACATTTCATTGGTCATAGTATATTATCTACAGAATATCTTAAAACGAGTGACAGAAATTTAATGCGCATATTTTAACGTGAACATAAATTGGATTGTTATAAATATTACAGTAAAACATAGCTAAATGGTAACTGTATATGCAGGAGACCAATAAATTTGTTGTTGGCGTTAATTGATTACTGTTATTTTCAAGTTATTTTCAGATGATAAGCTTTAATACGTAACTCAACATATTTTAGTCTAAGAGATAAATTTCTATTAATGTAAATGCAAAACAATGATTGGAATAAATAGATTTATATATTGTAACGTACATTGAAATTCATACCATACTTCAATTTAACAACTTCAAGTATTACTTTGCAACTTATCACTGGACGTACACTACTGGTTAAGTTTAGAGAGTTCAGTAAATCATTGCTTCGATATCCGAGATAACAAATATTTTTTTAAAAACCAGAAACCATGGTAAGGGGAAAAAGTTACCCCAACCATCTATAATAAACGTTTTATATGCAATGCAATTCAATTCATGTAGTAAGGTACACTAAAGCCACCATGAGATGTTGCCGTATACCATTCTTCATCTTTTTCTGGTGTCGACTTACATAAAAATATTCCTTCAATCCCTTCACTGCTCTTCAACTCTGTTCCTGTCAACCTCAACCTTTGTGTGTATGCACACATTCTTCAATATACTCATAAATACTCGTTCAGCTGAGCAACGCACTTGTTTGTTTTTTACTCTTGAACTGTCAGAAAAATTGAAACTGTTTTTGAAAATCTAAAAATTTATCAATGTAGTTTAATTTATTTTTAAAATTTAATTCCGTTCACAAATTCGTGCAAATGGAAGATATAAAGCAATATGTCGAAGACTTTCAAGAAGGTAATAAGTGGTGCAATTATATTCATTTTATCCCGGTTTTTGTTACTAACCTAACAATTTGTTGTATCCAAACAGAAGCGTTACCACCTTTGGTTCCTAAAATGTGCCACTACTTACCTTGGACACTAAAAATTGCGGCGCTTTCATTGATCCTAACTGTCGTTTTCGGATTTGCCAATGAGACAGAAGTTCAGCGTTTTCACGTAGCTTTTACACTGCACACTGTTGCATGTTTTCTAAGCACGCTAGTTATTTTTTGGAAGTGAGTATTTTTAAATTACCAGTTTTTGATAATTTATATAGCTTCTTTATAAATACGTATAACTTGTTTTAATCGCATAGCAATGCTGAATTATACACATTCACACAAGCAATCAAGCTCTGGTTCAAAACCTTCCTTTTTCTACCGTTGGAATTGGAGTATAATCCATGTCCATGGGACCATGTTTGGCATTCAAACAACTACTTCAACTGTCACCAAATGTTCACAAATGTGTACTACAACAGACTAGAAGTCAAACTTAAAAATTCTTACGCTCGTTTATGCGCATGCTTTTTTGCGTATATTCCGGGAGCGTGTTTGCATTCTCACTGGCTATTCCAGGAAGCTGTTTGCGGTGAAGGTTTACAGCTTCATGATGGTAATACCAGATTAATTTATCCATATGCTTAAGTTAGTTTGTTAAAACATTAATGACGTTAAATGTTTGTAGCACCAAGAGGCTTGTTATTAGCAGCGTGTGTAATTCACGCGGCTACAACCGTTACTATATACGAGCAATACTGTCACTACCATATGTATCTGCTGCACGAAATGGATCAATTTGTGAGACCGTTGGGGACTGCTGGGTATCTGCTTGAATTTAAATTTTGCAGAATATTTCTCATGCAAATAGTCACAATTGGTAAGTTTTCAAGCTACAAAACCATCAGCCAAATTGTGCGCTTTTTAGAAACTTTTTTCGTGCATAGCCATAAAATTGTCATGTTATGTATTTCCCAAACAGGTCAACGGGTGTACTTTTCCAGCTACTTTGCCGCAATTTCAACTATACACGCTACACTCTACGGACTATTCAGTTTTTTAATGAACTATGCACTCCATAAACTAATCCCAGAAGTGGAGCATCCGTTTCCAAACCCACCTTACGGTTTCCACACAACTCAAACCTACTGGACAACCCGGTTAATTAACACTGTCTCCAGTGTAGGAACGTTACTTCATCAGCGGAATTTTCTTGAGGTTAATTTCCTAGTTGGGAGGTCATCTCTACGACGGCTGCCGCTATTACATCATCAGATCCAGGCGCTTCATCTACTTTGGTTGGGTATGGATCGCAGATTTGGTCACATGAGTTACGAGTTTTACAAGTTTGGAGTATATGGGTTTACTCTTACTTCTTTAAATTGGATAACTGATGTTGTCTTGATCTGTTTACGATTTGTCACACAAACCTACTGGACAATCCGGTTGAACAGTACCATTCCAAGCGTTGCAATGTTAATGGACCAGTGGTTTGAAGATTGCCAATGTTGCATTGACCACTATCCAATGGTACATGGGTACGCGTTTTACAACGCCATGCACCAGCATGCCTTCCATAAAGATGGCGTTAACAACTTGGTTAACTTACGGACGCTCATTGTAGCCAGCGTGAATTCTACGGATGATTTTTACAAACGATGCAAATTGCTAATTGCGGATCCTGAGGGGATATCTCGACTTTTTATAGATGTGTTTGTAAATAATCCAGATAATATAATTTCAAATGATGTTGATGAGTTAGTTGTAGAGTTTAAACAGATTAGAGAAAGAATGTTGAATGAGCAGTTTCCGTTGGTGTTTGTGTTTGATGATTTTCTCGAAATGATAATTGATGGGAATGATGAGGAAAATGAGAAGGTTAGGGACTTGAACCTGTTGATAGAATTTTATGAGGTTTTCGATTGGGAAGTGTTTCATTTGACTAGTGATAAGATTTTAGGTATTTGTAGGGTTATGGGGATTGATTTTTAGGATTAAAGTGCTAAATTTGTAGAAAATGTATTGTGATTCTGGCTGAAAGAGACAAAAATAAATTTGGTTTTGCTAAATTATAAAACCCGTTTTGAAGTCTTTATTTAATTTTTGTTTTTTAATATTAAAATGTTACATCGTTTTAACTTCAGGTTTACAATTCACACAAATTTGTTACAATATTCTATGAAACCCACTATGTATCATTTTACAGTATTACAAATTACAGGGTTTATCAATTTTAGTGTTTCCAGCGGCTACTAAATTAACTTGTCAAAACTCGCCTTTTAATTGTGATTTAAATACTTGTATAAAATTATCAACAAAGCCACATAATGTTTTACATTTACTGTCAATTTTATCGTATTCACCTACCAAAACAAAACACTGCTCAGTTAAGTAACCTATGATCAGCAAAACTTTTGCGCATTTTGTGTATATGTTAAAGTTTAATCGAACTGGTTCCATGTTTTCAACGCATTTGCTTTTTCTTTTGTTTTGGTTTTTAAGTAACATCATTTGCAGACGACAATAATAAAAATGACGACGTCACTTTATGAAACGTTATTAAATTTCAATTATAAGATTATGCCGAGACGCGTTAAGCTTGCAATACCAGAATTGCAAGTTCACAGTCTAGTGCAAAATCTACCACGAGAATAATTTACGTTATGCTTAATTTCGCAAAATGTAGTCCGCAAGCTTAGCATTTGTTTTTAGAGCGGAGTAAAGTGCTTTAATCAATCACATAGAGCAAGATTACAAACAAGCAAACTCGTATAATTAAATGTTTTATTTATTGTGATTTACCCGACCAAACCTTCAACGAGTTTTTCTTCTCCCTATCCCTTTTGAGTAACTTAACGAGACATTGTTAGATCAAACCATCGCAAGTGTCATTTAACCAAATCTTGTTTTATGTATTTTGAAAATAAATCATAAACTAATTAAAATACAATCGTTTTACCCTCTGAAATGTATTTCTTGAAAACCTAAACCTTAAATCACAAGTGTTTAGATTGTTACTTAATTGATGAGTGGTCGGGGATAAACCTGTCTACGCGAATACTCAACATACTCGACGATGCTAAGTTTCGGAAACAGTTCCCAAATATTTGAATCCCCAATATTTTTGCGAAACTTGAAAAACTTAATGATCCCCTCATTTTCAAACTCAACCTCCAATTCACCTGCACTTAACATGGGATTAGGATAGAACTGCACAACCAAACGCTCCAAAGAGTTTCTCATGGGTAGAACAAAGTCCAACGGAACAATACATCTTGAATGAATCCTAAACTCTTTCAAATTGGGTAACTTCAGTTTGGGCATAACTCCGACTCGAAAACTATTCACAAATCCAGCAGGAAACAAGTCGATCTTCAGTTCAGTTAACGTAGTTGCCCATCGATTTTCAAGAAATTTAAACAAGTAGTGCCAGTCGATTTGAATTGAGGCAAAAGTTATAGCAAGGGTTCGTAATGGCCACAGAGCTCTAGGGTTCACTCGAGCCAGCTCGTTTAAACCGCCTAAGCAACAACCAATATGGTTCAAGTTTGGCATGGGATAACGATACATCAGCAAGTTGCTTGTAGTAGGTACACCATAAGTTGACAACATGTTTACATTGGTGTAACTACGTAACAACGTATCAAACACGGGCGTTGGCACGTTTGACATGTATAAGTGACGAAGATTTTTCAATTTAGGAAATACGCAATTTTTCATACTTAACTGCAGAGCATAAGTACGTGAGGAGATTCCCATAGAAGAGAACCTGAGCGTTTTAAGATTTGGCATAAGTTTTAAAAAGTCTTGCAGTGTTTTATAAGGCCACACAGTAGAAACAATTGTTGAATGCCAGGTAAATCCTAGGGACATGCTAAAGCTCCAAACATTGTGTCCATATGTTGACAGGATTTGAATCAATTGTTGAGTATATGGCTCCAAGTCGTTTTCATTAATCCCTTGGTTGTACTCAATAAACACACTTTTGCTAAGAAATGGGTTTCGGTTTGTAGTGGCGTAGTTTTTATCAAAACGCTGGAGAAACGCCACAGGTTTGTCTAATTGACAAAACGTGGTGTCAGTTGGTTTCGGATTCCACCCTAGTTCTCTGTCAAGGTCAGCCAGTTTACAAAAGGTGTTGGGATTTTGCAAATTTGCATCCACCCCAAGTTGCCAAGTGCGACAAACCAAACGACAACTTAGCAAGTCGTGTGCTATTTTTGCATCAGAATTACGAAAGTTGTTACAATTCACACAAAGCAGTTTTATCACTTCAGCAAATAATATATGAACAAGGCGCAGATGCTTGAACAAGTTTTGAAAATATGCAGTGGAATCCCGCAGTCGTTGAAAGTCTTCAATATTCTGCACCTTTTCAGCAATTAGGAGCCAAATCTGAAATGCGTAAATATGGTTTATAAATGGTAATGAAGTACATTTAACTTTGTGCATATTTGCGGAAAATAGAAGTATGAATTTCAAATTTGGGTGGTTTACCTCTTCAGGAAAAATTGACTGAAGCGTAATCGCACCCAAACTATTTTCCATCGTGTGGCCCTATACGGTGAAGGTGAAGTTTGTTAATATTTTTTGGTTTATTGAATTATTTGTATGATAAATATTAGTCTACTGTTACGACAATTTAAGACATTTAGGACATGAATCCATTTAAATAATTTGTATATGAATTTCTGAAATACTTCTCTGCCTATGTTTTAGCAACAACGCACAAAACTATTCCTGCAACGCTTGACTTCTAAAATGGGAATGAAATAAAAGCTGTGTTGTTGTAGCTCACGCATTTTTGGTTAGGTAGTAAGTACAAAAAACGAGCCAGTGTGGCAATGTTAGAGATAATAATAACATTTTTGTAAAAACCTGTTTTTCTTGCACGGCACGGTCTGCAAATAGCGGTCCGACCTTAAAATTACTTTCAAGAAAGCTAATCCTGACAATGGTTAACCCAATGCTACGAAATCTCTTTCAGTACAATGTACCTAAAAACGAAAGAGTATGCTTTTGTTAAACATATCTGCTTTGTGAAATGCAAAAGACACGCAATTCCAAAGGATAATATATACAGCACGTTGAGTAAGTAAATATGAGCGTGGGCTACCTAGCATTACTAATTCTCAACATTGCCTTAACGATGGCGTTTTACGCGTTTAAATTTTAAAATGTTCCTTCAACAAATCCTACATTGTTTTCTTTATTGACAACAATTTTCTTGTACATAATTCATTTGCATCCACAAAAATATATAAAATCCCTTTTCCGCTTTTTTTTCTTTTTAATCCTTTTTGTTGAAATTATAAAGGTTCTTAAATACCTAGAACTGTATGCTTGTAAGGTACGCAATATCGTTTGCCTACAACGTTATGCAATACATTCAAGCCAGGCATTTTTATCACTATCCTTTAAAAGCTGTTAAGTTATACCTGTAAAATATTTTGTGTCCCACATAACTACACCTATAACCCAATATCTTAATTTTTGATCTAAGGGACATCTAGAAACGAGTAGAAAAATGATAATATACACAGCATAATTCAAACTTAAAGCTCACAGATATATGTATTAAAACCTTTCAACCTTTGGGTAAATGCAATCACGTACTGTCATAAACTCATTAATACTCGTGCAGCTGAGCGACGCACTTGTTTGTTTTTACCCTTGAACTGGCATGGAAATTGGAACTGCCCAGTTTTGAAAATCTGGGGATTTTGCATTGTAGTTTATTATTTCATTTATTTTAAAATTGTAAATTAAGTATACAAATTAATACGCATGCACGATCTAAAGCAATACGTTGAAGATTCCACACAAGGTAATAAACTAAACATTCTGTTGCAATTATTCTCATTTTATTTCGGTTTTGTTATTCAACTGACAATTTGTTTTATCCACACAGTGGCGTTACCACCTCTTAGTCCAGTAGTTCTGACAATATCACACTACTCATCCTGGGCACGCAGAATTGCGTGGCATTCATTGATCCAACCTGTAATTTTAGGATTTGCCAATGATACTGATGTTCAGCGGTTTTACAAAGCCGTTACATTGAACGCTGTTGCGTGTTTTCTAAGCGCGCTTGTTATTTTCTGGAAGTGAGTATTTTTAAATTACGCGTGATTATTTATTTATAGAGCTTGTTTAAAAATTCGTAACATTTTTCAATCGCATAGCAACCC
Source organism: Entomobrya proxima (assembly GCA_029691765.1). NCBI lineage: Eukaryota > Metazoa > Arthropoda > Collembola > Entomobryomorpha > Entomobryidae > Entomobrya > Entomobrya proxima. The sequence continues at coordinate 47,274,097 of CM056169.1, forward strand.
TAAAGCATACACAATCAAACAAGCTACCAAGCTATGGTTCAAAACCTTTCTTTTTCTACCGCTGGAATTGGAGTATAATCCAAATTCAAAACCAATTCACTATGTCTGGTATTCAAACAACTACTTCAATTGTCACCAAATGTTCACAAATGTGTACTTAGAGCAACTGGAAATCAAACTGACAGAATCTTATGCTCGTTTATGCGCATGTTTTTTTGCGTATATTCCGGGAGCGTGTTTACATTCACACTAGATTTTCCAGGATGGGGTTTGCGGGGAAGGTTTACAGCTGCATGATGATAATACTAACTTAATTTATCCATAGTATTGCAAAATTGGCTACTTTTGGGTGTTGGAACGGTGGTGTTCATTTTGCCTCGGCATTTGCGGAGGGATTCAGTTTTTAAAATTTGGGAGACATGTGCTGAGCACATCCAGCAGCAGCAGCAGAATTCACACCCCAAAAATCATCATCGTCAATCGTCATCCTCGTCCGCAAGAGCAGCAGAGCTCCACCACTACCAAACCCACTTACTACTACTCTCCTTTCTACCTTGCCTTGAGCAAGTTTGTCTATTTGTCGTTGTGCCATGTTGGCTATTAAATTTTGTAAAATAATAAATTATTCTTAAATAAAGTTGACGAAATAACTGCTAAAACTGCCTTACAAGTTACTGAATTATTTTCTGTTACCACTGATCCTGAGATCCGAACCTTTCAGAAAAATAGTGTGATGCGACTGATTTTTGGTGCATAAAAAGTTTAGGCACGCCCATACTCATCAAAATTAATTGTTGAGCGCCCGAAAACGCCCCATTTATCAACACATAGAATTAGATCAGTTTGTTAAAAAATAATAATTGTGTTAAATATTTGTAGGACCTAGAGGCTTGTTTGTAGCAGGGATTGTAATTCACGCGGCTGTAACTGCTACTATTTACGAGGTATACTGTTACTACCATAGAGATCTAATGCAAGAAGTGGATCAACCTGTGAGACTGTTGGGCAATGCTGCGGATTGGGCTGAATTTAATTTTTGCACAATATTTCTCATGCAATTAGTCAGAATCGGTAAGTTTTTGAAACACAAAACTGTCCGTTAAATTTTACACTGGTTATAGACTTTATTCCCTGTGTGCTCATAAAATTGTCATGCTTTATTTTTTTTAAACAGGTCAATGGGTGTATTTGTCTAGCTTCTATGCCGCAATTTCACCTACATACATTACAGTCTACGTGCTCCTCAGTTTTCTAATGAACAGCGCCCTGCTAAAACTATTCCCAGAAGCGGAGCATCCCTTTCCAAACCCGCCTAACGGTTTTCACACAACTCAAACCTATTGGACAACCCGGCTAATCAACACAATCTCATGCGCTGGAACGTTACTTCACCCGGAGGACAATTTTTTAAAGGTTTTATACATATTCGTGGAGTCACCTGAACGCCATTTGCCTTTAATTCTTCATCAGATTCGGGGCGTGCTTCAACATAATATGGTTCTAAATAGCCTTTTTTATCACCTAGTTGATTGATTGAGTTGATTGTAGAGTTTGAAAGGATTAGGGAGAGAATGTTGATTGAGCAGTTTCCGCTGGTGCTTGTGTTTGATGATTTTCTCGAGATCATACTTGATGGCAATGGAGAGGAAATTGCAAAAGGTTTGGGACTTGAAGCTATTGATACGATTTTATGCGGACTTTGATTCAGATGTGTTGCATCTGACTAGTGATAAGATTTTAAACATTTGTAAGATTATGGAGATTGCTTTTTAGGATTGAGTGTTGAGTTTGTACAGGATGTATCGTGATTCTAGATGAAAGGAACATGAATAAATTTGGTTTCGCTAAATTTTAAAAATTAGTTTGAAGTTTTTTTATTTCATTATTTGGTGAAATGTTACAATCGTCTTAATTCGGATTTAAAATTTTCTATTGACCACTATGTATCGTTTTTAAGTATTACAAATTACAATTTTTATTCATTCCAGTGTTTGCAGCGGCTGCTAAATCAACTTGTCAAGACTCACTTTTTAAATATCTTCATTTAAATACTTGCTTAAAATAATCAACAAAAATGTTTTACCTTTACTTACGGTTTTATCGTACTTGGCATCAGAAGAAAACACAGCTCACTTAAGTAATTCATGTGCAAATTATTTGCGGATTTGTGTGTCTATATTAAAGTTTAACCAAACTTGTTCCATGTTTTGCATGCATTTGCTTTTTCTTTCGTTTCGGTTTTTTTAAGTAACGTCATTTATAGACGACACTTTACGAAACGTTTCTTAGCTTCAGTTATATGAATATATTTAGCCAAAACGCGTTAAGCTTGCAATACCATAATTGCAAGTTCACAGTCTAGTCCAAAGTCTACCACGAGAATAGTTTACTTTAAGCTTAATTTCACAAAATTTAGTTCGCAAGCTTAGCATTTGTTTTAAGAGCGGGGTAAAGTGTTTTAATCATGCACATGTGACAAGATTACTAATTAGCAAACTCGCATAATTAAATGTTTTATTTATTATCATTTAACCGCCAAAATCTTAAACGAGTTTTTCTTCTCCATATCAACTTAATAAATTAAATAAACAAAGCTACATCAAACCATCACATCTCTTCCAAGCGTCAGCCACCAAAATGTTGTTTCATCTTATTTGAAAATAAATTATAAACAAATTGCATACAATTATTTTACTCTAAAATGTTTTTCTTGAAAACTTAAAGCTTAAATTATAAGTGCTTAAATTGCTACTTAATTGATGAGTGGTCGGGAATAAACCTGTCCACGCGAATACTCAACATACTCGACGGTGCGTAGTTTAGGAAACAGTTCCCAAATATTTGAATCCCTAATATTTTTGCGAAACTTGAAAAACTTAATGGTCCCCTCATTTTCAAACTCACACTCTAATTCATCTGCCCTTAACACGGGATTAGGATAGTACTGTACTACCAAACGCTCCAAAGAGTTTCTCATGGGTAGAATAAAGTCCAACGGAACAAAACATCTTGAATGAAGCCTAAACTCTTTCAAACTGGGTAGCTTCAGTTTGGGCATAAATCCATCTCGAAAACTATTCTCAAATCCAGCAGGAAATAAGTCGATCTTTAGTCCAGTTAACGTATCAGCCCATGTATTTTCCAGAATTTTAAACCAGTAGTGCCAGTCGATTTGAATTGACGTAAAAGTAATAGCAAGGGTTTGTAATTTTTGCAGAGCTCTGATGTTCCCTTGAGTCAGTTTGTTCAAATCGTCTAAGCAACAACCAATATGTTTCAAGTTTGGCATAGGATAACGATTCATCATCAAAAAGGTTGAAAAAGGTATAGCATAAATTGACAACATGTTTACATGAGCGTATCTGCGTAACAACGCCCTAAACACGGATGCCGGCACGTTTGACATGTGTAAGTGACGAAGATTTTTCAATTTAGGAAATACGCAATTTTTCATACTTACCTCCAAAGTCTGGGAATCAGGAAAGATTCCCATAGAAGAGAACCTGAGCGTTTTAAGATTTGGCATCAGTTTTAAAAAGTTATGCAGTGTTTTATACGGCCACACAGTAGAGACAATTGTTGAATGCCAGGTAAATCCTAGGAGCATGCTAAAACTCCAAATATCGTGTCCATAGGTTGACAGGATTTGAAACAATTGGTGTGTGTATGACTCCAAGTCGTTTTCATTTATCCCCTGGTTGTACTCAATAAATACACTTTTGCTAAGAAATGGGTTTCGATTTGTAGTGGCATAGTTTTTATCAAAACGCTGGAGAAACGCCACAGGCTTGTCTAATCGACAAAATGTTGTGTCAGTTGGTTTCGGTTTCCACCCTAGTTCTCTGTCAATGTCAGCCATTCCACAAAAGGTGTTAGAATTTTGCAAATTTGCATCCACTCCAAGTTGCCAAGTGCGACAAACCAAACGACACTTTAGCAAATGTGATGATGTCTTTCCGTGCGTGCCCATATTGATGTACAAATTGGCAAGTCGGGGACAAAGTATTTTGATTACATCGGGAAATAAAAACTTTGTTTTCTGAGTCTCTAGGAGTATGCGAAAAAATTCAGAGGACTTTCTCAAATGAAGCAGGTGCTCCGGGTGGAAAATTTTCTGAAATATTAGCATCCAAATCTGCAAACCAAAACATTATTTGGGTTTAGTAAATCAGATTTTTCCGTTATGAGAGTTTAAAAAAATGTAACTGTGTTTGTTAGGTTTAGGACAAACCTCTTCTGGAAAAATGTCAAGAAGTATGCTTGACTCAATGTTTTCCTCATGGTTAGCCATTTCACGGTTTCTGGGCTTAACTTTATGATCGTCTGGATGAGTCTCCAGTTTGTTAAATGTATCCAAATTCTGGAGTCAGTTGCAAAAATTTAAGGATACAACAACTCAGTACTTTCTCCATAAAGGTAAGGAAGCCATTGTGTTTTTTTCCTATAGCACGGTATCCATCTACGCATATCTGTTGGTTCGGCAACCAAAAAATAATTTCAAACTTTATAAACCAAAACAATAAAAACAATACTTTATTAGAGTATTTTGCTGGTATTGCACGGTATAATTTAGGGATTTATCATGTAAACACTTAAAAGAAAAACTGAACAAAGTTTTACCTATTTATGTACGCTTTGTTATGAGACAAATCTGTCTAATAATTAGTGAAATTTACAAAAACTTGCAACATTTCTAAAATGTCGATTTTTTGTTCTCAAAACAGCAGTGCATTTTCCCGACAACAACAAGAAATAAGTAGGTAGCTCATTCTCAGTTTTATCCAGCCTTTTACAATTTCACAGCTGTAAGCTGGCAGTCTTGCTGCTGCCTGTTTTTGCTTATGCTTTATTCTCATATACTCTCTCTTCAGAGTCAAAAGCTATGCAGCCTACACGCTATAAGGGTATATATTCATTCTAAGGTGCCATTCAGTCAGCACAAGTGTTCAAAACTGACACGGCTCCACAGTATACTTTACTGTGTGCTCAATGTTGTGAGTGCAGGCCTGCCGCTTACATACGCATCCCAAAACGCAGGCAACCCACAACCCAACGCATCAGCAGAAAGGTAGAAAAAGTTGCTCGTAATGAATCGGGAGTCTATGCTCCATTCCGAGGAAATGTTTCTGTATACTTGCATATTCACCAATTTTGTGTAGTGAGGTTCTAGCGTGAAAATATCTTGTTGAATACATGTTCACTTTTAATCTGATTCCTTAACTGTATATGAAAGGGTTTAAACAATGTATTTATTCTGTAAAGGATTGTTATGCGTTTAAAGATGACAACGATAAGAAATGTTTGTTCACTGCGATGGGTCCAAAAATGAAATATAAATGTTAGAATTACTCTTTAGTGTAATTTTCTGTTGAATTTGATCTAGTTTAACGTAGTTTAGCAGAAAATTGGGCAAATAGCAAGTTTTCGTAAAATCTGGTTATTTAAATCGGATTGGTATTTCAAATATCTCAACTAAAAACTGCGGTTGTTAGATTTTATGCACAATTCCAAATACAATTTTTATTTATGACATGTTTCTTAGTTTGAATTATTAAAATGTTGCCTAAACATGTTTAGTTTACAACAAAATTACAAGTACAATAGTTTCATTTATATTTTCACTTAAGATTTATTTAAGAATATGCAAGGACAAAGTTTGCTGAGTGAAAAATTCACGTAAGTCTTGCATTTAGTGCGCAAATTTAATATCTATCTTATAAGCGGATGTAATGTTCCTAAACGGAATTCCTGTACCACCATTATAAATTACCAAACTTATTTAATTAAAATTTTTACATAAATATTTAACTGATAAATTACCAAACGATTTTTAGTCTCCTTATCAAATTAGAATCAAGAATAAGTCTTACACTTTAGTGCAGATTTGTATGGCATTTTTTGTTTCATATAAATTTGAGTCAAATAGGTTTCCGGTAATTAGAATCATTGTAAGGTTAAACAGTTAAGTCCAATGTTTGCAAAACGTAATAAAAATGCGTAGTAATACGCATGAACGTAGTTAAAAACCTCTAATCTTACAACACTCTTGGTTTGAATGTATCTTTTGGGTTTATAATTTCGTATTATTTACGCCCCCGGAACGTTTTGTCTTAGGGCAACCCACAAACCCCACATTCTACATACCATTCTGTTTTCGAATGAACTATGCCCTCATCAAACAAATTCCAGAAGTGGAGTACCCCTTCCCAAACTCGCCTTACGGTTTCCACACAACACAAACCTACTGGACAACCCGGCTAATCAACATAATCTCCAGTGTTGGAACATTACTTTGCCGGCACACTTTTCTCAAGGTTGTTAACCTTATGGGGAGGTCACTTTCACGCCGGATTATTAATGTTCACGTTAGTGTACCTTTACTCCTATCGTCTTGATGTGTATGGCCGTTCCTCCCTCCGTCCGTCCAACCGTTCGTAAGCACGATAATTCCTCAACCGTTTGACCTGTTCCAATTCCGTTTCCAGTTATCTATAGCAACACCTCATGGGAGGATCCACATTGCAATTAAAGGTAACTTAGGGTTACCCACATGCAATTAAAGGTAACCGAGGGTACCTATCAACAACTAAGTTTACCCACATGCAATTAAAGGTAAACAAAGTTACCTTTCAGCAATTAAGGTTACCTACATGCAATTCCAGAAGAAAAATCAACTTTGGGGTAAAATATCTCGAAGCTTCCAGAAGTTCAATCAGTATTGTGATATTATATCTCGCAGCTTCGAGAAGTAAAACTGGCAATAGGTACCTGGTTCCTTACACGTGAACCTTTCTTCAACCTTACATAGGGTTTATTTTATTTGTATATCACACCCAGGGTTTGCTTCTGTATTCCCTCATTCTGGATAGCTTTTTCCTCACTTGAGTCTTGAGAATTATGATTATGGAGCATATGGGATTATTTTAGTTTGGCTCACTTGTGTATTTGACGTGGTGCTAAATGTGTTAAGGTATGAAAATTTTGGTAATTGTTCCAATTGCACTAACCACTATCCAGTGGTACATGGATCTGCGTTTACAACGCTATGCACCAGCACCAGTTCGATGTGCATGGCGTTGACAATGTAGTAAATTTACGGACGCTGATAGGTGCTTGCGTAAATTTGAAGGAAAATGTTTTTTTAATGATGCAAATTGCTACTAGCTGATTGTGAAGTGAAATCCCGACTATTTAGGGATGAATTTGTTAATCATCCAAGTCATTTCATTTCTAATGATATTGTTGATATGTTTCTACTGTTTGGAGGGATTAGGGAGAGAAAAATGGTTCAACTCTTTCCACTGGTGTTTGTGTTTGATAACTTTCTGGAAGGATAATTGATGGGGATGAGGATGAAACTGAAAAGATTAGGGATTTGATATTGTTAATTCTATTTTATTTGTTCTTTGATTTGGAGGTGTTGCATTTGACTAGTGATAAGATTTTAAATATTTGTAGGGTTATGGGGATGATTTTTAGGGTTATGAGAGTGTTGAATTATTAGAGGACGTAATTGTGGTTTTAAGTGAAAGGAGCATGAATAAATTTTGATTTGCTAGTTAAGCATATAATTTGAGGAGTTTTGTTAATTCGTTATTGTGATATTTTAAAATTATTTGTAATAAATAGTACTTGATAATAAATGTTATAATTGTTTTAATTTCAGATTTACAATTTACAAAATTGTTTTACTATCTTTCAGCCTTCTCATCGAGTGCTAAAAGTAAACATATTGTCGAAATACTGGCAAAATTATAATCTACGAAGCAAGCAATTAAATATTTTTACTAAAACATGTAACTGGCCATGTATCAAACAAGTTTTTTTTATTCCCTCTCAATTTATCTCATTTACATTGCCTAAATAAAAAATGTTAAACAAACCAAAAACTATCCTAGCTCGATCAAGAGTTTTCAAGCAAAAATATGTTTCACGTTTTTTAAGTCTAAATATAAACTAATTACATACAATCCTCATACACTCTAAGAATTTTTTTTCAAAACCTCAAGCTTAAATGTGTGGACATTAGCTTAATATCCTACGCAAGAAAACCCATCCTGAAAAAGGTAAACCAAAAACTACGAAATACCTTTTAGTGCAATGTACCTAAACGCAAAAGAGTATTTCTTTTGTTGCACATTTTTGGTTTGTAAGGTAAGAAGTATACGTTAGTTTCAAGTGACAATGAAAAGTACGACAACAGCTAATAATTTTGTATACAGGCACACCTGCAATACTAAGCCCAAACATTGCCCATGCACGGGGTTCTACGCATTCGAATTTACAAATGTTCTTTCTACGAATCCTTTTTTATTTTATTTATAGAAATAAGTTATCCGGTACCCAACAAATTTGTATTCATATAAACGTAAATCAGTTTACCACTCGGTTTTCTTCATAATCCTTTTTGTTGAAGGCATGAAACTTATGCCACTCGTAGTTTTTTAAAATTTAGAACTGTAAGTTAGAAGGTTACAAAAAATCTCTATTTTATTTCAATGAATTTCTAGTGTGTCCTGTTCCATGTAATATATTTGCGTGTCAAAACATTGGGATATTTTAACCCAGCCATTTACTATCATTTAAAAGCTGTTGAATTATCCATAGTATTTTCTCTACAGAATATCTTAAAATGATTGTGATATCATTGTTATAAATTTTACAGTAAAAAACTAAACTAAATGGTTACTGTACATGCAAAAGACCAATCAAATTGTGGTTGGTGTTAATTAATTAGTGTTATTTTCAAGTTATCTTTAGATGATAAGCTTTAATGCATAACTCAAACTATGTTAGTCCAAGACGTAAATTTTGATTAATGTAAATGCAAAACGATGATTAGAGTTAATAGATTGTAACGCACTTTGAACCTAATACTTCAACCTAATATGTACAATATTGACATCAAAGTATTGATTAGCAACTTATCACTTGACGGAGATTGGTTAAGCTTGTAGAGTTCAGTAGAGCATTGCAGTAATTTTCTTAAAAAGCAGGAACCATGGTAAAGGAAAACAAAGTACCCCAACCATTAATAATCATACGATGTTGTCTTATACCATTCTCTATATTTTCCTGCTGTCGAGTTACCTGAAAATATTCCCTTTTTCCCTTCACTGCTACCCTTCAAACCCGATCCTTTCCACCTCAACTTTTGAGTGTATGCACACACGTTCTTCAAAAAACTCATAAATACTCGTTCAGCTGGGCGACGCACTTGTTTGTTTTTTTACTCGTGAACTGTCACGGAAATCGGAACTGTTTCTGAATATCTGGGAATTTATCATTGTAGTTTAATATATTTTTAAAACTTAAATGTGTTCACAAATTCGTACAAATGGACGATATAAAGCAGTACGTTAAAGATTTTCAAGATTGTAATAAACTAAAACATTTGGTGCAACTATATTCATTTTATTCTAGTTTTGTAACTAACCTGACAATTTGTTGTATCCGCACAGAGGAGTTACCACCTTTTCGTCCAGTAGTTCTGAAAATATCACACTACTCATCCTGGGCACTCAGAATTGCGGCGCTTTCATTGATCCTACCTGTCGTTTTAGGATTTGCCAATGAGACTGATGTTCAGCGGTTTCACGTAGCTGTTACACTGCACACTAGTGTGTGTTTTCTAAGCACGCTAGTTATCTTCAGGAAGTGAGTATTTTAAATTTACGTGCTTTATAGAGCTTGTTTATAAATTTGTAACTTTTTTCAATTGCATAGCAACGCTGAAGCATACACAATCAAACAAGCAACTAAGCTCTGGTTTAAAACCTTCCTTTTTCTACCGCTGGAATCGGAGTATGATTCAAATTCAAAACCAACTGACTATGTCTGGTATTCAAGCAACTACTTCAATTGTCACCAAATGTTCACAAATGTGTACTTGAAGCAAATCAAACTGAGAAACTCCTACGATAGTTTATGCGCATATTTTTTTGCGTATATTCCGGGAGCGTGTTTACATTCACACTGGATTTTTCAGGATGGGGTTTGCGGTGAAGGTTTACAGCTGCATGATGGTAATAATAAATTAATTTATTCATACAATTAGATCAGTTTGTTTAAAAAAATAATTGCGTTAAATATTTGTAGGACCTAGATGCTTGTTTGTAGCAGTGATTGTGATTCACGCGGCTGTAACTGTTACTATATACGAGCTATACTGTTACTACCATAGAGTATTGTTGTACAAAATGGATCAACATGTGAGACCGTTAGGAAATGCTGACTACCCGGCTGATTTTAAAATTTGGAGAATATTCCTCATACAAATAGTAACAACAGGTAAGTACTCAAGTCACAAATTGTCAGTTAAATTTGGTGCTTGGTATAAACTTTGTTCCATGCATATTTATAAAATTGCCACGGTATTTCTCAAACAGGTCAATGGTTGCACATGTCCAGCTTCTTTGCTGCTATTTCACCTCTACACCTTACAACCTACGTGCTCCTCAGTTTTCTAATAAAGAGCGCCCTCCTAAAACTATTCCCAGAATTGGAGCATCCATTTCCAAACCCGCCTTACGGATTTCACACAGAACAAACCTATTGGACAACCTGGTTTATCAACACAATTTCAAGTGTTGGAACGTTACTTCACCAGGAGGACAATCTTTTTAAGGTTGCTTTCCTATCTGCAAGGTCACCTCAATACTATTCGCCGTTACTTTTTCATCAGACCCAGGGCATGTTTCTACATTTGTTGGTTCTGGACAACTTTTTTGGTCACGTTAATTACGAGTTTTGCGGTTATATAAAGCTTCTGGTTATTTCTACAATTTTAACTTTTTATACCGATCTTGCGTTGATCTTATTACGATTTGTAACACAAATCTACTGGACAATCCGGTTGAACAATACAATTCCAAGCGTTGCAATGTTAAGGGACCAGTGGTTTGAAGATTACCAATGCTGCATTGACCACTATCCAATGGTGCATGGATACGCGTTTTACAACGCTATGTACCAGCAAGCCTTCCATAAGCTTGGCGTTAACAACGTGGTTAACTTACGGACGCTCATTGTGGCTAGCGTGAATTTGACAGATGATTTTTACAAACGATGCAAACAACTGATTGCTGATCGTGAGGGGAAATCTCGAATTTTTAGAGACGAGTTTATAGGACATCCAAATAATATGATTGCAAATGTAGTTGATATTGCAGAGTTGATTGTAGAGTTTAAAGACATTAGAGAAAGGATGTTGAATGATCAGTTTCCGCTGGTGTATATGTTTGATGATTTTTTCGAGATGATTATAGATGGCAATGGGGAGGAAATTGAGAAGGTTCGGGACTTGAACCTGTTGATACAATTTTATGCGGACTTTGATTCAGATGTGTTGCATTTGTCTAGTGATAAGATTTTAAATATTTGTAGGGTACTGGGAATAGAAATAAATCTTGTTTTGCCGAAATGTTATAGTATACCAGATATTATCTCTATCTGGTTTCAAATATTTTATTATTCTTTCATTTGGCTTGTGTTATGGAGGATAATATTTTTGTAATGATTTTCAGTTTCAGATAGATAATTTACAAATAAAATATCTTGCTATTTTTTTGGTGAACACAATGTATGTTATTCTTTCTAGATTACAAGTAACATGATTCATCCATTCTAGCATTAATAGCGGCAGTTTAATTTTCGACATGTCAATATTGCCTTTTTAACATTTTCATTTGAATACCTATTTTACCAAATTGAAATATTTTTTTTGTACAATTTTACAGTCTTGTTTATCATTAAATTAAAACATCTCAACTAAAAACTGCGGTTGTTAGATTTTATACACAATTGCGTATACTATATTACATAATCTGTGAACTATTAAATAAAGGTTACAGGTAACCAAAGCGTACCCACGTGCAATTAGGGTTACCAGCACGCAATTAAGGCTACCCACGTAAACCTAAAGTAAACCACATAAAAGACAGATTTCCTCCTCTGAAAAAACCAAGACACCTTCAAACATTTCTCCATTCCATGCACAATATGCACTATGTAAATTTACATTGATTGGCTTCAGGTCAAGCTACTGTATGACAATTTCTACATGAAATTTCTAAAGTACTTGTTAAACTACGCGTTTTGCAACAACGCACAAACATATTATTGTAACCCACGATTTATAAATGAAAATAAAATGTATGTTGCCTCATTTGATCTGCAAAGCATTCAAGTAGAGAGATTTTAATTAACACTGCTGCATACACAATTTCTGAGTAGAAACTGCATACGAAATGCAAACACAGGTGTCCTGGTTGGTTGCGGGTTACAAACCTTTTGTAAGACTCCTCTTTTATTGCATTACCAAGTTAATCCCATTTGGACTACAGAGGCTGCCAGCATTAGACAGGTTCGGTGAAAAATCTGCCCTGAAATGGAAAATATTCTTGCTTACAACAAATGGATTATAAAGAAAGTCACAAGTGGTACCAAGATTTTACATTTATTAATTCAAGGGGCGTGTTTTTATGATGGGAAAGAACTTACTGGAGATACAAATGCTAAAGTAATAAAATTTGTATACTATATTATCGCGCTGTCTAAAATAAAAACAAGTTTGATTGCAGAAATACCTTACCTTATAATGGTATTTGATTGATCGCCTAGTGTGTTCCATGTAATTTTAATTTAAACGTTGTGGGGCGTATAATCTAACTTTAATTTTGGGTTTAAGTCGAGTTTAAACCCGGTTTAGGATTATTCTAATAATGTAACTTCGGTTAAAACTCAAGTTAATCTAGAATAGTTATTCGAGCGAGATAAGCTGAAGTTATGCAATCCAGCATTTTAAACTGAAGTCAATCTAAAACTTACGACCAGTCAGTAGTGGTCGTAAGCCATTTTACGCTTGCCTTTAAAACCGGATTAAATTTAATCTCGCTTAATCTTAATCGCAGGATTAGCCCCAAATTTACGGAATTCGGATTAAATTTTGGATTAGGCAGGATTAGTTTAAACCCGGATTAAGGAAAAAGTTACATTATACGCCCCTGTAATACTATAGTCACCCCAGAAAATTTGTCTACGCATACAAACGCACGACTTGCTTCTTGATGTCACAAACTTGCAAGACTTCATCACACTTGATGCTGACTGTAACATAAATTAAAAAACTGAATGTGCTGCAAACAACCAAATACCTTACAAAACTTTGATCATGGAAAAAGGCAGACAGTTTTTACAAAGACTTCTGCCAGCCTCTATGTTAATTCTGCTTTTCTGCAATTTTTGCCACAATTTAGAATTGTTAGTACTTGATACTCTATTAACAGTCCATAATTATACTATGTATTCAAACTGTATTAAGCAAGCAATTACTGTCAAATAAGGCAGGGAATGCATTCGAAAAACGCTCGATTTCTTGATATTTTCTACCATTTAAATTGGAATGTACCAATCTCATAACTCTTAATTTATAGTATAAAAATACACAAACAAGGAAAGGCAGGCAAAGGTTAATTATGAAATATTCTATTTTATTTTTTAAAAAACAACAAGTATTCTTTTCTACATTAGGTATATATATTATTTTGCACGAAAACTGTTTAAAGGGTAGTTTACAAATTGTACTCCTTCCAATAACATCTTCTGTATTGGTATTACAAAACCTTAATACAAGGTCACTTGACGTAACTCATGCTAAAGCGTTTATCATTTATATTATATTATATCAGATGCATTGAACTTCTTAAGTTTTTATTGCTTTTCCTTTCTTAATAGAAGGGTGTTACGGCTATCAGATACATATCAAACTGACAACAAAAATCCTTACCCTTACTTATTTAACAATAAATTAAACGTTTTTTGCTATACTAATTTAACTGTCAAGAACAAAACTAAGGTGCTGAAAAAAGCTTCAGTTTGTACTGAGTAAAACACAATTCAAATTTTACAAATTCTAAAACACTAGGTCATCGATAACGTCCATCACCTTAAACTAAATCTTACATAACTTTCCATAATTTTTATTCATTTATTCAGAGATTTTTTATTAACTTCATATGTTCTTGAGGCATTTCATTTTTAGTTGCACGCTACCTCTACAGGAAAACTTTTTAAGATATAGCTGTCCGTCCGAATGTCTGTCTGTACACATTATTTTTAAACCTGGCAAAATGTGCTCTAAAAAAGCAAATTGGGCTTTCAACCGGCACACCAAAGCTAGCATGAATGTGCTATAGATTAGCACAAATGGACTCTAATCCTAATATTGTCTTTTATAAGTTGGACTAAAATCTTGTTATTATTAAGATTCCTAAATTTACTTATTTTAATTTAGTTTAAACATTTTAAATACAATCGTCATGCAATTTTGTCGAAGAGTAATCCATTATTTTCTTCAGACACTTAAGCAGCGAGCATTTTTCTTGGATGTTTTTGCCACACGATTGATGGCTGGTCGGCGACACACCAGAGGATTAGTTACCGAGTCATAATACTCGACAGTGTCCAATTTGGGAAACAGCTCCCAAATATTCGAATCCTGAATATTCCTTCGAAATTTGAAAAACTTAACCTCCCTCTCATTATCAAACTCAGACTCCAACTCTGCTCCTTCTAAACTGGGATAGTAATGAATAACCAGTTTCTCCAAACAGTTTCTCATAGGCAGAATAAAGTCCAACGGAACAAAGTTTTTTGAACGAAACCAAAACACCTTTAAATTGGGTAGCTTCAAGCTAGGAAACATTTGAATTGGATGACTTGGTACAAAGCTATCCGGGAGATATTTAATTTTCAGTCTAGATAGTGTCGTTGCCCATCGATATTCTAAAAATTGAAACAACTGCGTCCAGTTTGTTTGAGTTGAAAAAAGTTCAATAGCCAGAGTCCTTAACGGCCACATAGCGGTTGTACCGTCCAATTGAATCATTTTGTTTAAATCGCTTATCGAAAAACCAATATGCGTCAAGTTTGGCATGGGCTGATAATATAAAAGCAGGTCTGGTGTAGAACCCACTAAATACGTATATAACGAGTTTACATGAGCATATCTGCGTAACATGGCATCAAACACGAGTGTTGGTACTTGTAACATGTGCAAATGAAAAAGATCCTTTAATGCAGGAAATTTCGGAACAACACAAGATTGCATGCTCAACTCCACAGCATTCCAGTTGTCAGTCGAAGAGATTCCCGTACAAGTAATCTTGAGCACTTTAAGATTAGGCATAAGTTGTAAAAAGTCTCGTAGCGTTTTATAAGGCCACAAATTACAGTGAGTTATTGGATGCCGGGTTAAACCGAGGAAAATACTAAATTGCCAAATATTACGTCCATAAAGGGACAAAATTTGGAACAATTGTTGAGTATAAGGTTCAACGTCATTTATTGTGGGGCTGTAGTTAATACGGACAGTTTTCCCAAGAAACGGGTTTCGGTTTGTAGTGGCGTACTTTTCATTAAAATGCTGCAGAAACGCCACAGTTTTGTCTGATCGCCAAAATGTTGTCTCGGTTGGTTTTGTATTCCAAACTTCGTACCAGCTTTGTTCAACAAGTGTAGTGGAAGTGCTGGGTATTTGCAAAAATTTGTCAACTCCATGTTGCCAAGTGCGGGAAACCAAACGACAACTTAGCAAGTCGGGTACTACTTTTATGCCAGAATAATTAAGACAACCACTATTATCACATAGCAGTTTTATCACTTCAGGAAATAATTTGTGAATGCGAAGGTGATGAAATAAATTTTGAAAATATGCAGAGGAGTCCCGTAATCGCTGAAAGTCTCTAAAATGTTGCACTTTTTCAGCAAGCAGCAGCCAAATCTGAAATGCATACATATTACTATTTAAATGATAATGAAAAAATATAAACTTTTTACATGTTTCGGGAAACTACAATTAGTATTTTCAAATTGGAATTCCTTACCTCTTCAGGAAAAATTGATAAAAGCGTAATCGCATCCACACCATTATCCATCTTGTTGCAGTATACGGTGAAGTTCGTTTACAATTTTTATTAGTTTACTGAAGTACAAGTAACATGGTAAACATTAAATAGGCTACTACTCCAACAATTCATGAATCTTGGTAAAATAGTTTGTATATTAATTTTCTGAAATACGTTTTTGACTCTTTTTGTACTAGCGCAAAAACTTTACACTGTAGGCCTCGATTTCTGAAATGGGAATGAAATATAAGATACTTTGTTGCTGTGTTTGCCTGCAACACTATTTATATTGGTAAAGCAGTTTACCAAATGGGCTTTTAACATTTTTGTATATTCAGTGCATACAAAAAAGCAAGCAGCATTTGCACTGTTGGGTATGGCGATAAAAATAACTTTTCCTAAGAACCTTTTTACATGGTCTGTTAATTTCTTTCCAACCATTCAATCAGTTCTAAGAAAACACCAATTCTCAAAATGGTAAACTAAAAACAGCGAAATGTCTTTTAGTAGAACGTATCTAACACGAACCAGTATTTCTTTTGGGTTTGAAGGAAACGGAAAGAGACATTTGTACGGATTTCTAACACGTATGTGTTTTGTAAGGGTAGGTACACATGCATTACTAATCCTCAACGTAGCCTAAACGAGGTCTTTTATCGCATTTATAATTTTCAAATTTTACTTCAACAATTCTTATGTTGTTTTATTTATTGACATCAGATTCTGTCCTATACACACAATTCGTTTGCATCTACGTAAATGTAAAATCTTTTTTCCACTTATTTTTTTCTTCACAAAATTTTTTCCTAAAATATATAAGTTCCTTAAAACTTGGAACTGTTAGCTTGCAGGATACACAAAATATTTTTCTCAGATCAGTGAATTCCTTTTGTGTTTGATCTACTGTGTCCTCTATTACTAATTTGCTTCCAATAAAACTACTCCATCAATAGCAATTTGCACCCCACAAACATATATTCTAGTAAAATGTTACTATTTACTCGTACCTTTAGGTACTCCAAACATACGATTAATCAAGCAAGCAATTTTCTATCATTTTAAAGCTGCTAGATTATTCCACTGTTATAGTTTGGGTGTTATTTACCCCAATAACACAATCTCATGAACATATTAATGGAACATGAAATATCTTAAAATGAGTAGCAGAAGCGGAATAAGCACAGCATTATTTGAACAGGGTTCATAAAATGGCCTTTCAGCAGGTATAAATCGAATGAACGGTGGTCGCAGTTTTGCCGTCTCCATTTCAACAATGCAATGCCTATTGAACTTTATGCCTAATATTATGCCTTTAAACTGAGTATATTATCAAGCGTTATCCAACTGGAATTGGATTGGAATTATTAATTGAAAGCCTCCTAGTGTCCTCTGACATAACCTATATTTTACAATACGGGAATTTCTTTATCAAAATGAATAAGATAAATACACAAAACTTAAAATGCTTGCATATTATGGGCAACGTATGAAGATTGTAATGTGCACTGTTATAAATTTCTGTAATATTTTTAGTTTGATAAAAATTTTAATTGGTAAACCGAAAACAAAAATCTATGCAAACTTTTAACGTTTAATATGACATAATTCTAACTAAAATAGCTACGTGAAAAAATTAACTGTTTGATTTGTAACATAAGCTATTTTATTCATTTTTACAAAAAATTACAATATTTCATTAAAACATATTATATTTTATTCAATAAAATTACATTATAATAGTTTACACAACGACCTATATGTTGCTCTTTGCTACGCGAACACTAACTTTTGATAATCTGCTATCAATTGCCATTTGGTTGACCTCGCTTTGATGTGTCTGTTCAATTTAACAATTGCCAAAAATAAAGATTGAGTTTGCGTTTTAAGTCCTAAATAAAATTTTGCGTCTCTACACTAGATTGTAAAAACTTCACAACTTCTTACAACTTTTTATAATGAGCCAATGCATTGCGTCAACTTTCACTCATCAGCAGGAGAGTGACGAAACGCTAAACGTGCTATGTTTATGCGCTCAAAAACTGTATAACTTGATCAATCAGTAATGCTCCTTTTACCTAATTAGATTACCTAATTCATTCATCCATTTTATAAAATATACAATTATGAACACATTCATGCATAAAACCAAGTTTAAACTACTATAATAAAACTTTTACATTAACTCTAATTCTGGCACAATCAGAGATGGCTAAACCCGCGGGTTTCCACATTTAAACCCGCCGGGTTGGGTTTAAATGGGTAATAACGGGTTTCTGGGTTTTAACGGGCATTATTGGGCATTAACGGGTTTTATTTTATTATACATACATGTATGACGCCATAGAAAATGGCGCCATTTCTGGGCTTAAATTTAACATGGGGCTTTATTATTGCCCAAAAAACCCGGCCCAGCCAGGTGCCGGGTGGGGGCGTTAAAACCCGGGCAAA
Source organism: Entomobrya proxima (assembly GCA_029691765.1). Lineage (NCBI taxonomy): Eukaryota > Metazoa > Arthropoda > Collembola > Entomobryomorpha > Entomobryidae > Entomobrya > Entomobrya proxima. The sequence continues at coordinate 47,292,450 of CM056169.1, forward strand.
AACGGGTTACCAGACCTAGATTTTAACCCGCAAGCCATCTCTGGGCACAATGCATATTAATCCTGATTCAGAATTCCAGAACTTGTACATTATCTATACCAGAATATCCAATACGCGCTGATATCATCAATTACGCTTACACATTCAAATATTCCTTTTAAAAGTTTTTAATTTTAAATGATTAATTTCCTACTTTCTTTTTTGCCAGGTTTATGACCCACAATCCAATAAACTAATCTCATTTTAAACTGTTTGCACACAGAGTGGTTACATTTGAAAATCGGACAAATCAAGAACCTCATCCAAGCCCCAGTTAAGTGTTTCATGTTCCACTATAAAATTATTTACAGTGCCATTAGAACCCTGAACACGTCTATTGAATACTCGATAGTACTCAACATGTGAATCATTGTAACTCACTTCTTTCAATTTAGAAAACAACAACCAAATATTGGAATTCCTAAGATTCCTGCAAAACTTAAAGAACTTAACAACTCGTTCATTTCGAATAAAATCCCGTTCTAGTGCTGACCTGTAACCACGCCAAACCTGTAAATGCTCTAATGAGTTGCCCAAAGGTAAAATAAAATCCATTGAAAATAAATCGTTTGAATGAAATACCAACATTTTTAGTTTTGGGAGCTTCAAGTCAGGCAGGACTGTCATTGATGTTCTATCAGTCAGAAGCATACCAAACTCATAATGTATCTTCAACTTGGTTAGCGTAGAAGCCCACCGACTTTCCAAAATTTGAAACAGTCTTTGCCATTTTGTCACAGAAAATTCGATACTAATACGAACCTCTAGACTTGTTAATGGCCAATTATTATTTGAAGTTTCAAGCTGTGTAAAACTTTCAAAAATTTTAAGGTCTAGCGAAAGCTGGGTCAAATGTGGCAGTTGGTAAGAGTACGGACAGTTCTTTGTAAAATCTGCAAACCTAAAGTCCGCAATAGTCAAAGTTGGTACATGTGAATAACTTCGCAAAACTGCCTCAAAAACAGATTCCGGAACGCTTATAAGTTGTAAACGCTGAAGAGAAGCCAATTCAGGGAACACGCTTGATTGCATGCTTAACTGCAGGGCCTTATGTCCCTTTTTGGAAATTCTAAAGAACGAAGTTATTGTAAGTTCTTTCAGGTTGGGCATTAGACATAACATACTCCGCAATTGTTCATAACAGGAAACTACATCGTGCGGTCGATCGGAGCAGGGCGCGATACTTCCTGCTACGAAGTTCAAAATGTGGTGTCCATACTTGCGCAAGATCTTTAATAGTGGTTGACCAAATGGAATCTCATTTCCCTCATTGTTTAAACTAATGCACACTTTGTGGCCAAGGAACGGATTTCTGTTTTTGCAGGCGTAGGTTTCATCAAAGTGTTGCAAAAATGCCAGAGTGTGCTCTACATTTTTAAAACTGGTGGTAGTTCCTTCAAATCGCGTTCCAGGATCTCTAGGGTTATAGGGCTCAACCAGATTACAATTTGTAGAAAAACTTTTGAAAACTGCGTCTACTCCAAATTCCCAGAAGTGACAAACCAGCCGACAATTTAGTAACTCTCGGCGTATTTCCTTGGCCCTTCCGGAAAGTTTGGTAGCAATTATTTTGATTACATCCGGAAACAGAGCTTTCGTTTTGAAATGCTGGACCAGTATTTTAAAAAGGGATGAAGACTTTCCAAGATTTGATATATCCTGAGGTTTGCCAATAAAGGCAACAATTTGCAGCCAGATCTGTTATAAAAATTGGAATTGGTTAGGTTGTACATATATAATTTATTTTTGGTATGCATTGTATGATTGCTTGTGAGCTTACCTCATTAGGGAAAACTTCCAAAAGCACAGTTTCCTCCCAATTTGTTTCCTGACCAACCGTGCAAGGAATCACTTGTTCTGCCGCCGAATTGGGCAATGCGGAATTTTTTTCTAAGTCTTTCTGATCTTCCATTGCATTTGTATTTGAGGAAATAAATTTATACAAGACGCAGCAAAATTACAAAATTTAGAAATACTACAAATTGTTTCAGTGGTCAGAGAAGCTCAAAAATGTTTCAGTTTTGCTCCACTAAATGCAAAACCAAGCCTAGCTGTACATCTTCTAAAAGCTTTACAATATACTGCTCAAGAGACAATGTGAACACAGGCGTCATAAAATATTTTTTATCATCGTCGAACATACTACTACCTAACTTTTGGGAAATTTTCTGTAAAATATATTAAGGTGTACAAAAAGTAGTCCGATGAGACAATATGTTTTGTGTGTGTGGTGGTTTCTAAATGAAAGAGTACATTTAGAAAAGCACCTAGCAATGTGTTTAAATCCTTTCCCGGAAAAAAGGCTTATATCGTAGCCAAGTAAAAAATAAAACCTTTCTCAGGTCTAAGAAAACAATATTGAAGGTACAAGCTGTCTTATTCTATTGTTTAAGGATTATAGACTTCACGGTTTTTTTACGAAAATTCCAGTACCTGATTATCACTTAAGGATTAAAAGTATAAGGGTTTGAAGCAATTTTTAGATATAAAGCATGTTGAATAATTATTGATACTGCATTCAAGCTTCTTTTACATGACTTGTACGAGCTCACAGAACTGAACATATTTGTTGTCAGTAAGAGTATTTAATGCAGTTTCTATACCACAAATGATCTTGTCTGAAAATTCTATTGAATAACATTTAGACAAAGATTTAAAAATGCAGAAAATTATTGATTTTTCACAAATTTTTAAAGCAGCATTTTTTTAAACTTACGCGTTTTCTAATATGAAAGGAGAGTATAGCCATCGTGGTACATGTATTTGTTGCCCACTAAAAACTGCATAAATCAGTGCATTGAGTTTTAGATTTGAACATTGTTTGAAGAGTTTGGCAATAGTAAATAAATTATGTAATTTTGCAAAGTCTTAGAAAGGAGCTACAAAATTATGGTTCAAAACATAAACGCTTACAAAATCCACATGCGTTGTGTTTGAAACTGCTTTCACACAGCGTTTGAAAGCTTAGTTTTCAGGCTTTAAAATGATATAAAAGTAAGGGTAAAAAGAGCATGTGTATACTCAGTGCAATCATCTAATACAACTTTGTTTAAAATTACACTTTGATTGGATTAACTGCTATAATTGCTTGCACGGGTTGATGCAGCAACACAAAGCTTGTCATTTCATATTCCCTAACACCTAGTAAACATATTACATATTTCATCTTAGAGTATTTCTTGCTTTGGAGGATCGTACAATTATTTTAGTTTTGACAATTCCCAATTTTTTCGGTACCTGGAAAAGTACACTTTGGAGTCATGTTTTTAAAATCGTCACAGAATCTTGTAGGAAAGGTTTTTTAAAAACATGAAATCATATAATTAAACTGCTTTAAAAACTCTTATTACCCACACCAAATTCCAGTCCTGAGGGTTTATATGTGTCTTAGAAATAAAGCTTGAAGTTAGTATCAATAATTATTCAACATGCTTTAATACAACGTTAAAGCACAACACACGAGAAATGAGTTTTAAAAAACAATGTAAGTTCACTGAACCAAAAAATATTTATTTTGTAACTTTTAAGCTTATAGTTGAAAATTGAGTTTTACATTGTGGTATTTATATACATGTATGTGCCACTTCAGCGTGTGCAAAAATTGATAGAAACGACCTTTGAGCTTGTTTAAAATGAAGCTTGATCATGGTCTAGCGCCACTTGTTTGTACGGCATATTGAATGCGATTGATGTGCTAAGCTAGGCAGAGTCGCACCAGAAATACAAATTTTGATTCAACAAGCACTACTTTTTAGTATCTTATGTGTGGATTATTTTGAATATGCTCTTAACCAAAGTAATGCACCAATACTAATCTGATCCCCACAAACCTACAATCTAGTAAATTTTAGGTTAACGCAAGCTAAACATGGCAAGTGATATTCATGAAAGACAATGTGTATCTTTAATAAGAGGAATTTAATATGCACAACTTCATTAAAAAAGTGCAGAGTACACTATGAGAATAAGTGTAAAGGTGGAATAACATTTGGTTGTGTGTATTGTTATTGACGTTTTCAAGTTTCGTTCGTGACTCTATCAGTTTATCAAAGCCGTTTGTCATAAGCTGGTCAAACATTTTTGGGAAGGTAGTGCATACAAAAAAATAGTCGCCCTGTTCGGGTTGGGGATAATAATGACATTTTTCGAAGAATATTTTTTTCTTGCATGGTTTACTAAATCCGGTCGGAGTATATGTAGAATCACTTCCAAGAAAGCTAACCCTCAAAATGGTAAATCAAATACTTTAAAATATCATTCAGTACAGTGTACCTAGAAACGACATTTCTGTGTTTTTTAGAATACAAAATACAGGTTTTTCACAGGACAATGAAGCACGGTGCGTTAAGTAAATAAACTTATGAAAGTAGGCAGGCACACCAGCATTACTAATTCTCAACACTGTGTGAACGTGGCGTCTTACGCATTTGAATTCTAATTTGAACAGGGCTCATTTATATAACCTTTCAGCAGGTGTAAGTCGATTGAACGGTGATTCATGTAGCGCTTTTATCAATGCATTGCCATTTGAAATGGTTTATTCAAGGAGTACCGTGCTGGGGTTGGATTGGGTTTTTTAATTCAAGGACTTTTAGTGTCTTTTGACACAATCTACACTACGGAAAATCTATGTCCAAAATTAATAAAACTAAGCCTGAAATGCGTGAACATTATGGGCAAAGTATGAAGATATTTAGTAAATAAATATAGTATGAAGACGTGGCAACTGTTAAACAATTTAGTAAAATGTTTAGAAAAATGGAAGTTTTAATTGTTAATGCCAAAAACAAAAATCTGCAAACTTTTCATGTCTACTATGGCATAATCTATTAAAAAACAGCTACGTGAATAAAGAAATGCTTGACTTTTAAAGAAAAGTTCTATTTGATTCATTTGTACAAAAACGGCAATTAAAATATTTCATTACAATTACAAATACAACCGTTTAATTTGTATGTTCCGCAGTAAGTAACTATTATTTTCTGTTTTACAAAATGTCTTTTTTTACTTTCTGCTACGCTAACATTAACGTATGATCATCTGCTATCAATTGTTATTTAAATGATTCCACTTTGATATATTTTTTTTAATTACCTATCTCAAGAACTAAAAATTTATTTTATATTTTAACTGCTTAAATGTGCAAATTCAAAATTCTAGCACTTCGTACAACTTTCTATGGTGAACTAATGGATTGTGTCAACTTTCACCCGTAAACGGAAGAGTAACGCAACGCATTACGTATTATCCCTATTCATCAAAGCTGCAAAAATTGTTCAAGTAAACTTTCGTTTTGTTTTGATCCATAAACATTACCCACGCTTCTACAAACATTAATGCTCTTTTTGCTCAATTAATAAATACTAAAACGATAAAATTTGTTGAAAATAAAATATAGAATCATGAACACATTCATGCATAAAAATTTTATTATAATTATTGTACAAATATCTTTTACAGAATTGTTTCTTCCAGTATATTAATCTGAAACTTGTACATTGTATAAACCAGATAACCAACACGCGCCGAAGTCATCAATTACGTTTGCACGTTAAAATAAGTTGGAAACAAGTTTTACATTTTAAATGCTTGCTTTCATAGTTTCATTTTTTGCCAATGTTTTCATCCACAAGCTTTCATATCATTCACATTTAAAATTGCCTACATTTCAAAACCTGGAAACTAAGCTAATTCTGGGCCCTGCCAATTCTTTCATGTTGCACTATAAAATTATTTACAATGCCATTATCAGAACCCTGAAAACGTCGATTGAATACTCGATAGTACCCAACGTCCCAGTCATAGTAATTCACTTCCTTTAATTTGGGAAGAAACAACCAAATATTAGATTCCCTAAGATTTCTACAAAACGTGTAAAATTTAACAACTTTTTCATTTTGAATAAAATCTGTTTCTTGTGCTTCCCTTAGACTATACCACACGTGTAAGTGTTCTAACGATTGACTCAAAGGTAAAATAAAATCCATTGAAACAAAGTGGCTTGAATATATTAACAACATGTTCAGATTTGGGAGATTCAAGTCAGGTAAGACTTTCATTGATATTCTATCAATTATATTATTACTGTCAGGCCGAATGGTTATCTCCAACTTGGTCAGCGTAGAATCCCATCGATTTTCCAAAATTTGAAACAGTCTTTGCCACTTTGCTACAGAAAATTCGAAACCAACTCGAACCTCTAAGCTTGTTAATGACCAAGTAGTATTTGCTGTTTCAAGTTGTGCCAAACTTTCAGTAATTTTAAGGTCTAGCGCAAGCTGGGTCAAATTTGGCATTTTGTGAGAAAACAGCTAGTTGTTTGTGTTTGTAAAATTGTAGTCTTTAGTATCCAGAATTGGTACATGTGAATAACTGCGCAAAAGTGCATGAAAAACGGATCCCGGCACGTTTACAACTTCTAAACGCTGAAGAGTAGTCAATTCTGGGAATGCACTTGATTGCATGCTTAACTGCAAGGCATCATTTCCCTCTTTGGAAATCCAAGAGTTGGACTTTATTGTGAGTTCTTTAAGGTTGGGCATTAGTTGTAACATATCTCGTAACTGTTCATAAGAGAAAACCTCATCATTCGGTAATTGGGAGCTGGGTATGAACCTTCCTGCTACGAAGTTCAAAATGTGGTGTCCATACTTGCGCAGGATTTCTAGAACTTTGTAGGTCAAAGAATTTCCATTTCTTTCCATGTCAAAACTAATATAAACTTTCTGGCCAAGGAACGGATTTCTATTTTTTCTGGCGTATGCTTCATCAAAGTGTTGCAAAAATGCCACGGCTTGCTCTGTATTCCAAAAAGTGGTGGTAATTCCTTCAAATGGTCTTCCAGAAGCGGAAGGGTGATAGGGCTCAACCAGATTACAATTAGTAGAAAAACGGTTGAAAACTGCATCCACTCCAATTTCCCAATGGTGACAAACCAACCGACAATTAAGCAAATCTCTGCGTATTTTTTTGGCCTTTCCGGGAAGTTTGGCAGCAATTATTTTTATTACATCTGGAAATAGAACTTTCGTTTTCAAAAGCTTCAGCAGTTTTCCAAAAAGGAGTGAAGATTTTCCAATATTTGACATATCCTTAGGTTTGCCAATATAGGCAAAGATTTGCAGCCAGATCTGTTATAAAAATTGTAATTGGTTAGGTTATGCACATTTAATGTATTTTTGTTATGTATTGTATGGTTGCTTGTAAGCTTACCTCTCTGGGAAAAATTTCCAAAAGAATGGTTTCCTCTAAATTTGTTTCCGGACCAAGTGCACCAGAAATCACTTGTTCTGCTGCTAATTCGAGCAGTGCGGAATTAATTTCTAAGTCTTTTTGATATTCCATTGCACTTGTATTTGAAGGAACGAATATGGATACAGATCCCTGCAAAACAACAAATATAGAAATGCTACAAATTGTTTCGATTGTTACAGAAGCTCAAAATTGTTGCAGTTTTGCTCCTTTGAATGCAAAATCAAGACTATAGGCTTTCTAAAAGCTTCACAATCTGAACACAGGCGTCGTGAAATATTTTGTTTTTGAACCTACAAATAACTTGGTGGTTTCTCAATAAAAAGTTTATGTAGAAAGGCATATAGCAATTTGTTCAGACCGTTTCCAGGATAAACGAGCCTTATGCCGTAGTAAAGTGTAAAACAAAACCCTTTCTAGGTCTAGGACATCAATACTGAAGCTACTAGCACTCCTATTCTATTGTTTAAGGATTAAAGGTTTTATGGTTTTTATATGAAAAAGCGAGTACCTGAAATATCCCTTTAGGCTCAAAAGCTGCGGACCCAAATTTATTTAGAATATGTCAAAGCAATAAACCACAACACACAAAACATGGGATACTATGACAAGCATTACAAATCCATGAACCAACAGTAGACTTATTTTTTTCACTTTTAAGCTTCCAGTTGTAAATTGAATATTACAATTTGGTATTTATGTTCATGTATGTGCGCCTTCAATGTGTGTTCGAATTCATAAAAATGACGAAATATTGTTTAAGACAAAATGTGATCACGGTTGGTACATTTCCACTTGCTTGTACCGCATATTAAATAGGATTTACTCGCAAAGCTAGGGAGCATTGTACCAGAAACACTTATTGATTTTATGTACTACCTTTTAGTATGTATCCCGTATGTCGTTTGTACTGAATTTGTTTTTGACTAAACAAGCATATGCATACAAATCTAATCCCCAATCCCCACACAACTTCAACCTAGTAAAAATCTTGTTGAAGGTAAAAACAAACGCATATTGAAACCAGCAATTTACTAACCCATTTATGTTGTTCTCTCCAGGTTAAGAATAGCGTGTTTTGTACCCTTACTCAAAAAGGTTTAAGAAATTAATCCTATCATGTGAATTTAAAAAACGAACTATTTTGGATCAGGTCGTTATTCGTTAGTAATTTTCTACAATGGTTTCAACCAGTCTACATGTTTTCAATTAGAAATTGCTGGCAACAGAAATTTTATTTTCTTACAAAAATCTTACTGTGTAGTTAAAATGTACTTATCAAGCTGTCTCTGAAGAAACAAAAGAAATGCAATGCTTTTAAAGCATGTTATATACTACGAAAATTTTATGCAATTCAAATATGAATTTGGCTATTTTATGCACGTTTAAATTATATTTTAACGAAAAGATAAGCAAACAATAATTAATAAAATATTGGATTTTATTTTCAAAAACAACGAGTGCCTTTCTGCTGCATTATCCTGCAAAAAAATCTCTTACAGAAAATCTTTACACATCAAACTCCATTTAAAAATAGCTTATGTTTATGTACTGCAAAATCCCGAAACAAGATCACTGGGCGTAATTGTGCTATGCAAAATCTTTCACACATCTGTTCTTATTTGTACACCAAAATCGTATTCAAATTTATAGGTTTTTATTGTTTTTTTTCTTTTCTTAAATAAAAGGTGTTACGGCTGTCTGCGTCACATAAACATTTTGTTATAATAATTTAACTGCCAAAAACTAAACTGAGTTGTTGAAATAGCTTCAGTAATCCACATGTAACCTATTTATATAGTTTTTCTGTGTTTATTTAAAATTCTACTCAAAATCACCACGACCATAATTTCAGAAGTATATCGTATGTACAGATACTAATGTTTTTGGAAAGTAAAATTCTGTTTTTGAATCGAACTAAATCTTACATCTGCTGTCACAATTCCCCCCAAAATATACATAATTGTTTTTTGTGCATTAATGTTTATCTTCCTACACAGTTGATGGCTGGTCGGCGACAAACCTGATGATAAATTGCATAGTCATAATACTCGATAGTGTCCAATTTGGAAAACAGCTCCCAAATATTTGAATCCTTAATATTCCTTCGAAACTTTAACGAAAGAATTTAACCTCCCTCTCATTTTCAAACTCAGTCTCCAGTACTGCTGCTCTTAAACTAGGTAAGTAATCTATAATCAATTTCTCCAAACAATTTTTCATGGGCAAAATAAAGTCCAACGGAACAAAGTTTCTTGAACGAAACCTAAATTCCTTCAAATTGGGTAGCTTCAAGCTAGGCAAAATTATAATTGGATAACTTGTTTCTTGTTGGAATCGAGGCAGGAGATATGTGATATCCACTTTAGTTAGCGTAGTTGCCCATCGTTTTTCCAAAAATTTAAACAACTGCGTCCAGTCAATTGGAGTTGAGGTAAATCTAATAGATAGAGTTTTTAACGGCCACATAGCAGCTGCACTTTCCAATTGAATTAGTTCGTTTATATCGCCTAAACAAATTCCAATCTGCGTCAAGTTTGGCATGGGGTGAGAATACAACAACAGATCGCGTGTAGAATTCAATTTATCCAAATATAAAGTGTTTACATGAGCATATCTACGTAAAAGAGCATCAAAAGCGGATGCTGGTACTTCAGACATGTGCAAATGACAAAGATCTTTTAACTCTGGAAATACACAAGATTGCATGCTCAACTCTAGAGCTTTCCAGGTGTCATATGAAAAGACCCAGTCAGGGCAAATTATTTTGAGCACTTTAAGATTTGGCATAAGTTGTAAAAAGTCTCGTAGCGTTTTATAAGGCCACAAACTAGAGAGTGATACTGGATGCTTGGTTAATCCTTGATCAGTACCAAAGTGCCAAATATTGTGTCCATAGAGAGACAGGATTTGCAATAATTGTTTAGTATAAGAATCTACGTCATTTATCGTGCTGTTGTACACAATAATCAAACTTTTGCCCAGAAACGGGTTTCGGTTTCTAGTGGCGTACTCTGCATTAAAACGCTGTAGAAACGCCACAGGGTGCTCTGATCGCGAAAATCTTGTGTCAGTTGCGTTATAAGCAATACCGTATGTCCAGTTAAGATCATCAAAAGTACTGTAACTTTTGGAATTTTGCAAAAATGTGTCCACTCCTATTTGCCATTTGCGACAAACCAAACGACAACTTAGCAAGTCTGGTGCTATATTTGTGTCAGAATTACGAAAGTTGTCACTGTTAGCACAGAGAAGCTTTATCACTTCAGGAAATAATTTAGGAAGGCGCAGGTGTTGCAACAAGCTTTGAAAATAAGCGGAAGAATCCCGTAGCCGTTGGAAGTCTTTAGTTTTCTGCACGTTTTCCGCAATCAGCAGCCAGATCTAAAATCCACAAACATGTTTATGGAATGGTGTTCGATAATAGTACATATATTTCATTCGCAAATAAATTTGTTTGTGGAAATACTATTTTTTAATTATTGAATTGAGTTTAGTTACCTCCTCTGGAAAAACTGACTGAAGCAGACACGCCTCCACGGAATTCTCCATCATGTTTTTGTAGACGATAAAGTTCTCAGAATTCTATTGGTTTACTGACAACTTGGAAATTACAAAACCAGATAAAAAGTTTGTAAAAGAAATTTCTGAAGTACTACTGTTTTTGCAACAACGCACAAAATTATTACCGTGGGTTACCACGGTTTCTAAAATGGGAATAAAGTGTAAGCTGCTTCTTGTTGGCTGCACCATATAAATTAAGAGAGAAAATTTACGGCATGCTGTTTACAAATTTTTTTGGTTCGTAGTGCTAGTGCAAAGAAAAAGCAATTGTTTTCCTTTGCTATTTCTCCTCTGGCTTTGGAACCATTTCTAGGAGACCCAATTCTGAACAGGGTAAACGAAAAGCTGCTAAATAGCGTTAAATGGAATGTACCTACCTAAAAACGTAAAAGTATGTTTTTGTAACACTTGTAGGATGTAGAATATACGTTGTTTTAAAGACAAATGAATGGCATTGCTTTGAGTCAGTAATTATGAGGAGACACACATATACAATACTAATCCCAAAGAATGTGGATACATGACGTTTACACATTCAAATTTACAAACCTTCCTTCAACATATCCTATATTGTGAATTGTAACAAATATTTTATTCAGGTATCATATTTCTAATGTATTTATTTCAATATGAATGTAGAACCCTTTTGCAACACGGTTTTTTTCTGGATAATCCTTTTAGTTAAAAGTATGAAATTTTTGCCATTCCAAGTTTTAAAGAAGTTAAAGTGTAACCTTGCAGTTTACAAAAATTCCATTTTTCGGCACAGTGATTATCTAGTGTGCCGCATCTCGTGTGTAGTTTATACGGAATTTTTTATGATGATACATTTTTAGTTATGAAAAATCCCTAACTGAGTGGCAGAAGCATACATAATATGCACATAATAATTTGAACTTAAAATTCATTGTTTAGAATTTTACACTGAAATTCTCAGACTCATATTAACCACAGACAGTTTCAATACAACAACACACCATGTTTCATTTTAAAAGAAAGTTGTAAATTTGTGCCAATATTTCATGAGTCAATTAACTTTTATCGGACTTTGTCCTTTCATTCATTCAAATCAGCATTTATAATATCAAAACACTGTTTTTGCAAATCGAATTAATGATGTTCAAAACCTATCACTTTATTGAGATAGATTCGGTTTATGTAATCCAATCTGGTCATCTGGTGATAAAACTCACGTATATATTAATAGCAATTGATTTCAGTCTACATTCGTGGTTTGTCACAGCAGTTCTCTCAACAAAACTCTCCTTTGCTTTAAACGGATTTTGTTTTTTTTCCATAAAAATTAGTATTAAAACCCATGACATTTACACATTGAAGTGCTTTGATCTGATATTTTAAAATTACTGGAGTACTACTGTTTATTTAAGGACTTTGAAAATGTAAACGAATTTCGAATACAGCATTGTTATTTGCGTTAAACTGATCAAATCACCAAATATAGATAAACTTGACAAATAAGGCTACTGAGTTCATGTTACACTGAAGTATGACTTGCAATTTTGATCATACTTGTGATTTAAGTAAACGTAAAAATGACTTTTAACGTACAGGTAAATCTGGGAATACCTAGAAAGTTTACCCACATTTCTGGTTCTCTACGTCTTCTTTAGTTTACCGTCTGAGCTTGAGGAAAATATAAAAATAGCCGTATTTACAACCCCAAACGCAGCGGGTAGAGCCTTTGCTCACCTTTTTAGCTACCTTACAAAATCATGATTATGTTTTAACCACTAAGGCATTATAATATTTAAATTTCTTCAGCAAGTTTTACTAAGCACTCAGGTAGTATACATCAAATATGAGGTTTAGGACACCCTACTGTGTTTTACACTAAGCGAAGTGAAGCAAGTACGGGTTTGGTTGAGGCGCCTAATAATCTTTATTTAGCCTTTGACTTGCAAATCTCTCATTTTTTACAAGTACATTGCTGCCAGCCAAGCTTAAATATACGAGCACAAATGCCGAGCTCCCTACAGTCGGGGAATATTATGAATGTAATTTTTAATTCTTTTATTTTACAATGCGTTGGGTAATTTGTTTCACACAAGATTTAAAAAGTCAGAAAATAAATATTGAAATGTATATTATCTCGTGCATGTACTCAAATTTGCAAACAAAATCTGTAAGGTAACATGGTCACGTGCTACTGACTGATGTAAAGAAATCTCGAAAAAAACTTAACATTTGTAGGTAGCTGCGCGGTACTCAATTCTTAAAGAACCTTTTTTTTCCTTTCAAGCTTTTCAAGAAGAGCTTTCCTTTTTGAAAAATCCTTTCTTCGGTTCCATGAATTTCTAGTGTGTCGTACACGAGTAGTTGCACCAATACCGTTCTAATCCCTTTAAACCGATAATATATATAATAAAATGTTGGTAATGTTACGCAAAACATACGATTGTTCAAGCAAGCCATTCACTATCATTTGATAGTTGATAGGTTATGCTTAGATTAATTTCTGTGTGGTAAATATTCCTATAACACAATTTCAGGAATTTTTGTGAATGGAACATGGGAGATAATAAAATGAGTAGCAAAAGCATAATATGCACAGCATAATTTGAACAGGGTTCATTAAAATAACTTTTCAGCATGTATAGGTCGAAGGAACGGTGGTCCTAGTTGCGCCGTCTTCATTTCAACAATGCACTGTCAATCAAAACGGGTTTATTATTAGAGGTGCATCGTAATGGAACTGATTTGGATTCACTGACTCGAGGCCTTTTAGTGCCCTCTTACAATATCTATATCCTACAATACGGGAAATCAGTGACAAAATTGAGTATGGTAAATACTAAAAATAAATTGCGCGGAAGGTATGGGCAAAGTATGAAGGTACTAAAGCACACTATTGTAAATTTCAATAATATGTTTAGGTAGACAAAACTTTATATTAGTAATGCCAAAAACAAAAATCTATGCAAACTTTTATTGTCTACTATGGGATAAGTCCATCCAAAAATAGTTACGTGAATAAACGAATGCATGATTCTTAAAGAAAAATTAAATTTTATTCATTTGTACAAAATTAGCAATTAAAATAAATCATTACAAGAAAATGCACTGCTTACATTGTTTGTTTTGGAATATTTAAATAATATTTTTTGTTTTACACAATGACCAATTTGTTGCCTATTGCTATGTTAACATTAACGTTTGATAACCTGCTATCAATTGTTATTTTATTGATTCCATTTAAATGCGTCGTTTCTAAATACTTGTTGTCAGAAATAAAACTTGAACTTATGACATAAATTCTCAATATTTTTGTTTCTAAACTTGGCATCAAAATTCCAGCATATCGTAAAACTTTCTATAGTGAGCCAATGGATTTTGTCAACAAACACCCGTCAACGGTAGAGTAACGCAATGCAAGACGTATTATCCCTACTCATCAAAAGCTGCAAAAATTGTTCAAGTAAATTCTCATTTTGTTTTGGTCTATAAACATTACCCACGCTTCTGCACGCAATAATGCTGCTTTTACTTATAACTACTATATACGAAGACGATAAAATTTTTTGAAAATAAAACATTGAAATATGAACACATTCATGCATGAATTTAGATTTTAACTATTGTACAAATATCTTCTACAGAAATTTTTCTTCTTGTATAATAATCTGAAACTTGTATATTATATAAACCAGTATACCCAATTACGCGCCGATGTCATCAATTTTGTTTACACATTCATATATTCCGTAAAGAAGTTTTAAATTTTAACTGATTACTATCTCAGTTTCAATTTTTGCCAATGTTTTCATCCACAGGCTTTCAAATCATTCACATTTAAAATTGCCTACATTTCAAAACCTGGAAACTAAGCTAATTCTGGGCCCTGCCAACTCTTTCATGTTGCACTATAAAATTATTTACAATGCCATTATCAGAACCCTGAAAACGTCGATTGAATACTCGATAGTACCCAACGTCCCAGTCATAGTAATTAACTTCCTTTAATGTGGGAAACAACAACCAAATATTAGATTCCCTAAGATTTCTACAAAACGTGTAAAATTTAACAACTTTTTCATTTTGAATAAAATCTGTTTCTTGTGCTTCCCTTATACTATACCACACAAGTAAATGTTCTAATGATTGGCTCAAAGGTAAAATAAAATCCATTGAAACAAAGCGGCTTGAATATATTAACAACAATTTCAGATTTGGGAGATTCAAGTCAGGTAAGACTTTCATTGATATTCTATCAATTATATTATTACTGTCAGGCCGAATGGTTATCTCCAACTTGGTCAGCGTAGAACCCCATCGATTTTCCAAAATTTGAAACAGTCTTTGCCACTTTGCTACAGAAAATTCGAAACCAACTCGAATCTCTAAGCTTTTTAATGACCAAGTAGTATATGCTGTTTCAAGTTGTTCCAAACTTTCAGTATTTTTAAGGTCTAGCGCAAGCTGGGTCAAATTTGGCATTTTGTGGGAGTACAGCAAGTTGCTTTTATCTGTAAAAGTGGAGTCTCTAACAGAAAGAATTGGTATATGTGAATACCTGCGCAAAAGTGCATCAAAAACACATCCCGGCATGTTTACAAGATCTAAACGCTGAAGAGAAGTCAATTCTGGAAATGCATCTGATTGCATGCTTAACTGGAAGGCCTCATGTCCCTCTTTGGAAATCCAAGAGAAGGATTCTATTGTAAGTTCTTTCAGATTGGGCATTAGATGTAACATATCTCGTAACTGTTCCAAACAGAAAATTTCATCATTCGGTTGGTGGGAGCTGGGTCTGATGCCTCCAGCTACGAAGTTCAAAATGTGGTGTCCATACTTGCGCAGGATCTCTAACAGTGGTTGAGCAAAAGAAATCTCATCTCTCTGATTGTTTAAACGAATGCCAACTCTCTGGCCAAGGAACGGATTTCTGTTTTTGCAGGCGTATGCTTCATCAAAGTGTTGCAAAAATTTTACGGCGTGCTCCGGATTCAAAAAGTGGGTGGTGTTTCCTTTAAATGGTCTCCCAGAAGCTAAAGGGTGATTGGGCTGAACCAGATTGCCATTCGCAGAAAAACTGTTGAAAACTGCATTCACTCCAATTTCCCAATAGTGACAAACCAACCGACAATTTAGCAAGTCCCGTTGTATTTCTTTCCCCGCTCCAGGAAGTTTGGTAACAATTACTTTTATTACATCTGGAAAAAGAACTTTTGTTTTCAAAAGCTTGAGCAGTTTTCCAAAAAGGAGTGAAGATTTTCTAAGATTTGACAGATCCTTAGGTTTGCCAATATATGCAAAGATTTGCAGCCAGGTCTGTTATAAAAACATGGATTTGGTTAGGTTTTACATATTTAATTTATTTTTGTTATGCATTGTACGGTTGTTTGTAAGCTTACCTCATTTGGAAAAATTTCCAAAAGCATGGTTTCCTCCAAATTTGTTTCCTGACCAACCGTACCAGGAATTGCTTGTTCCACCGCTAAATCCGGCGGTGCGGAATTATTCTCTAAGTGTTTTTGATCTTCCATTGTACTTGGATTTGGAGAAGTTATATTATACAATACGCAGCAAAGTTATAAAACTTCAGAAATACTACAACTTGTTTCACTGGTTATAGCAGATGAAATGTTTCAGTTTTGCTCCACTGAATGCAAAATCAAGACTGACTTTAGGTTTTCTGAAGGCTTCACAATATGCCGCATAAGAAAAAATTTGAACACAGGCATCATAAAATATTTTTTGTTGAACATACTACTACCTAACTCTTGAGAAATTTTCTGTAAAATATATTCAGGTGTACTAAAAGAAGTCCGGTGAGACATTATGTTTTGTGTGTGGTGCTTACTAAATGAAAGAGTACATTTAGAAAATCACCTAGCAATGTGTTTAGATCGTTTCCCGGAAAAAAGGCTTGTACCGTAGCCAAGTAAAAAATAAAACCTTTTTCATGTGTAGGAAAGCAATATTTAAGTTTAAGCTACTTGCTGTGTGATTCTATTGATCAAGGATTAAAAACTTCACGGTTTTTATATCAAAATGTGAATAGGTACCTGAATTATCACTTTAAGGCTTCAACGTGTACAGACCTGAAACCATGTAGAATATATGAGAGCGTTAAAGCACAACACACAATACATCATATTTGACAAACAATGGAAATTTACTGAATTAGAACATGGCTTATTTTTTAACGCTTAAACCTACATTGTTGTCGTTGAAGTTGTGCATGTAATTTGGATATTACATTGTGGTATTTATTTACATGTATGTGTAGTAGAATTCATAAAAATGACCTTTGAGCTTGTTTAGAATGTAGAGTGATTACGGTTGGTGCATCACTTCCTTCTTTGTACCGCATATTGAATAGAATTGATGGGCTAAGCTAGGCAGCATCATACCACAAATACTTATTGACTCATAAATTATGTTCCAGTATCCCGTGTGTCGTAGATACGTAATTTGCTTCCAATCAAACATATGTACCAATACAAATCCGATTCTCACAAACCTACAACCTAGTAAACTTTTTGTAAAGGTACGCAAAGCATACGATTATTGAAACCACCTGATCACACCAGTCTTTCTATTGTTCTCTCTGAAGTAAGAATAACGTTTTCTTAGACCCTTACTCAGAAACGTTTAATACACTAATCCTATTATGAGAATCTAAAACACAAACCAGTTTGAATTAGGTTGAGTCTATTCACTAACCCCTACACGTTCCAATATTTTTCTACAATAGGTTCAGGTAGTCTACATGTTTCATTCTACAATATGCTGCAACTGTAGCTTTATTATATATCCAAAAATCTTAATGCGTAGATAAAATCCACTAAACAACCTAATTCTCTGGATGCCAATGGAATGTTACCAAAACATGGAATGTTCTATGAAAGTTTTTACGATTATAACTTGAATGTCGCAGTTTTATGCACCCATTAGAAGATATGCAAACAATTTTTGTTTCAAAATTGGGCTTTATTTTTGAAAGAGCAAGGGCTATCATCTATATCATTCTGCACAATAAATCTTTTGAAGAGATACTTCACATTAAACTTCATACATAAATAGCATAAATGGTTCAAGTACTGCAAAATCCCGGAACATGCTCACTTCATGTAACTGTGGCATGGTGAAACTTTTTAAGTTATTGTTACAATTATTAGCTACATACAAAATTCAAAACACTAACTTATAATCATAATTTAAAATAAATTAAACATTTTTTTGTCATATGAGTTCAGCTACAACTAAAAATAAGCCACTAAAATCCTAAAATAACTCCAACTATTAAGATTTAGACTATATACACTCCAATTTTGTCCTGTATTTATTTACATTATTACCGAAGAATAATAGTCAGCAGCAACAATATATAACGCTAAGCTTAATTCTGCGTATTTAACATTTAATTTACAAGTGGCTGTAAAGTGTGGTAGTCAAAAGCCTGTGACTGTATTATATGTAATCCAACTTTACTTATACTGATAAATATTTTAAGTGCATTATCCGTATTAGATACCCATGTATTTTGAAAGTAAAACAAATATAAACTAACAATAAGAAAACACCAAGATTTGATATTCAATTTTTACAGATTCTAAAACACTTGTTTTTCAAGCAAACCAAATCTTACATCTTCTGTCACAATTTCCCAAAAATATATTCATAATTGTACTTGATGCCTTATGTATATTTTTCTACACAGTTGCTGGCTGGTCGGCGACAAATCCGATAACGAGTTTCATGGTCATAATACTTGACAGTGTCCAATTTTGGAAACAAGTGCCAAATATTTGAATCCTTAATGCTTCTTCGAAATTTGAAAAATTTAACTTCCCTCTCATTTTCAAACTCAGACTCCAATTCTGCTCCTCTTAAACTAGGATAGTAATCAATAACCAATATCTCCAAACAGTTTTTCATGGGCAAAATAAAGTCCAAGGGAACAAAGCTTCTTGAACAAAACCTAAACTCCTTCAAATTGTGTAGCTTCAAGCTGGGCAATATTTGAGCTGGATATCTTCTTTCAATGCTAGTCGGAAGATATTCAATCTTCAGTTTAGTTAGTGTAGTAGCCCATCGATTTTCCAAAAATTGAAAAACCTGCGTCCAGTCCATTTGAGTAGAGGTAAAACTAACAACTAGAGTTTTTAACGGACACATAGCGGCTGTACTTTCCAATTGAATTAGTTTGTTTATATGGCTTATACGAAGACCAATCTGCGTTAAGTTGGGCATGGGATGATAGTAGAACAACACATCGGATGTATTATACTGTGCTTCAGTAAACATTATGTTTACATGTGCATACTTGCGTAACAAGGCATCAAACACAGGTGTTGGTACGTTTGACATGTGCAAGTGACTAAGATCTTTTAATTCAGGAAACACAACAGATTGCATGCTCAACTCTAGATCTTTCCAATTGTCATCTGAGGAGGCCCCAGCGTCAGTAATCCTGAGCAGTTTTAGGTTAGGCATAAATGTTAAAAAGTCTCGCAGCGTTTTATATGGCCACAAATTAGGGGCGGCTAATGGACGCCTGGTTGAAATAAAACAAATACCAACACGCCAAATATTGTGTCCATATAGGAACAGAATTTGGAGAAGTTGCTGCGTATAAGACTCCAAGTGATTTTCATTTATCCGGTCGTCGTACACAATGAAAACACTTTTGCCAAGAAACGGGTTTCGGCCTGTAGTGGCGTACTTGACATTAAAACGCTGCAGAAACGCCGCAGGTTTGTTCGGTTGCCAAAATGTTGTGTCAGTGTCTTGGTGTGAAACCCAACCTCGTCCTGTCTTAAGATCATCAAGTGTACTGGAACTGTTTAAATTTTGCAATAGTTTGTCCACTCCAACTTGCCAAGTGCGACAAACCAAACGACAACGTAGCAAATTTTGTGCTATCTTTGTTTGAGAATTACGAAAGTTGCGATTATTGACGCATAGAAGCTTTATTATTTCAGGAAATAACTTTTGAATGCGCAGGTGTTTCAACAAGTTTTGAAAATAAGCGGACGAATCCCGTACTTGTTGAAAATCTTCAATACTTTGCACTTTGTCAGCAATCATCAGCCAAATCTGAAATGCGCAAACATGTTTCAGGAATGGTGTTCAATAAAACTACACATACTGCAATTGCAAATAAATTCGTTTGTGGAAATACAATTTTTTAATTGATGAATTGAGTGTGATTACCTCCTCTGAAAAAACTGACTGAAGCTGACACGCCTCCACGAAATTCTCCATCATATTTTTGTAGACGATAAAGTTCGCAGAATTCTATTGGTTTAGTGACGACTTGGAAATTTCAAAACCAGATAAAAAGTTTGTAAAAGAAATTTCTGAAATACTACGGTTTTTACAAGATGGCACAAAATTATTACTGTAACCCACGGGTTCTAAAATGGGAATAAAGTGTGAGCTGCTTCTTGTTTGCTGCAACATGTGAATTGAAAGAGCAACTTACCATATGCCGTTTACACAATGTTGGTTAAGTAGTGCTAGTACATAGGAAAAGCAAGCAACAATCGCAATGTGAGCGGAACCATTTCTAGGAGAACCAATCCAAACCGAAGGGTAAACGAAATACTGCTAACTAGCGTTGAATGCAATGTACCTAATAAAGCGTAAAAAAGGTTTTTGTAACTCTTGTGGGATGTAGAATATACATTGTTTCAATGGCATGTGAATGCAATACCTTAAGTCAGTATTTATGAAGACAGGCATGTATGCAGGCTTATCCCGAACATTGTGAATACCTGGGGTTTAACACATTTAACATTACAAACCTACCTTCAACAAATCCTATATTGTAAAGTACATTTTATTCAGATATCATGTACCCAATGCATTTTTATTCATATAAAGGTAGAATTCATCTGCCACTCGGTTTTTACTTCGTAACCTATTTTGTTAAAGGTAAGAAATCCTTTGCTTTTCAAAGTTGTTTGGGAAGTTAAGGTGTAAACTTACTTAGTGGTTACAAACAATCCATTTTTTGGTTCAAAGGGAGTCTAGTGCGTTGCATCCAGTGCGTAGTTTATATGAAAGTTGCTATGATGATATAGATGATGATACATTTCTTAGCAATGGAAAATCTTAAAATGAGTGGCAGAAGCAAAACATGCACAAAATAACTTGAACTTAAAATGCATTGTTTTAAATTTTAAACTGAAATACTCAGATTCATATTAACCATAGACAGACGATATATCAATGCAACAACACACTTTTTTACATTTCAAAATATAGTTGTGAGTTTGCGCCAATATTAGATGATGATAAGATTTCATGAGTCAATTTATTTTTATCGGACTTTGCCTTTTGTACTTTCATATCAGCATTTGATATCAAAATATTGTTTTGCAAATTACATGGATGATGCTCAAAGCCTATCACTTCAATGAGATGGATTCAGTTTCTGCAATCCATTTTGGTCATCTGGTGATAAAACTGACGTATATATTAATAGCAATTGATTTCAGTCTACATTCGCGGTTTGTCATAGCGGTTCTCTCGACACAACTCGTCTCTGCTTTAAACTGATTTTTCGTTTTTAAATTTCCATAAAAATTAGTGTTAAAACCCATGATAATTGTACATTGATGTACTATGATCTGACATTTTAAATTTATTAAAGTACGCCCACTGTCTTCTTGAGGACTTTGAGAACTTACAAAAATTTTGAATACGGCGTTGTTATTTGCATTAAACTGATCAAAGATTTATAAACTTGACAATTTAGGTTGCTGAGTTCTTGTTACAATGAAGTATGTAAAATCTATGGTAACACGCCTCTGCTTTGCGCAATAAACGTCATAAATTTTCTGGAGACTGTAAGTGCACTGGTTAAGTTGAAAGCTAATATCAATGCAAAAAATAAATTTGGAAAAAAATTGTTTTATTACGTTGTGATGAATACGCCAGTGGATGTTTTAACGTTACTGGTTAAATTGGGATGCGACTGGAGAGCCACAACCAAATTCGCCAAGCACTACACTATACCGCGGAGGGAGGACATGTTGAAGCGATAAAATATTTTGTTGTCTTACGCGCTCACATTGAAGGAAGGGATTGCAAGAGTTATACGTCACTACTTTCTGCAATAAATGCCAAAAAATGACCATGACAATTTACGACCAGGGTTTGCGTTTTGGTTAATCTTGGAGCTAATATCAATTCTAGAGGCAACAAAGGAATAAATGTGGTTCTACTTGCTATACAGAATGGAAGATTGTTAACCAAATTGAATGAAATTGTTCGTCTAGGTGGCGATTAGAAGGTCAGATCTAATGATGGCTGCTCTGTACTCCACTACGCTGTTTGTTCGAGAAGTCTTAAAATTGTAAAATATTTAATTGGGTTGGGCGCCGATATAAATTTTAAAAAACAAAAATGGCAAAACACCGGTCCATTGTAGCTACCAGTTTATCAGCATTGATAATTACAATGACACTTTTAAAATGGTTCGTCTTTTGGCAGAAAATGAGGCTGACATTAATGCGGTTACGAAGCATGAGTACAGTGTTTTAAATGTTTGAAATCTTTGCGTGAAAGTGTTCAGATAATTGAAGAAATTAAGACAGCGGTTGGGTAGGGATGTAGTGATACTGCGTATTTGAAACGGTCAACCAGTTTATTAAAATTGTTTAAAGTAAAAAATAAATGGATTGGCAAGACGATTGGAAAATAGATTGTAAGTATAGAGTCTAATCCAATGTCGATGCATTTATCAATTTAATAATAAAATTCTTTAATCAGAATTTGTTCACGTGAAGAGTGTCATGCTGTTCTTCCATACCGGAGCATCCACAACAATTAATCGTGTTTTGATGGAACCGATTCATTGCGGATAACTTGACAATTTATCAAACGAAGTGGCTTATAATGTGCACTTTAAAGTTTGAGCTTTGAGCATCTGCATAATGTGTATTACAAAAGCAGTTTTTAAAATATGAAATGTGAATGAAAAATTCACAGAAAGTTTTCCGGCCATGCACTGAATAACGAAGTGTTTGAACCCACAAATAAACTCTTGCAGCAAAATGTGGATCAGATTTGTAATGATCAGAAGTGTAGTGTGTGTATTCGTATTTTGACAAAGATGTAGAAGTAAATTCTTTAAATTATCCTTAATATTGTTCATAAATTTTATTATTTAACATATTGCGCATATTTTGGCAGGATAGAAACAAGAAACGTAAATGATTGCAATTTTGATCATACTTGTGATTTAAGAAAATTTAAAAATGACTTTTAACGTACAGGTAAATCTTGGAATATCTAGAAAGTCCACACACATTTCTGGTTCTCTGCGTTTTCTTTAGTTTACCGTCTGAGCTGTAAGGCTTAAAGAAAATAGGAAAATAGCAGTTTTTTACAACCCTAAACGCAGGGGGTTAAGCCTTTGCTCACCTTTTTGACTACCTTACAAAATCATGATTATGTTTTAACCAGTAAGGCATTATGAAATTTAGACTTCTTCAGCAAGTTTTACGAGGCACTCAGGTAGTAAACATCAAATATGGGGCTTAGGGCACCCTACTGTTTTTTTACACCAAGTGAAGTGTAGCAAGTTCGGGTTTGGTTGAGGGGCCTAATAATCTTTATTTAGCCCATGGACCACAAATCTACCATTTTAACAAGCACATTGATGCCAGCCAAGCTTAAATATACGAGCACAAATGCCGAGCTCCCTACTGTCGGTAAATACTGTAAAAGTAATTATTTTATTTTACCATGCGTTGGGTTATTTTTTTACACAAGATATACAAAATCAGAAAATGAATATTGAAATGTATATCTCGTGCATGTACTCAAAACTACAAACAAAATCTGTTAAGTAACATGGACATGTGCTACTGACTAACGTAAAGAAAACTAAAAAAAACTTAACATTGGTAGGTAGCTGCGCGGTACTCAGTTCTGAGGAAACCTTTTCTTTTCTTTTCAAGCTTTTCAACAAAAGCTTTTCTTTTTGAATACCTGTATTGGTAATAATTGGCTACCCAGAAATTACCTTAAGCCTTAGCAATAAAGAAATTTGAACCCAAAAATCGAAAGAGCGGTCGTTTTTCTCTGTTCATGTTCTATGCATTCTTGCTATGAATTCAAAGGATTAGTTTCTGTTTCGAAAACCAGTGTACTACCATAATTGGAATTTTCCACGGCATTGAAATTAGCATATAATACGCGTAGTCAACTACAGTTTAGTGTGATTGCAATCGTTGGCTCGTAAGCATATCCTTTTTCACCGTTAAAATTGTTTCTTGATTTTTTCATTTACTAAAATGCTTTCAAAATGGTTTGGAGCAATTTTATTACTAATGGTAAATCCAGCTTCGTGTCAACTCTGCAATCCTGCTTCGAAAGAACTTGAAACGCAGTTTATTAGCGGAATAAGAGCACCATCGCCTTCGCCAAAACATGAGTTGGTTATTCAGTTGGCTATATTTACTGACACCGAGTTTAACCAGCTTTTTCAAAATGATCGGAAACAAATTTTGCAATATTGGGAAGCGGTTTTGTACGATTTACACCTAAGGTTTAAAACTCTACAGAGTTTTAATATTTCTTTTCGTGTTACATCACTTTACCAGATTCAGGTATGAACTATTTGGCTTTTTCGCATTTATTAAAGTTTGATATATTTTTTAACAATTGCCGTTGTTGCTTCTAGAATCCAAAAGAGGAAGCATTTTTGGGAATTGGCAGCAGTCGACAAGAACCATACTCACTGGAAGAGATTGCTTCAAATTTTGAGTTACTATCGTACAGCAAAATAGGCCAAATACCTAAGTTTGACATAGCACTGTTTGCTCTAGGAACAGAGCTTCAAGGCACTAGAAAGCCAGCCAGCTTTGTAAATGCAAGAAACATTTGTCAGGGACAAGATGACAGAGCAAGGCGGTGGTACAACAATGTGATTTTTCCTATGGATGCACATCCAGTAGGACTACTGACTGCAGGCATTGCCAAAATGTAAGTTTCTAAAGTAAAAAAAACTCTAAAATCATTTTTTTATTTGCAAACTAATTTTTAAATTTTAGATTGTGGGGTCAAGTTGAGGACAATTCGGATAGGTACCTGCGTTACTTGTGGAGCTATTGTCAAGACTCCATTCCCCGTAGTGCTATAAACTGTTGTGTTCTTGGAATAAATGGAGATCGACCTTGGCAGCCCAGGTTTTTCTCTCGCTGTACAGACCAACTATTCACAATTCAATTTTCTGCACGGTTACCGAGGCAACCCCAGTGCTTGAACAGAACCGTGGCTAAGAAGAAATGTTTGGTGGACACAGAAACCTATTTTCAAAATCCGGGAAGCGTACCAAGATATTCAATGAACCAACAGTGTCAACTGCTGGCAAGGGATGCGCTTGCTACGGTGGTAAGTTTACAAAAACAGCGAAAATTTAGAATATTTTTGCAAAATAAAATGTTGACATGTTTGCAATCCAATTTTCAACCAGGAATCAGAAGACAAATGTTACAAGGTGGAATGTAGGTCAAACTTAACTCAAAAACTGCTTAAATTTGTGCCGCTGGACGGAACGCCATGTGGGAAAAGCAGTAACGGGGTAAATTTTATTAAAGGTTTTGAAGCTTTAAAGTACAAATTACATTGAACAATTAGTAACTCAGTCGTTTTTAAAATTGCAGCAATGTGTACGAAGTTATTGTATAGAACCCGACTTGCAACTGGTAAATGTGGGCACCGGAAAATGTATGACTCCTGAAACCGGCCTGTTTGGATTGAACGATAAACCTGTTCTTGAAGATTGTTCCATTATTGACGTGCATGTTTTGAATAATGATGACATATGGGCTCAAGGAAAATCCAGAATTAGCATGATGTACTCCACAGAAAAGGGAATGGAGCGAAAATATCTTAGACTCAGACTAGACTCGGGGCAAAAACCCATTTCTACATTTGAGCAAAATTTAACAGACACTGCGACCCATTGGTTGATTACAAGAATTGTTGATTTGCAAAGAGAGGAATTTGTTTTAATGCATGAGGAATCTGGGCTTTGTGCTATGGCAGCAGAAGATGGAGTAAATTTAGAATTTGTTGCAAATTGTTCTATTGTCAATCCAGCTAATAGGTGGAAATTCGTAAGGGTAGAGGGAACCGAAACACCGTTTGAAACTCTGTACTATCACACATTCAAGTTGTGGTATTTGTTCTGGGATAATGTAGGTTTGATTTTGTTAGTTTTGATATTTTTATTCTTGTTTTGTTTGTGTTTCGTGGGAAATGGGCTGGAGGTCCAAATAAGCGAGGAAGAAATGAATCAGAACACTGAAAACAAAAAAGCGGTTAGATCAAACGACAAAGCTAAAAAGGACCAGTGCGTAAGGAGCGCTACATTATGTAGAGCGGTTGATGTAGAAGGTTGAGCACAATATTGCTAAACGATTTTGATTTGTGACAAGGTTTATTAAGATAATTAGCAGTGTTAAATAAAATGTTTTTGTTTTTTAAAGCTATCATCGTACAACTAAATTTCCATTTAGTAGGAAAACATTTCATTGTTGTTTTCCCGCAAGTAATTGAGAACTGTTTGTTCCGTTTTATTCAGCATACTAATCTAATATTTTTTTAATAGCAAATAGTTTGTAAATCACAAAGACGTTTTTTTAATTGCTTTTTTCTTTCCACATATTGATGACGAAGTTTTTAAATAATAGCATCATTTTTGTAACCACCTGTTATACGTCTTAGGGTAAAGTTTACACATTTTAATAGTGCACCCAGTCAAACGCAATCATTTTTGCATTTTTGCGTACATTTCAAAATATTGAATTCCAAATGTAAACTTGGATTAATTTAGGAGTTAGGTTACATGGTTAGGTTATGGGTAATTCAGTACGATATAACAAAAGTACATGGCGGTGGGTAGAGTTCGAGCTAAAAGGACACGACACATAGCTTTTAAAACTTTCTACTTTTAACATTTATCTTCGGAAAATTTAAAAATTGGTATTTTGTGGTTCGGCCAAAACATTTTGATGTGTAATTTAGACACCTATTGCAACCTATTATATAAAAAGCAATTTGAAAAACGTTATGCGCCCAAACACCTATTTTTATCCATAATTATAAATCTGAATAAAGTTTTCAAATATCTTAGAACATAATAGTGTTAATAAAATCCCAAATAATTTATTTTATATCCATATATGTTGTCAAGTTTGTGGTAATTTTTTAGAAATTTGTTTTCCCAATTTCTGTAAATGCATAACCGAAGGAATCAGAACAGTTTCCACTTCTAGTGCTTATATAGGCAATTAGCATTGCATACTATTTTCATACGCGTCGCAGAGCAAACCAGAGGGACAAAGATCAGAATTCTCCACATTCCAATTGTCTTTGCGTTTGTCTTGGAATACCTCACCGTTTAAATTGAACTTGGCGTAAAGCCTTTCACATGTGGGCATTGAACTGACTCTTAAATCGGGAATAAACTTCCTTAAAACAAGGCCATTAAGTAATCGCCCAACTTCCGTTGTAATTGCTAAGGCGCCATCCACTAATGACGTCACTTTTGAAAGCCGATTTTTCGAGTGACCCACTGACCCCTGTCACTATTTTTTGACGTTAGAGGATAGGGCACTTAACAAAGACCGTCACTTTTTAACCACAGTGACCCACTGACCCTTTAAAGTGACGTCATTAATGGATGAAGCCTAAACAGATAATTACTCAATTTTCTTCCAGTTTCACTTGAGTCTTAAGTCCTGACATAATTGTCCTGAGTATACAACTCCCATTTTTTAAAAATTTTCAGACCATTCCCCAAAGCATTATGATGGCAAGTTCCCACACTTAAATTTTTATTAATATTTCTGGATAAGTGGACTAAATATTTATTGCTAAGTTTGTTTCTGTTATTTTTAGGGAGTACTCGAATCAGGGCGGAGGAGCAGGTACCCCCAAAAATCTGAGGAGGAGGCAAAGGACACGACGGAAGGGATCGTATGTTGCAGGTGCCCAGTTGTTCTCAGTGCGGGAAATCAAGCCCAGCTTACAAGTGCCATTTTTGCGCCGTACAATAGTAGGCTGATTTAACTAACTATTAAACCAATTAATTTGAAAACCCTACAAATATATTGAATTTTTTAGTGAATCCCGCTTTGACCGTAGAATTACTTCCAAGAAAGCTAATCCTCAAAATGGTAAACCAGAAGCTACAAAATATCTCCTAGAACAATGCGTCTGAAGAAAGAAACAGTGTTTTTTGTTAAACTTATGTGTTTTGTAACATTCAGAATTTATACGCTGTTCCAAAGGTGAATGCAATACAGCACTTTGAGGCAGTAAACATGAGGACAGGTACACTTCAAATACTAATCCTTAACATTGCCTTATAATGGCATTTTACAAATATAAGTTATAAAATATTTCTTCAGCAAATTTTCCATTGTATTGTTCATTGAAGTCACAAAGTATGTACACAAAGCATGTGTGTCCATATAAATGTAAATTCACTTGCCATGCCTGCTGATTTAGGTCTTGCCACTTGTTTTTCCCTCATAATCCTTTTTAATGAAAGCATAATATTTTTCGCCATCCAAAGTTCTTAAAATTTAGAACTGTAAGCTTGAAAGATTAAAACCTTCCTTCTTTGGTTCAACGAATTTCTAGTGCGTCGTACATTGGATTTGGATTCACTGACTCAAGGCCTTTTAGTGCCCTCTCGCATTTATTTATTTATTGCACATTCGCGACAGAATCCTTTAAATGAGTATAAAGGTAGTTATTTCTGCCACTACATTTACATTATAATGCATTTAGTGATTACTTTCGTCAAACAAATAATTAGAAATTAATGGATTCATGTTTCAATTGATCGTAGTATGGTGGTAAATGGGAAAATAAAAACCATGTACAATTGTCAGAAAATGTTGACAATCCAATTCTGCATCAATTTTCAGTTCATTTTCAGTATTGTACATATTAAACGAGCTGTTTCTCCATCGTATGCGGTATATGTCGTACTGTATGTTCCATTATGATCCTCTAAGATTAGGGGATCTTCACAGCCACCCTCCTATTCGTACGTTAATGCGTAGTCATTATCAGGGTATTTATTTATTTATGGCATTATCTATATCCTACTCAACGGGAAATCTATGACAAAAATGAATATTATAAATACTCAACTTAAAATGCGCGCAAAGTATGGGCAAAGTAAAAAGGTAGTAGTGTACACTATTGTAAATTTCAGTAAAATGTTTAGTTAGAAAAAACTATAAATTGGTAAGGCGAAAAACAAAAATCTATGCAAACTTTTAATGCCTACTATGAAATAAATCCATCCAAAAACAGTTATGTGCATAAACGAATGCTTGATTTTTAAAGAAAAATTCAATTTTGTTCATTTGTACAAAAAAAACCTATTAAACTAAATCATTACAAGAAAATACACTTCTTATATTGTTTGTTTTGGAATATGTAAATAATATTTTTTGTTTTACACAATGACCTATTTGTTGCTCTTTGCTATGTTAATACTAACGTTTGATATTCTGCTATTAATTGTTATTTTATTGATTCCATTTTGATGTGTCGTTTTTAAATACCTATTATCAGAAATTAAACTTGATCTTATGTTTTAAATTCTTTGAATTTTTTATTGTAAATTTGGCATAAAAATTCCAGCATATCCTACAACTATCTATAAAGTGAGCCAATGGGTTGAGTCAACTTTCATCCGTCAACGGGGGAGTAACGCCACGCCAGACGTAATATCCCTATTCATCAAAAGCTGTAAAAATCATTCAAGTGAGTTCACATTCGATTGAACAATACAAGCACAACTACAAGCATTAATACTGCTTTTACTTAACTACTAATTACTAAAGTTATAATGTTTGTTAAAAATAAAATAAGTATTTATGAATTTGATTCGTGCAAGAATTTGATTTAAACTACTGTATCAATATCTTCTACAGGAATTGTTCTTCTTGTTCTATAATCTACAACTTGTATATTATATAACCCAGAATATACAACTCGAGTTGAAGTCATCACTTACGTTCATACATTCAAATATTACATATTCAAGTTTTAAAATTTGAATGAGTTTTTTCCTATTTTATGCCAGATTTGTCATGCCTCATGCATAAAATTTTACGTTTTAAAATCTGACAACTGAACTAAACCTGGTTCCGGCCAACTCTTTCATGTTGCACTATAAAATTATTTACAGTGCCACTTTCAGTACCCTGAAAACGACGATTGAATATTCGATAGTACCCAACATTCCAATCATAGTAATTCACTTCCTTCAATTTGGGAAACAACAACCAAATATTAGATTCCCTAAAATTTCTACAAAACGTGTAAAATTTAACAGCTTTTTCATTTTGAATAAAATCTGTTTCTTGTGCTCCCCTTATACTATACCACACAAGTAAATGTTCTAATGATTGGCTCAAAGGTAAAATAAAATCCATTGAAAGAAAGTGGCTTGAATCTAATAACAACATTTTCAGATTTGGGAGATTCAAGTCAGGCAAGACTTTCATGGACGTTCTATCATTAATACCATTCTCAATATTTATTCTCAGCTTGGTTAGCGTAGAACCCCATCGATTTTCCAAAATTTGAAACAGTCTTTGCCACTTTGCTACAGAAAAGTCGAAACCAACTCGAACCTCTAGGCTTGTTAATGACCAAGTAGTATTTGCCGTTTCAAGCTGTGTCAAACTTTCAGAATTTTTAAGGTCTAGCGCAAGCTGGGTCAAACTTGGCATTTTGTGAGAGTACAGCAAGTTGTTTGTATTTGTAAAAGTGTAATCTGCAATATCCAGAATTGGAACATGTGAATAACTGCGCAAAAGTGCTTCAAATACGGATCCAGGCACATCTACCACTTGTAAACGCTGAAGAGAAGTCAATTCTGGGAATGCACTTGATTGCATGCTTAACTGCAAGGCCTCATGTCCCTCTTTGGAAATCCAAGAGAAGGATTCTATTGTAAGTTCTTTCAGATTGGGCATTAGATGTAACATATCTCGCAACTGTTTATAACAGAAAATTTCATCATTCGGTTGGTGGGAGCTGGGTCTGATGCTTCCAGCTACGAAGTTCAAAATGTGGTGTCCATACTTGCGCAAGATTTCTGGTACTTTGTCGGTCAAAGAACTTCCATTTCCTTGAATGTCAAAACTAATATAAACTTTCCGGCCAAGGAACGGATTTATATTTTTGCAGGCGTATGCTTCATCAAAGTACTGCAAAAATGCCACGGCGTGCTCTGTAGTCCAAAAATTGGTGGTACTGCCTTCGAATGGTCTTCCAGAAGCTGAAGGGTGATAAGGCTCAATTAGATTACCCTTAGAAGAAAAACTGTTGAAAACTGCGTCCACTCCGAATTCCCAAAAGTGACAAACCAGCCGACAATTTAGCAAGTCCCGGCGTATTTCCTTGGCCGCTACAGGAAGTTTGTTAACAATTATTTTTATTACATCTGGAAATAGAACTTTTGTTTTGAAAAGCCGGACCAGTTTTTTAAAGAGGGGTGAAGATTTTCCAAGATTTGATATATCCTGAGGTTTGCCAATATAGGCAACAATTTGCAGCCAGATCTGTTATAAAAATTGGAGTTGGTTAGATTTTACATATTCAATTTATTTTTGTTATGCTTTGTAAGGTTGCTTGTGAGCTTGCCTCATTGGGAAAAGTTTCCAAAAGCAGGGTTTCCTCCAAATTTGCTTCCTGAACAAACGTACCAGGAATAAATTTTTCTGGCGCTAATTCGGACAGTGCGAAATTATTTTTGACGTCTTCTTGATCTTCCATTGCATTTGTATTTGAAGAAAAGAATTTATACAGGACGCAGCAAAATTATAAAATTTCAGATGTACCACAACTTGTTTCACTGGTTAGAGAAGCAAAAAATGTTTCAGTTTTGCTTCACTGAATGGAAAATCAAGACTGACTGTAGGTTTTCTAGAAGCTTCACAATATACTATAAGAAAACGATTGAACACAGGCATCATAAAATATTTTTATTGAACATTACTACCTAACTTTTGAGAATATTTCTTAAAAATATATTCAGGTGTACAAAAACAGTCCGTTAAGACAATGGATTTTAGGTGTACGTGGTGGTATATCAATAAAAGTGTTCATGTAGAAAAACCCTAAGCAATTCGTTCAGACCGTTTCCGGAGAAAAGGAGCTTAAGCCGTAGTAAAGTGTAAAAAACCCTTTTTTGGTCTAGAAAAGCAATACTTAAGCTACTTGCCGTCTGATTCTATTGTTTAAGGATTAAAAACTTCACGGTTTTATATGACAAAGCGAGTACCTTACATATCACTTTAAAGGCTTAGTAGTGTACGGATCTGAAGCAGTTTTAGATATGTTAGAGCGTTAACACACAACGCATGGAATATGACAAACAATGGAAATTTATTGAACCAGAAAGGACTTTTTCTTTAACATTTACACTTACAATTTTAAGTTGAATATTAAGTTGTGGAATTTATTTCCAAGTATGTGCGCCCTCAATGTGTTGTAAAATTTCTAAAAATGACATTTGAGCTTGTTTATAATGAAAAAGGATCACGGTTTGTGCTTCACTACTTGTTTGTACCGCATACCTCAATTATCACTTTAAGGCTTAAAAGTGTACGAACCTGAAACAATGTGGAATATGTGAGAACGTTACAGCACAGCACACCACTAATGGTATTTGACAAACAGACAACAGATAACCTGACCATTAGACCATGTATCAAAGCGTGTGGATTATTATTTGCTATTTAATGTTTGAGCTTTGAGCATCTGCAAAAGGTCTACTGTAAAGAAGTCGAAACATAAATGTCGAATGGTAATATAGTCGACGGTACGAAAGTCGAAGCCATTGTAGTCGAATGAAAATGGTAAAAAAGTCGAAACCATTATGATCGAAAAAATGAGGCATCAAAGTCGAAAACATTATGGTCGAATACAAACGGTAAAAAAGTCGAACCTTAGATTTTACACTTAACATTATATGTCGTTTCCTTCTTTGATTTTTATCATACTTTAAAAGTGTTGTTTAAAGTTTGTTTAGTTTTAAAGCTACACATACAAATAAAATGGTCACATATTGCATTATATGAATTGTATTCTATTACAGGAATCCGAGGAATTTGCAAAAGGGTTCCTTTATGATATGACTTACTCTACTAAAGCAATGTATCCGCGGTCTTTAAAACACAACTTGTGTATCTTGAGACCAAAACGAGAATAAATTCGCTATTTGATTTGGCTTATAAAATATATACGTAGCGACAGCTTAGTTATAAAACAGTCGGGCTTTATCTGCCATCAATGCACAAACATCGTATTTATGCTAATGTTAAGGTGATATAGCAATGCATAAGGAACTCAAAGAAAGATGGTGGTGTACTTTTTGAACTATCAGAGTACAAACTGTGGAAGCTTATTTGATACATTCGTCAAAAAAATTCAACTTTTTCTTGGTTCTATTCGCCCAAAAAGGCTTTCGACATTTTTACCTACCTCAGTTCGCCCAAAATGAGTTTCGACATTTTTACCTATTCGACCATAATGATTTCGCCTTTTTTACCGTCGACTTTAATACCATTCGACTTCTATGTTTCGACTTCTTTACCGGACACCCTGCAAAAAGTATATTACAGAAGCAGTTTTTTAAATATGAAATTTGGATGAAAAATTCCATGTCGATACCGTGCCAGTGTCACTAAATGTAAGCAGAGAATAAATTTATTACAAATCTACATGATTTTAAATATTCTTAAATCATGCAGGATTTTTTCTGTGTACTACTTCTTTTGTAACATCGTAATATAATTCACAGAATGTGTTCCGGCTATGCACTGAATAACAAAGTGGTAGGTTTTAAGTGCTTTCATTATGACATTTATTCAATATGTTTAAACCCACAAATAAATTCTTGCAACAAAATGTGGATCAGATTTGTTAGTGTGTGTATTTGTATTTTGACAGAAATGTACATGTAAATTTTCTAAATTATACTTAATATAGTTCATAGTTTTTATTATTTAACATATTGCGCTTATTTTGGCAGGATAGGAACAAGAAACGTATATGATTGCCATTTTTGAACATACTAGTGATTTAAGTAAACATAAAAGTAATTTTTATCGCATGGGTAAACCTGAAAATACCTAGAAAGTCCACACACATTTCTGGTTCTCTACGTCTTCTTTAGTTTACCGTCTGAGCTGTAAGGATTGAGGAAAATATAAAAATAGCCGTATTTTACTACCCCAAACGCAGCGGGTAGCTTTGCTCACCTTTTCCTCTACCTTACAAAATCACGATTATGTTTTAACCAGTAAGGCATTATGACATTTAGATTTCTTCAGCAAGTTTTACGAGGCACTGAGGTAGTAAACATCTAATATGGGGCTTAGGGCAATCTACTGTTTTTTACACAAAGTAAAGTGGCAAGCAAGTTCGGGTTTGGTTGAGGGGCCTAATAATCTTTATTTAGCCCATGGACTACAAATCGATGACAAGAACATTGATGCCAGCCAAGCTTAAATATACGAGAACAAATGCCAGGCTCCCAACAGTCGGTAAATACTGTAAACGTAATTATTTTATTTTACCATGCGTTGGGTCATTTTTTCACACAAGATATACAATGTCAGAAAATGAATATTGAAATGTATATCTCGTGCATGTACTCAAAATTACAAACAAAATCTGTTAAGTAACATGGACATGTGCTACTGACTAACGTAAAGAAAAAAAAACTTAACATTGGTAGGTAGCTGCGCGGTACTCAGTTCTGAGAAAACCTCGTAAACTTTTCCCTTTTTGAATACCTTTATTGTAATTGGGCTACTCAGAGAAGGATTACCTTAAAACTTGGATATAAAGAACTCAAACCCAAAAACTCAAAAGAGCGGTCGTTTTTCTCTGTTCATGTAAAATGCATTTTCGCTATGATTTTAAAGGTTTAGTTTATTATGTGCCTAAAACCTGTGTGATAGCATAATTGGAATTTTACACGGCATTGAAATAAGCATCTATGGTTCTACGCGTAGTCAAATATACCATAGTGTGATTGTGATCGTTGGCCCGTAAACATATCCTTTTTCACTGTTAAAATTGTTTCTTAATTTTTGTCATTTTCCAAAATGTTTCCAAAATTGCTTGGCGCAATTTTATTGCTAATGGCATATCCAATATCGTGTCAACTCTTCAATCGTGTTCCAAAAGAACTTCAAACGCAGTTTAAAAACGGATTAAGTGCACCATCTCCATCGCCAAAACATGACTTGGTTATTCAGTTGGCTATATTTACCGACACCGAGTTTAACCAGCTTTTTCAAAATGATCGGAAACTGACTTTGCAATATTGGGAAGCCGTTTTGTACGATGTACACCTAAGGTTTAATTCTATGCCAAGTTTTAACATTTCTTTTCGTGTTACATCGCTTTACCAGAATCAGGTATGAAATTTGTGGCTTTTTTACAATTCATAAAGTTTGACATATTTTTGACAGTTGTTGTAATTTCCCTGCTAGTCGCTGGTTGCTTACAACACATGCCCTAGAGTTTTGTGTGGATTGCAAGCTTTTTCCCACACACAAATTTTAAATTGACTTTGCTAAGCCGGCAAAAAACTTGTTTGGCGCATTATTACGTGCATGTACGCATGCATCCACAAAGTCTGTAAACTGTTGTTTTACGGTGTACGCCAGTATTTTGTAGATGTATGCCTTTTAACTCCATCGCATGGTTAAGGTATAATTGAAGGTTTCGATGGCTTAGATAAATTTGATCCTTTGTTAACAAGTCCAGGGATAAACGCAAAGTTGTCAAGTTGTAGTACTCTTTGAATGCGTTATCTACATCATTAAGTGCACTTCCTGTGTTTTCTCTTTTTCGCTTGCTGAACGCAAGAGGAAAATCCTCATAATAGTTGTGATACTTATCTGGTGCTGTTAAAGAGCAGCATATAATATAGTTGGTATCACCGTATTCTTATATTTCCATTACATTAAAGTTGTCAGTTTCCACTTTCGACAGTAATCGGTAGTCACCAAATGGTGGTTTGCCACCCAATATTGACAAATATTGGGAACAAAAGTCAAAGTATAAAACATCTACACTCTCTTCAAGAGGAACGTTGTCACCTAAATGTCTGCTTTTGCAATCAACCACGTGCTTGTTGCAAACACTTAAACCTCCAATTACACACTTTGATAAAAATTCCGCAACATTATTATCCTGAATGTTTGAGTATTTGGCCTTGCTCTTGTAATGCAATGCATTGCAATTGTCGTAAAGTGCGTGAATACCAAATTCATTCTCCATATGTTGTTAGAATAGACGCTAGTCCATACACATTAGATTTTAGAGTTAGGTGGGCATAATCTAGTAATGAATTACACTTTAATTTCACAAAAGCCTGCTGGGCCTGATCATAATGTGATCTGTCAAATGAATTATTATACGTAAAATCTTTAAATTCTTCAAATGCCGGCAAGACTGAAGTTGACAAGTCTTCAAATTTTGTTGAAAACTGAGGAAATGGTAAGCCGTTCCTCATTAAACTGAAACTCTTCGTCTGTTTTTGTAGCACTAGCAAGAAGATTGAGTGTATCATCACCATTCATTGCAAGTATTTTTGCAAGCTGAATGCCATTGAAGTGTTGACTCGTGTCGATAAATTTAAACTTTTTATTTACCTCCAGCGAGATAAAACTATCACTGGCCCTATGTGGAGTTATGCTAATGTTTTTGTAACTATTGAAGCTCAAATGTTTTAAAAAGTACTTTAGATGGTGTTTAAAATTATGCGAGTAGATCATTACATACTTTTGTGCACTCATCTGCAGGTTGCAGTTAGCACATGGAAAATTTATGGGTCGTCCGGCCTCTCGCTTGGAATAATGATTATGATTCATTACAGGTTTCAGAGTCTCATTCAGTTCACTACCGCACGAAAAGCACTCTTTAACTTGTTTGACAGCTTTTCTGTCTTCTTCTCTTGGTCGAAGCGGAATAATCTCCTTTTCCATCTTTTCCAGGTAGAAATGTCCATTAATAAACACGTTCTCGAAAAACGTATCCAATGCTCTCTCTCCAACATATGATTACCAGAATAGCTGATTAAAATCACAACCTAATCCCTGTAGGGCAAACCCGGCAACCTTGAGTTTACCATTATCATCACTACAAAAAGTAAATCGTAGACAAACATTACTGGTGGTAAGAAACAACGCCAGCGTTCAGTAAAATTTAAAAGTTGGTGCAGTAGAAAGAGTTGTTGCAATCACTTTATCACTAAAGCACTTACTCTCGTGTTGGGGATCATTATGCTCACAGGCACAAAATTTGCACAAAAATGATGGCACAAATGGCAAAATGCATCATAGAAACGTACTTTTGTTGTACATGTTCTTCGAGATGGGACTTGTGTAAAAGCAAAAGCGTGGCGTGACGCTCACTTTGTATCTTTGCTAGTTTGATAGGAATTACTTTTTCTTGTGTCACAGAATATTCATAAACACATAGTGAGATATTATTGTCTCTTTCAAAAAGGTCAAACAAAGCAACATCGTTTCCAAAAATTTCGTCACCCCACTTCAGTTTTTACTTTCGATAAAAGGTGTCCAAGTATCTTGTTGTTCAAGTCGCCTTTTCATCCGTTTTTGTTCATTTCCGTTCAGTTGGTATAAAGTTTTTCCATCTTCTGTTTTAATGTCGTTAATATGCAGGCAAGCGGCTATGGTGTGCAAAAAACACTTGTCATTTCTAGTTTTTATGTTCACTACTCCTCGCGAAAACTTGATTTTCTTGGGCATTTCTAAATAGCCAGCAGCTAAACTGGGTGACCAGCGGTGAATCACAGTTGTTAATTTTTTTATTGTTTCTAATAGCCACCCACTAATTTCCTGAGCAAGAATCTGCGTCAATCCTGCAATATACTCTACACAACTATTAATAACAGCAAAACAAATTGTTTGTAATTCGAAGTGCTGGAGATGGGTAAGCTTTAGTTACTTGCATAGAATCCATGGGGCTATAAAAAACCATCTCAATTTTTAATTTTAACCTTATGCCTCCATGAACGTTTAAAAACTCATTCAAGAGTGTGCCAGGAGGCATTCTCACAATGTCTAATGCATTTTCATTTAGAGTAATATTTTCGCTAGTAAAATCATACGAATATGATGCCAAACTCGTTTTAAAGGCTGAACTCACTTTGTTAAAAAATAAAAAGCCGTCGACATTTCTTGGCTCGTCTATGATGTCTACGTTGACGGCACCAGTCTGTACTGCTTCATTAGGCATACTGCGATGAAACCTCTTTTCTTGAAACACTTGTGAGCATATATCACACACATGCACTTCTGAACAATGATTTTCCAAATCATCAATTACATTTGTTTTAAAGGGGCAAATTGAACACGAAAACTTTTTAATAAGAGGCATGTTGAAATATTTTCAAGTTGAATCAAAAAAGTATTCTTCCAATGGCCTAGTAATAAAGAAGCCTTCCAAAGTTTTTTAATGAAGTACACCGGGTAAAACCAGTAGAGAAACCCGGATCATTATTTTGCATCCGTCGAAACACACTACAATTGAACTGAAAGTTTCGCCTTGGGCTTTATAAAAAGTCCTTGCATTACAGTTTTGTAGTGGAAAATGAAGTTTTTCGTCGAAATGACTGCAATATGTATTTTCCTGGATTGCAGATATGGGAACTGTACCGTCCTCTAGCAAGGCACGTCATTGGTATGAAAGTAGTGTCATTGTCACAAAATCCGGGAGGGATTGCTGTATATTGGAATAGTAAATTTCTTTCACTTAACACACAACACCATTAGTCAAGTTATGCTCAAAGAGCAGATTTCTTGTAAGCAAAAGGGACACACCTTCACCAACAAAACAGCTAGGATAATCACTTGCACAATCTTTACAAAAAGGAAAAAGTTGAGGTTCAAGCCTTTTTAGTGGAATATTTTGTTTGCTAAGATAAAATGTATTCCAAGCATCTACTGCTGCATTAGTACTATATAATCGAACAGACTCAAAAAATGTATTAATCTCTTATGGTGCTAATCGCGTACTGAGGCGACTTGATAGGGTTTCTATATACTTTATAGTCCTTTCTCTGCTATGAATACGAGAAAGTATTTCCATAAACTCCAAGTCTCCACGCTGCCTGACATTAGTTTTGATTTCCAGTTTGTAGTCTGCATTTAAGAAAACATTAAAGGCCTCAACTACCATATCATTTGCAGTTGGTGGTGGCGTTTTGAATAAAACAAAGTCATTCACACAAGCCAGCTGCCCTTTATCTCCCAACATTATAAGAGTTACCGGTAGTGCATTTTTAGATTTTTTTATGTACGCATTTCTACTCAATAACAAACTTAAAAAGTTGGCTCCACACAGCGAGAATTCATCCAGTATCACTATGCGTACTGCTTTTATTCTTTTTCTAACCTTTTCATAAACTGGATCCTCTACCATATCTTTCAATACTCTTTGGATTGAATGTATTCCCAAATAGTTATGAATAGTGTATCCATTAATCTGTGATGCTGCAATAGCAACCGGAGACATTGCATAAGGTATGCCGTGCTGTTCAAGGAAGTTTCCTACATGAAATACAAGGCCAGACTTGCCTGTGCCTGCTTTTCCTGAGATAGTTACGGCACAGTTTGTTCTCTGCATTGTTCTCCTGACAGCTTGCTTCACAACATCAAAGCGTTTTTGTTGACACGTAGTCAATGGCTTTAGATGCTGAATGTAGTTTAATGGTTTGCGAATTGCATTTTTCTTTGAGTTTGCGATCCACTTTTTATAGCATTCCTGGTCTCTAGTGTAAATATCGCTGGCTCTGTTATATGAAAATGTAGCGTCTACATCCCTATAGCCTAATACTTGCGAACTACTTTGATCCATTTTCAATGATTTTAAATGGAAGTGTTCAGGTCGCACTCTGCAATTTAAATGCTTGACTACAGTTTGCAAACATGCCTTTTTGGTCAGTCAGAAAATAGCAACCGACAAGTAAACATCGAACGAACTACATCACAAAAAGTACAATGGATAACAGAGAAGCAAACAAGTGTGAGGAAACTCGCATTAAAGTAGCATTGAATAGAACTGGTCACTCCAAACCAGCAAAGAACAATGACTATACTCCACTCGAATTGAACTTTAGTCCAAAATATAGCAAGGTGCAAAAACTCAACTTTAGAGAGGAACCAAAGTTGTGGACCAGCAGTCAGGTTAAGTGTGTAGGAAGCAACATACTTGTGAAGCGTTACCTCTACATGTTAAGAGACATTACAAGCATTCATCGTATTAATGCACACAGGCCAGGATCTACATTTGAATTCCCCAGCAACATGTTGGGTATGCTTATTCAACGCATAGAGGATCTACTTTCAAAAGTCGAGTACAAGGATGAGGGAAACGCTACGCTTGCTGGCTGTGAAGCAAAGTCAGACAGTGACGACTTTTATTCAGACCAGTTTTGGGAGTCTGAACAGACTATACGAATAATGAATTTTTTCATCAAGCCATACCAGTCGGTGTTTGGCTCTCTTTCGTTTCGGTTGTTCCAGTCTGTCAACGCCGAGAATCATCGTCAAGTTCGCTCATCGGATGGTGCCGTCCGCTACTGGAAGGGACCTCAAGCATACATATCCTTCTCAGATTTTAAGGAATTTTTAAAAGTTCTTCGTGAGCTAGAAAGGGCAAAGCCTGAACAATATTAGTTGACAGTGTGAAACTTTCAAACCCTTCATAATGAATTACAGTGTAGACGAAATATTTAAGAACATTTCTTTTAAAATTTCTGAAAATCGTTTTCCTGCAATAATCAGGCGACAAATAATACGAGAAATGGTTTCTAAACTTCTAAACATTATTATATGTAAGGCGGGCGCAAAAAACTTTTTATTCATTATTACAACCATATTTGAGCTGAAAGCAACTGCCGAACTTTGCAAACCGTTTTATACCGACGGATTAGTGTTTTACCTCAATTTGAGAAGAAAATTTGTAGCAGCAAACAAGTACTCCAATTTTGTTGATTCCAGTCTATGGATCTACAGTGTTAAAGTTTTTTTGTGGACGAAATTTTTGAGATATTAAGGAAGTTTGGAACACTTGACAAAGTTTCCGAATTTACTTTACTATTTGCAGTTTTTCTGCAGCAAGCACTTAAGGAAATGGAAAAGTGCAGCATGTGTGAAAATTGTTTTTTTGATGAACATATATCCATCAATAAACTGCAAAAGGAAAAATTCGAGAAAAAGGTTCAGCGAGAAGCAAAAGCTGGGGCAACTTGTAACACCAACACAACCACGGCGAAAGTGTTCCAGTCGAGTCACCTCATAACAACAAACAAGCATTGTTTGAGTGGATGAAAAATTTTCAAGACTACCTCAAAACACATGCAGTTTAGTAGTAAAGAGCAACAACAGTGAGTATTTGTATATATGTGTGTGTATATATATCCATTCCCTACATCATTATTGATCTTGATTTGCCCCAAAGTCTGTAAATTATGATGTGTAAGCATGTTTTAGTTGTATGTTGCAAATAATTTAAATATTAAACAGTAAACAAAACAACAAAAATCAGTACACAAGATAATTTTGGTTTACGTAATTATGTTTTTGTCGTGTTAAAATTATTTTTGCAGAATATAATATTCCTTTTTTACATTATATTTGAATTTCTTCCTTTGCCCCAGTGATTTGAATGTACGTTATTTTTTGTGAAAAATATTGGATATTGAGTTGTATTCTTTGTGTGCAGCTTACATATGTTATGTTTAAGGAAATATGATAGTTTTAGAGTTAACATGTGAAAAAATAATTAATGTTGTTACAAAATATTTGAAAGTATTGGTTTTACAATTTTAGCATGCAGCAAATAGTGTAAATATATGTGTAAACTTGAGTCCATCAATATTTATTTAAACTTTAAATGCTTTGAAACAAATGTTTTGATTAGAGTCAGAATTAGCTCATGTATAAAATGTAAAAGTCTTGACATTGTCATGATTAAATATATAAAATAAAAATCCTTCATATTGAGTGTTGTCTAGTTTTTTGCTAGCATTTCATTCATTTTCATACTAAAAATTGCATAGTGGCAAACGACGAGTACGACTTGCATAAAACAGTCTCTGCATTCCCTTTTGTTCATTAATATATTTAATATACAAAATGGGTTTACTCATGTAATGGTTGTACATAATGAAAAAGACCCTTTTTGCATACTTGCTGGAATACCCAACACACAAGCGCAAACCTTCTGCAAAAGTTGCTATTTTTCTTGTGCATTCTCTTCCTTTTCCCTTGTTTTCTCATGTGCAAAGAAGAAAGCAAAGCACTCACATGCAAAGCATAAGCAGGAAAGAATCACTTGCCTTGCTCGCAGGCCTAGAGCAAGTGCTAGAGGCTGCCTCTTGAGCTTCACCCAAACACTGAATCCAAGCTGGTTGTCGTTTGCGTGCACGTTTATGCAAAGCAGCTTTAGTCATCCCAAGGATTTGAATGGAGTGCTATCAGCTTTAGTCACGTTGCTTGTGGGCTATCCTTTCGGACTCTGGTCTTCAACTTAACAATTTTAATTCGGTTTTAGCCTTAGATGTTCTATCTTTAATTAATTATGCTTCATTATATTTATGTACTTTAAATAATATAATTAAATTTTACAACAAAATAATTTCATTCAACAACTTACATTTTATTGTTTAAGGAATCTCAGGCAATAAAAATTAAATAAAAATCCCACCAGGACATAATTAGTTAAGCAACTATCCACTTTACAATTTAATTAATTCTTTGCAATATACATGACTGAGAGATAGGTGTAAACTCTGATAGCTTTACTTCATTTCCAATTGTATTTACTTGATAAACAGTTTAACTTCCGGATAAGCCATTTTGTAGCATAGCCATCTAAAAATAATTAAGAATTAATTGATTAATTTCCATTTAATTATTTTCAGGCTCTCTGTATGTTGTCCAAATAATCTAAAAAATCCTTATTGGACTCAAACTGAAATAACTCCCAAACACGTATATTTGTCCCAATGATGCTTAATTTAACAAGCAGCTTTTTATTTATTTACAATTCATCCATTTATTTTCCTGTGGAGCAGCAAAACTTTAGTTTTACAGAAAACAATTTACAGATCCGATTTACAGGTTTTTAATGCAAAATGCAAATATAGTTGCTGCACTTTTCATAAAAATTTGTAACCATTTTTTAAATGAAATTGACCATATGTACTTTGTAGCATTATATGATACATATAGCAACTTTATTAAGAAGCTGGCAAAAACGGTAAAAAATACTTTTAGATAAATGCTTTCTTCTTTACACATGTCTTGCATCGTTTGTTAATTTAGTTGATGTTTAAAACAAGCAATAGTTAATATGATTCCAAGTCCATCTTTAGAATCGTCTTTCATTTAAAAGTTTAGCTGAATAAATTACCTTACAAGAAAAACTTTTGGGAGCTATATTTTAAGTTTATTTTACATGTTTTACACGACAAAAACTTAATTGCTAAAATCCTTTGAATATAACATATTATTATTTAGCTCAAAAACGTTTACAAGTTTTGAGTACGCTTTTTGTATAACGAATGCACTGCTAGCGTTGCAACTTTGGTTGATGCAACACTTTTTTCCCGACACCAGGAAGGTTTTTATCCAGATTGGCTACGACAAAAACAGTCGCAGCATAAAGAGCCAGACACTTGTCCAGCTCGTCCGAGTTTAAAGTGCTGTTTGTATCTGAGTTTGAGTGCGTCAGGTCGAAAAACCGGCCGTGATAGTCACCGTTTAATGAAATCGTCGGCACGTGTTTCTCAGGTAGTTCGCGAAGCTCAAGCATGTCCGTCGGAGTGGAATTTATTTTAGAAATCATAAATGACTGTTTTTCAAAATCAAGCATTTCCTTTCTAACTGTCTGAAAATCCCGTTCAATTAGCCTCAGAATTTTCCGAAAAAGGCATGCACCTTTTTTATACCCAGAATATATTAGACCCGAGGCTCGTATACAACCATTAGGCGCCTGAAAAGCTGCCACGTACCTAGGTGCTGGAATTCGGCCACTTTCCCATTGGTCTTTAACCCAAGCCGTTATTCCCTGGTGTCCACTTTCGCTACCAGTAAAGATTCCAACAAGAATTGTTTTTTTTAATCC
Source organism: Entomobrya proxima (assembly GCA_029691765.1). Classification (NCBI taxonomy): domain Eukaryota; kingdom Metazoa; phylum Arthropoda; class Collembola; order Entomobryomorpha; family Entomobryidae; genus Entomobrya; species Entomobrya proxima. The sequence goes on from CM056169.1 coordinate 47,336,502, forward strand.
TAGCTTCTTCAAAACGGCTGTGGTTCGAAGTGACAAGTATATTCCAACCAGATTGTCATGAATTGCATCTGAATATGGCGCCGTCGTTGCGTCTGAATGACTCATCAATAGTACGTACTCATTCGACAATTTTTCTGTGGCTCTGTATTGCCCAAATATATTGTATGATTGTTTAGGTTCAAAAGGATCATTTTCCTTAGTTTGAAACTCTTTGGAAAAATAAGAAAAAAGGTGAAGAGTAAAATGAAATTCAGATTCTACAATTTCCTGTATGTAGTTTACAAAGTCTTCAGTGACGCTTCCAGCCCAAATTTCTGACGGGTTCTTTTTAAAAAAACCAACGGGTTTGTGGATTTCTTTAACTGAGTTAACAACAATTATTTCAAATTTTTGATAATATTCTGATGAACCATTGATATTGAACTCCGCGTTTCCGAACGGTATAAACTCATACAATCGATTTCCTATGGGTATAAAAGTTGGTTCTAAAATATAACTGTATTGTTCCAGTTTTATATAGCTCACAACCCATGGAAAGGGCTGAATCTTTGCAGAATTTCTTTCACGCATATCCAGTCCAAAATTCGGCATGTCGTCGTATAAATGAGTAATCGAATCTTCCAAACTTTTTGTACCAGCAATACGACTTAAAAAGCAATGCTGCCGTATTTTATTTGCAAGTTCATCTGTGTCAGATTTCTCAGTATCTACTACTTCAAATCCATAATTGACCCGCAAATATTTTGAGTCTTTGCACGTGTTATTAAATTTTGCAATAAATTTTCTGATGTCTTCAATAATTTTTCCTTTAAAATCGCCATTAAGCACTGCCCTCACAATACTGGTTATATTACTGGAGTCACTACGAATTTGTTTCACAATGATATCAATATCTCGAGATTTAGTACAATTTTTTTGTAAGATTTGATGTTTTGTTCCATACGTACAGATATTGCTCTTCTTATCACAATTTTGCAAAATGTTCTTTTTCACATTTTCTCTGTTTTTATCCTCTTCGAAATGTTCTTGTAGTAACTGCTGATATGTTTTTGTTATATCCTTGCCATCTTTCTGAGCCCAGGACTGCAGCCACATTCCTAGGAAAATACACAAAAAAAGTACGAAATTTTTCATAGCAGTAGCACAATAATATATAGTTTTGTCTGGGTGAATTTGGTAGCTATGCACTGGTTAAGAAACATATCATAAATACATTAAGAATATCGTTATTTTCCTTCCGTTGACGTAGAGGTTGGTGTCATGTTATGGTCTTAGTCAGATCATAAAATCTGTTCGATTCCGTCAGAATACGGCAAACAATAATTTGCTTTTATTGTCTGATTAAGCTCAATGTTTACTACTCTTTGTCACTGAGAAATGAGAGACAATGGTTTATTGTTTTAGTTGAATGCAGTACCATACAATTATCAAGCAAAAATGACCTGAGCATGCAAAATTTGTAAATATAAAACTGAACAAAACAACGATTCAAAAAATTAGTATTTTAATCAAACACACAAATCTAGTACTCTAATTTGTAATTTTTTAAATACAAAACTTAATTAAAAATAACTGATTGAATTTGTTTTCCTTATAATTCGTTTTCCATAAAAGCATTGAATATTTTATTTGCTGTTATGGTTCACTCTATTTACAAATTTGAAAAACGATGAATAAACAGTAACTTATCAAAACATAGTTATTTATAAAGCCAATTCGGTAAATCACGTTGCTACCATTTTAGGTGAAGCAATATAACAGAACATTAGCTTAACATGACATCACTTGCTTTAGCTGCTTATTCTTACTTCACGTGTCCAAGCTTTTGTTTTCCTCCTCATATACAATATTTCTCGTTGCATTGCGATGAGACATCATAAAACAGAATCTGAAATAAATATTCGTTGACGTAAAGTGTACAGTGTACATGACATTGTTTTACTGATTATGCTTTTAGAAATGAAGTAACTTGATGATGCTTGTTGCTATAGCATTGTACAATTAAAATTGTGTACTAGGAAGTGGAAATAAAGCAAATACTATACATCAATAATGTCTAATTAAAATCTGAAGAGTTGGTATTGGTTGAAACGTTCATTTTCTATCTGCACGTAAACAATAAATTCTGATACAGATTATTGTCCCAAAAATTAAAACCAGTGAACATTGGATTTACTACTGAATGAAATGATACAAAATACATAATTACTATGCCTGTTATGTTTTCTCGTATTTTTGAAATCTTTCATTTGAAGTTCCCCTGATAAGGACTTATGATTTAGTCGAAACGTTAGGTTGGATTTTTAATGAATCTTATCAAAAACACTCGTTGAAATATTCCTAAACTTTTATTTCAAGTCTAAAATTAAAACCGTTTTTAACCAGATTTTGAAATGTCATCCTACTCACACATTAACAATTCCAAATATCACATTTCTTGAATGTAGGCCTATGCATAACTGGGCAACTGGTAATATGACTAAATAAGATTTGGCATATATAAAGGTATAGACTTAGAAGGCATATATGTGCATTTCAGTTAATTCTCAGATAAGATTGAGATAATTCTGTCAAAAGCGTCAGATGCTATGACGTGACATGACGTTACTTTGTTTGTAATATATCAGAGAACGATACAATATGCCTCTCTTTCATCCACATGATAGTATTTCCTGCATCACAAGACCTCGCTTAACTTAATCCCATATTGTAGCCCATCGGCTTAGAATACCCCCCATTTAATTAGTATAAGACCTAATTGCCTGGTATGGAACCCATTTGTCGTACTAACGGCTCATTTGCTGTAAAACCGGTTTGCCTGATGTTGCCCTTTGACACCTAAAGTTTTCACACCTATTTGTACTGGGTCAAATTTTTGGTTGGCGTCACGGGTTTCTTATTGAGTATAGTATGCTACATCATCCAAATTGTTGGTTTTTAGTCTTTCTATATACCTGTTCCCTAGGAATAAAATTTAGGTTTTGAACTCTTACACAAACGTTATTTGTAAAATAATAAACCTGCCAAACAGGATATAGAGGAAACTTGCGACCATTGTGATCAAAATGTGTAGCCAGAATAACAATGCTGAAATTCTACTAACACGTTTTCATTTGTTTAAAAATGATGCTTCGTTTGATACCCTACATGCCATATAGTTTTAAAATGCTGGAACCCTTGCACTTTTTTGGCTTCAACGGTCAAACGGTTATGCATTTTGAAAAAATGACATCAGAATCTTTAATTTGATCAAAAACTGACCTTAAAACATGTGCCGCTAGCTATAGGTGATTTGGTAAAAATTTGAAATCGTCGTGACCTTTGGCCTTAGAGTTGACCTTTTGGAATCATCCTCATAATACATTGAATTATGTTGCCTTCGAAGTGTTTCTCCAAAAGAATTTTTCAAAAATCTTGAAAAATGAGGTTTCTGGAGCCTTCAAATCATAAAAACTGCTATAACGGCCATATTATTTCAAATTTTGAAAAACGGACGTTGGATTCGTTAATTTGATTACAAACTGATCTATAATCATATGCCACATGCAATATGTCACTTGTAAAAGTTTTTGAAATCGTCGTGACCTTCGACCTTAGAATTGACCTTTTAAAATCATCTTCAGATATGTTTGAATTATGGTGCTTCTGAAGTGTTTCCAAAAAGAATTCTTCAAAATTCTTAAAAAATGCGGCTTTTGGAGCCGTTCGAATATAAAAACGGCTATAACGGCCACACGATTTCGAATTTTGAAAATTTGACATTGGATTCGTTAATTTGGTAAAAAATTGATCTATAATCATGTGCCAGATGCTATAAGTCACTTGAAAAAATTTTGAAATCGTCGTGACCTTTTGACCATAGAGTTGACCTTTGGTGCTCATCCGAGCGAGAAAGCGTCTGCTCAATATGCAAAAAAAATTCCAAAAAAGTTGAAAAATGCGGCTTCTAGAGTATCTACAGACAGACGGACAGACGTCCGGACAGGACAAAACTAATAACTTGCTTCAAGGTCGCAAGTTAATAAGGTTACGAAGCCCCAAGTTTAACGTTTTTTACAAAAAATGAAGTTACGGCGCTACGGCTACGTTACCTTTAACAAATAATATTTTATTCATTATCCACTTTTGCATGATATCATACATTAGGTCTTTTTGCATTATGCAGTAGGATTTTATGTGCTTCAAAGAAACGGTAACAGGGTCAGTTTGAGACATAACCACACATGCTGAGATTTGAGATTTCGACCATTCGTCGCGGTCACCTACAGAATTCAACTCTGAAAGCCTATGAAATCCGAAAAAATTAAACAATACATGAGAATTTTGTCCAAAATATTAGCCGGTAGCTATAAAGTGTATACATAGATTCAATTTTTAATCGAGTCTATAAAGAATTTCAGAGATACTGTTAATTTAGTAATATAATTTACAAAATTTTTGTTATTGTTGTACTTCTGTAACAACAAGGATTTTTTATTTTAGATTTTGACAGTATTTCTATTACCAAAGTTACCACAACAACAAAAGCAATAAAAGCGAGTCCGAGTAGTGTCGTCATAAGTAGGGATTTAATTCTACCTATAATATCATGTACCACTACGTGCTGAGTACGTTTTTTACTTGCTATCCAAAACCTGGATTTGAGCAATGTCTCCAGAAAGCTGTAAGTGCCGCTTTCTGTTAATGCCTTTAGCTTCCTTGGCAGTATAGAATTAGGTGGGCTGAAAAATTCCCATGTAAACTGAAAGTGAAGAATATTTTCACTACCCATATAAAAATGCTGAGTTGAGTCCAGTTTTTCTAAATATCTAAATTCATCCTCAATTTCTTTTGACAAAGCCACCAGTACACTATTGTCTGAGCATTTTTTAATTTTACGTTCAAGTGCAGAAAAAAATGTTTGGTTTTTCCAGGTTTTGCTAGGAATCCAATAGTTTGTTGATGTGTGCAATGCATTCAGTAGTTCGTAGTAGCTACCTGCAGAAGTATTATTTTTGCAGTTGCTTAAATTTCTTTTGCATCGAAAAGTTTCCCTTCTCAGAAAATTTTTGAATTTCGACCTGCATGTATAACCAGGCCAATTGCTTTTAACAGTAAACTGGTCAAGTTTCACAGGAATAGAAATGTTTTCAGTTTTTGTCCAAGTAAACTTACAATCAATATTTGAGTATATTTTAAAGCAGCTTGTTTCGTTCTGATTTCTGCATACTAACTTTTGGAAGGAGGTGAAATTTTTTTCTGAATGTTGCTTTGGAAAATTTACAAAACTTGTGATTAAGTAAGTCTGGTGCAGGGTTTTAAGTTGTAAATGTCCAAGCAGCAAAGCTGATATTAATACTCTAATAGCATAAGTTGTAGCGTAGCGTTGAATATTTTTGTGGTAATTTGCAAATTTTGCGTTCAAATTTTTCGTGAAAAAACAAAAGCGTTTATATTCTGACAGTGAAAACAAACTATTAAAAAACTTATACAGTATTGCGACTAATGCAACCCAACCGAAAAGCAAATAAGTTTTTAGGTAGTTTATTTCTGATTGCTTGTAATCCAGCGCTTGTTCTAGGTGGCAACCTATAAAATTAAACCCGTCGGAATTAACAATAACAGGCGTGGATCCAGCATATCTTGCCAATTGCAATGGATAACTCACACGAATGCAGCCGTGCACGTTATCTTCATCCCAAATATCACTACACGCTCCACCCAATTGCATAGTTAAATTTGAATCCGTGGATTGCAGTAGTAGTTTTACAATTTCAAGAGAAAACTCCGTTTGAAACTCTTTTGAAAATTTTGACCGTTTTAGCCACTCAGCATCCAAGCGTAAATTTATTTGAGATCGATACACATTCCATTGTTTTGTGGAGGCAAACACTTGAGTTAGTTTGACTGCTTTTTTATCGAATTCCACCACGGAGCTTTTGTTTGTTGGAATGCTTATCACATTGGGTTTCACACCACAATGTGTGCATACAAGGTAGTTATTACACGTTTTGGAGTTTACTAATTGAATTGTATTTAAGTCCTTGTGGCACTGAATTACACCCACAAAGGCTAACCACCGTTTTGTTTGATATTTCAGGTTGAACAGAATATGACGACGTGCATCTTTCACCAAACTTTCATTTCCATACTCTGATGCTTGCATTTTATAATCCAGTAGTTCCACATACATTATGGGAACGTCCCTATCTCGATAGCCCAACATTTCTTGTTGGTACACCAGATACTGTAACACTCGAGTGGATAAATAGCTAAATGCGTGAGCATCTTTTCTCCATGTGTAGTCGTATGTTTCCCAAAATGAAGCTGGAGAAACAGCAATAGTATAAAAACGGTGTGTAAGTTGGTGACGAAATTGAGAAATTAGATTTGCAAATTTTCCCATGTAGTGATTTTCTTCCCACTCTGATCTATAGGGTCTATTTGGTGATATATCATTTTGAATGACAAATGTATTATAGGGGAATTTTTTGTTGGAGCTTGACCAATCAGCAAACGAGATGGTGATATTAACGGAAAAAATGCAAATAGTGCTTGGCATAATACCCGTCAGTATATTGTCTAGTCCATGGATATCAAAGCTTTTTACCTTATTTATTCCTAGTTTCTTTAATTTTGACACGGCACCACCAACACTGGTAAACCAGAGTAGCAAAAATATTAACATTAAATTGGACATTTTCACAGTTTTTGCTATGTTACTTAAATGCAAATACATATCAAAATTTTAATTTTCTACAGTAGTGGATAAATTTACAGTCGTTTACACAGAGGTATGAAAAATTCTGTAGCAGCTTGAGAGTAGCGTTAGCAAATGTCCGATAGAAAATATTGAAAATCAATAGTCGACAACAAGCACGACTAAAACAGTTGTCGACAAATAGTTGTAACTAAGACCAAGATACTAGTGACGTACTAATAGTCGTATTCAAGCTCATAAATTTTATATTAGCTTTAATCGATACTTACTCGTTTTGTATTTGGCCGCATGTTTGATTCGTCTATTGCAAAAATCGCTTTACTTGTGTACATGAAGTTTTTAATTTAAACACGGTGGGTAGCACACGGTGCAAGTTATATGAATACAAAAATCAATTTCTAGAAAATAGAACGCAAGGGTCACTTCCGCTGCCAAAGTGTAAGTATCTAAAGTAAAAAAAAAACTCTAAAATAATTTTCTTATTTGCAAACTAATCTTTCAATTTCAGATTGTGGGATCAAGTTGAGGACAATTCGGATTGGTATCTGCGTTACTTGTGGAGCTTATGTCAAGACTCCATTCCCCGTAGTGCTATAAACTGTTGTGTTCTTGGAATAAATGGAGATCGACCTTGGCAGCCCAGGTTTTTCTCTCGCTGCACAGACCAACTATTCACACTTCAATTTTCTGCACGGTTACAGAGGCAACCCCAGTGCTTGAACAGAACCGTGGCAGAGAAGAAATGTTTCGTGGACACAGAAACCCTTTTTCAAAATCCGGGAAGCGTACCAAGATATTCAATGAACCAACAGTGTCAACTGCTGGCAAGGGATGTGCTTGCTACGGTGGTAAGTTTACAAAAACAGCAAAAATTTAGAATATTTTCGCAAAATAAAATGTTGACATGTTTGCAATCCAATTTTCAACCAGGAATCAGAAGACAAATGTTACAAAGTGGAATGTAGGTCAAACTTAACTCAAAAACTGCTTAAATTTGTGCCGCTGGACGGATCGCCATGTGGGAAAAGAAGTAACGGGGTAAATTTTATTAAAAGTTTAGAAGCTTTAAAGTACAAAATACATTGAACAATTAGTACTCAGTGGTTTTTAAAATTGCAGCAATGTGTACGAAGCTATTGTATAGAACCCGACTTGCAACTGGTAAATGTGGGCACCGGAAAATGTATGACTCCGGAAATCGGCCTGTTTGGATTGAACGATAAACCTGTTCTTAAAGATTGTTCCATTATTGACGTGCATGTTTTGGATAATGATGACATATGGGCTCAAGGAAAATCCAGAATTAGCATGATGTACTCCACAGAAAAGGGAATGGAGCGAAAATATCTTACTAGGGATGCTTCCAAGGTGCTCCGAATGTTCAGCTATGGCATGTAGTGGATCTGGACCAGTTTTTTGCGTAGATTTCAAATATATTTTCATTTTGGTGTAAAAGGCAGACACGTAAAATTTGTGGAACAATAAAGACATTTGTAAGTGGTGTGTAGGCTGCATTCAGTTGGTCAGTACTCCAAATACAAAAGGTTTATATGAAAGTGTTTAGTGCAGTTTTGTAGCCCATTTTTCGTAGATTATTACGCATATTACTTAGGAACGTGAGATTGAATAGTAACATGTACGCTATATGTACAGTAGAACAGCAGGCGATTACTCGCTTTTTAAAAATTTATCTAATGAAGCTTTTGTGCACTTAAAGATAATAAGTTTTGAATGCCTCGTGTAAAATAACGGGAAACTCGAAATGTGTTGCAAAAACATCCGTAGTAAGCTATTTGTATTCATTTATAATGTATATGATGCAACATTTTTACTAGCCAACGTATACATGTTTAAATGAAAGACGCATCCTCTATTGTCTTGTACATTTTACGGTTGATATGCTATATACTGTAAGCTTCGTGTGATCAATTTAAAGCAAAATTCAAATGATATAATCAAAACCCTTGCGAATGCACCATTTAAACGCGGTATTGCAACATTTGAAGCAATGATATGAAAAAGTATAGCTAAATTGTTTTTTAACCGTATGTATGTTCATAACAGCATCAGTAAATAACTCCTTTAAAAGCAGATAACCGCTTCCTGTCCTACCGTACCTTTATTGTGCAAGATACTATTCAATCCCACGTTTCCAAATAATATGCGTAATAATCTAAGAAAAATGGGCTACAAAACTGCAGTACATACTTCCACATAAGCCCTTTGTATTCGGACAACTTACCGAACCAATGCAGTCTATATACCACTCACAAATGTATTTATTGTGCCACAAATTTCACGTGTCTGCCTTTTACACCAAAATGAAAATATATTTGGAATCTACGCAAAAAACTGGTCCAGATCCACTACATGCCATAGCTGAACATTTGGAGCACCTTGGAAGCATCCCTAGTTAGACTCAGATTAGACTCGGAGCAAAAAGCTATCTCTACATTTGAGCAAAACTTAACAGACACTTCAACCCATTGGTTGATCACAAGAATTGTAGATTTGCAAAGAGAGGAATTTGTTTTGGTGCATGAGGAATCTGGGCTTTGTGCTGTGGCAGTGGATGATGGAGTAAATTTAGAATTTGTTGCAAATTGTTCTACTGTTAATCCGGCTAATAGGTGGAAATTCGTTAGGATAGAGGGAACCGAAACACCGTTTGAAACTGTGTACTATCATACATTCAAGTTGTGGTATTTGTTCTGGGATAATGTAGGGTTGATTTTGTTGGTTTTGATATTTTTATTCTTTTTTTGTTTGTGTTTCGTGGGAAATGGGCTGCATGTCCAAACAAGCGAAGAAGAAATGAATCAGAACACTGAAAATGAAAAGGCAGTTACGTTAACCAACAAAACTGAAGAGAACCAATGCGTAAGATACGCTACATTATGAAGAGTTGTTGATGTAAAAGGTTGAGCACAATATTGCTAAACAATTTTGATTTGTGACAAGGTGTATTAGGATAGTTATTAGTGTTAAATAAAATTATTGGTTTTTGAAAGCCTTCATCGTACTACATAATTTCCATTTAATAGGGAAGCATTTTACTGTCGTTTTCCGGCATATTAGTTAGAACTGTTTGAACAGGTTTATCCAGCCTAATTGTCATGAATCCAAGTTTCAAATCGCTTAGTTTTATTCCCCGGATGTTGGATTTATAATATTCAGAAGATTCCTTCTCGTTCGATCACAGGACTTGACGATATGGCTAAAAGTGATTAATTATGCTCTGCTAGACTGGTGATTTTCCTACTCAAAAACCTAGATCTTTCGGAAATAAATCTCTTAGCGAGCTCCACAAATTATTATTATTTTCTCAATTATTTCTATGCCTTCTCTTAAAGATTTCCAGCAATTATCCGTGCGAAGTGATTAGCTTAACAATTCTCCTTGACACGGCCACGACTATTTTCTACTTCTTAAAAGTGAACTGCACGCAGGCAGAAATCTAACAACTAATTTTTACCCAGAAGAAAAGGACAAGAATCTTCACCGCTCACAGGCGGAGGTAACTACTACAAGAATAAAGGCCAACGGCCAAAAGTTTACATTTTTACACGTAGAATAGGAATAGCTGGCATGCAACGAGACAGCTTGCCGCCAAATTGCACCTTGCAGTCCACCGACTGACTCAGCCTATTCCTTTGTTCATAAAAATACATACGCAAAAGCGTCATTTTCTGATACTCCCACTATTTAAATTTACAATTATGTCAATTTAAATACACGAACAGAAATATGTAAACTTAATATCGGTCGGACTTCTTAATCTTCCGGTCAAATCTTGTAGTAACTTCCGGTGAAAGCACTTTCTCCGGCGTCTTTTTTTCTTCCACCAGGTGACTGCTGCTGTTGGTGCCCATCCCCAGGCTCTCCTGGAGGCACATACACCCATGATTGCTGCTGTACTGGTACTGGAGGTAAGTAGTAGGGGGCTGCTGGAGGATATCCGTATCCATGGACTCCCTGTTCACCCAATGGTACCATCATCATCCTGCTTGGTTGAGGCTTCTCCTCACCGGCTCTACACAGGATGGCAAAATGCTTGCCTTTACACATGGAACACTCCACAGTAGACTGGCATTCCGTTGATCCATGTCTCAGTCATTTTCTGATACTAATATTATAAAATGATTTTTCATTTGCGAAGAAGTTGTTAAACACAGACGGTAATAATAATTAAACGTAAAAACGGGATTTTTAGTGGTAGATTTTATTAAAACAGCCAAGCTTTCAATAGCATCCAGCTATCTTCATCAGGGCTAACGCACAAATGGCAATAAAATAGAGAAACCGAGAGATTTATACTACTTGAAATTATGCAAATAATTTTAAATCAAGTCATTTTTCAAAGGCCATGTATCTATGGGCGCTGCTTGACTCTTTTCCGGTGCTCGAAAAATTTTTCCCTTAGGATGTGAGTCCAACCAGGTTTTATCGCTTGGCCATTGTTTTTATTCATTGTCTTCTTTGTGTATTTGATCCACAATCCTTCCTTCACTTTTCTTCTGATGGTATTGCTCTCCCTTTCAATAAGCTTGACTTTCGAAGGGTCTATCTGATGTCCGGTTTCCCAAACATGCTCTGCTACTGCTGAATCCTGAACATTGCCATTTTTATGTGGTTCATGTGTTGATCGGTCCGTTTCTTTATTCCTTGACGAGATTCTCATGCTAAAGTTTACACATTCTAATTATTAGCGCACGCAGTAAAATAAATTCATTTTTCACAGAGCATACAATCACGTTTTTGACAAAGCTACTGCTACTAGATGCTAACACCAAAAGATGAACTTTCTCGAATTTCAACTCTAGGATATTATCCAGGTTAAAGGTCAGCCCACATTAAAATTCGCAATGTAGTTCACTAGTTGGTGAGGCAACAATAATAACAGAGATGGCTAAACCCGCGGGTTTCCACATTAAAACCCGCCGGGTTGGGTTTAAATGGGTAATAACGGGTTTGCGGGTTTTAACGGGCATTAATGGGGATTAACGGGTTTTATTTTTTTATACATGCATGTATATGGGGCCATAGAAAATGGCGCCATTTATGGGTTTAAATTTAACCTGGGGTTTTATTATTGCCCAAAAAACCCAGCCCGACCAGGTGCCGGGTGGGGCGTTAAAACCCGGGCAAAAACGGGTTACCCAGCTTAGATTTTAACCTGCGAGCCATCTCTGAATAATAATAATCAATCATGCATTCGGGAAATTAATTGACGATAACTTGCTGTTGAAAACCTGACTGATTTCTGCTGATAAGAAGCATCAAACCCTGCGCTTCTAATAACTCCAAATTTTGAATAGATTATTCATGCATATTTGTTTTTGGTATCAATATTGTTTTTCAACAATTCAATTTGTTTATTTGTTTATCATTTTTGCTAAATAGGACTTTGAACTTTTCTATCTTCATCTCCAACTTACTACCCTAAATGAATTTTTCCCATTTATTTGACCAATACCAATGGTTACAAAATCTACAATCAGTTGGTTTACACCCAGAGTCCCAGAAGATTTAAATAAATGCGTTCATTTCACAAAATCGCATGTGAAGCATGCCTTAACCGATTAATAGCATCAGAACCCAGGCATGGTGGTACCCGCGGGTTTTTTATAAAAACCCATGGGCTGGGCAAAAACGGGTTTTTATGGGGAATATAGGGTTTTTTCGGGTTTTTATGGGGAATATAGGGTTTTTCGGGTTTTATTGGGTAAAAACGGGTTCCCAATTTAAATACATGTAACATTATAAGACCATTGAGAAACCTCATATTCAACCAAAGCTAGCCGCGTATTGTGTAGCTATGGCTTGAATCAGCAAGGACAGCGTCAAGTTAAGATAGTAAGTGTGCCATCCAGATGTTGATCACAGCAGCTTTATTCTGATAAACTTGGTGTTTCCAATTTCCAACCACCTAACCATTACGGTACCTGTAACTTGCTTTCATCGTGGTTTCCCATTTGATTTCCTCCAAACAGTCTTGAACACCATTTCGCAATCCACAGCAAGAATGTTCTCCTCCGAAAACTCCTACCATCACTCTACTAGATTTGGCACTGACTTGCGTCTCGACACAGATCTTTCAGGTGGGGTGATTGTGACACGGCCATGATAAGTGTAACTGGCACGCACAGCTCAAACCTCATTTTTACGGCAAGCGTTTCATAAACCCAATCAATTCTGCTTCCGAGCTGTATCTTGACCACCTACCTAAGATTTCGCTATGTCCATACTGTATAAAGGTTTTTGGTGGTGAGTTGTACAAAAATCTCTGTCCCTAGTCCTCCGCAAAGTTGCAAAATTCGTTGCCCGTCATTTGTCTTCCGCAAGTTCATATGATTGATAAGCCCAAGAAATTCAGCCTGCACGCCAGAATGGAATGCCAAGAATAACTTCACAAACCCTGAATGCTAACGTGTGCGTTTGTTTAGTCTAGTAAATAGATGGATGTAAGAGAGTATAGTGTATTGATAAACACATTGTGTTTTGGTTTGATTGCTTGGTTTCTGTTATTTATTTAAAAATAATATTGCTTACAGCTGAGCCATATAAATGTGTGTATCGGCTTACCCCAGTTTTTTATTTTTTATTTTACCCAGTGGGTTTTAATGGGTAAAAAGGGTAATACCCACCTACCCAATAAAACCCGCATAATTTTTTGCTAAGTGGGCATGGGTAAAAACGGGTAAAAATGGGTTGCCCAGCCCAGTAATAAAACCCACCACCATGCCTGATCAGAACACTTGCAGTTTTTAACACCGCTTGACTTAATGCTGTCCCAACGGGAACAAAAACGTTAAATTCACGTTACATATTTCACATTGACATAAAGTTATTTTTGGCCACTGATTTTACGTTTATTTCACATTCATCGTTGCCGTCACATTGTATTAACGTTAAATCCAACGTGATTTTTACGTTGAAATGTCACTTTCAGCAACGCAAATGCAGTGTACTGTGTATAACCTGCCGTATCAGTTTTATAATGGTTTCTGTAAGTTTACTTATCTAACTAAAATACTGCATCGCATTCATTGCTATTGGTCACAGTAATATCCATGGTACCTGTGACCTAGTCTGAACTTAAAATTAGATTAAAGCCTGCATCCACCCAGGTGTCTCCAATGGCAACTTTGGAACTGTCTGATGACTTTGCGCGCATACTATTTCAGTGTGTATCAACTAGGCGGGCATCTGATTTATTTGTACGATAAAGCGTTTTTAATTTTACGTTTGTAACATTTTGAAAACATTAAATTTTGAACTTTCTCAAAATTGGTACACCATACCTGACTAGACTGTCAGTGTCACACAAAAATAACATTGAGACATTGATACAACAAATATTTAACATAAATTTCACTTTGTGTTCCCGTTGGGACGCTTTACTTTTCTTAAGCGTCGCTGAACAAAGCAACAAAGACCATATTAAAATGCATGCACATCAGGCTCTTAAAATTCAACACTCCTCAATTTTCTCTGCATTTGTCTTGTGTTGTCCCATTATATACCCATTAGTACTACAAACGGAGATTAGTATATTTATCTAATCAGTTGGTCTTATTATCAACCCACCGCTTTTAAAATTTTTCTTTACACGAAAACATGTTACTTTTCGTGCATTTAATAGAAATTTTCTTATTAGTGAGCACCATCGACAAACCAAACGCACAATATGACTCCTGGTCTCCGCGAGAAATATCGTGATAGAACAAAGTATTCCTGTCAGTAAAGTAATAAATAAAACCATAATGTTTCCACTCATCTTAGCTGCTTCTGGAGACTATGAATCATCAAACATGTAATTTTTGTACACGAGAATTGGCAGCCATTGTGCAATTCCTGACTCTTTTAATCTTATCAATTCATACAAATATTCGTTAGATCCTTGACCAAAAAAATTGATTTCCAGATTGGATGATTCATAAATCTCCTTTTCAATTGATATGTGCTGAACACCTGCGTCGTACATTTTTCTATCCAGTATCTGACACATGTATGTAAATCGCCATACGACCACACGTTTTTGAATTTTGAAATTTTGACGTTGGATTCGTTAATTGGGTCAAAAATTGATCCATAGTCATGTGCCACATGCTATAGGTCACTAGGGAAAATTTTGAAATCGTCGTGACAGCTTGACCTTAGCGTTGACCTTTCGGGCTCATCTCCGATCTCATCCAAGCGAGAAGGCTTCAGAGCAATATACAAAAAGATATTTTGAAAAAAGTTGAAAACTGCGGCTTGTAGAGCATCTACAGACGGACAGACAGAAGGACCAGACAAAACTAATAACTTGCTTCAAGGTCGCAAGTTAAGGACTCTGTTTCAACCATTTATTGATTATTGTACACTTAAGTGGAAAACTATCAGTCTGACGGCATTATTGACGTGTGTCTTAGGGACTTAGCATTTCCGGGAAATTGTTTCTACCATTAGAAATTTTGCACAAGTCCTATAATTTTTCTTCAGCTACCAAAAAACTAGTTTAGCAACCAAACTATATATGGTTTATTTTACTCGCTAAAGCAGCTAGATGACTGAATGTGTCCATTTGCATTTTGGATTCCTATAGTGTTGCTTGAAACGTTGACATTAATACGGTGACGAAATATGCGTACGGTAATTTAAACGTGTTGAAATCTTTGCGTGAGAGTAATCAGATAATTGGAGAAATTAAGACAGCGGGTGTGAAGAGATGTTGTGGTACTGCGTACTTGGAACGGTCAACCAGCTTGCTAAAATTATTTAAACTAAAAAATAAATGGATTGGTAAGAAGATTGGGAAAAAAATTCTAAGTAGAGCGTCCGATCATATGTCGAACATTTTTCAATTTATTATTAGTATTTGTCAACATTGAAGTTTGTTATATACTCTGTTAACCAGAAAACTGGCATGCAGTCCGTCCATACGGAAGATCAATATAAATCACCATGTCTTGGCGACATTGATTAAAGACAACCTGACCATTCATCGAATGAAGTGATTCAGAATTCGATCCTTGAAGTATGGAATTTTAACATCTGCATACTGCAAAAGCTAATTCAAAACCGTAAATATGGGCAAATAATTACGTGCATTTTAACTCGTCTCTTAACCGTGCCAGTGTCCCTGACTAAAGAATAAACTCATTTTAATTCTACATGCTTAATATAATACTTAAATCGTGCTGTATAAAGAAACATTTCTAAAATAAAATGTTTCCAAGTTTTGCTCATAATGAAGAAGATCACTTTTTTGATACTTTATGTCTATACTACTTCAAATCGTTTTAGACAATTAAAGTGTTTAAATAAATTTTTAGAAAACATTTCTGGTATTTCCAGAAAAGTTATTTTTGCATCACCCAACATTCATTTCGAAGAAACACGGGTACTTTTTTGCCTGGTAAGTGGACAATACGACTAAATATTCATATCCAAGTCCCCACTGAACGGTAGTGCCACCTCCAAGCCGCTAAGATCTTGTATTAATTAAAATGTTACAGTTACAGTAAGTTAGTTCCAAGAAATCTGTTTGGTTTGCTTCAATGCTTTGTACAAGTCGGGAAAAATTACTCGTGACTATAAAAATATTGTATTACAGGCACCATTTACAAATTTATAATTTCTGGTCAGAAGTAATTTGCATCTACAGAACGTTGTAATTCAATAAGTTAATTTTAGTCATTACAAATCCGCATTTCTGATGCACAAGAATATCATCATTCACAATCGCTAAATGGTATAAGAAATGATGTCTTAGTTTTGATAGGTACTTTCAAGCAAATTTTCAGTAGGCCGAAGTAACTCCATTGTTTAGTCGAGGAGCTTTATAATCTTCTTAGGGATTAAGCAAATATAATCCGGAGTCGGAATTTGTACCAGTCTCGATTTTTCAGACCACCAAAACAGGTCCACTAAATAGTCTTACTGGACACAGGTGGATTTAAGACTTTTGGCAGCAAGAACAATGAAAAGTAAAGGAAAAAAGACTTTTTCCTTCTTTACCAAAAAGGTTCATGCACAAAATATTCAGCGCAGCAAAGAAGCATCGAAATATACAAAGAAAGCACACATACAAATTCATGGGTTAGGCATGCTAACGTTTATCTCCTTTCCACTATTTATGCAACGGCCTTTGCCCTGTTATTGTTCTTGCTTTACGATTTTTTTCTATTATTACACAAAAATTTATTTTGTGTGCTTAAGACTACCATAATGTGAAGTCCGCATCGGATTATTACAACCCAGAGATGAATGGTTGAATTGTTGTTTTTAAAGGTTTGAATCTTTGGCTCGGCATTTATGGACATTTAACATTTTCAACAGAGCTGCAGACAAAATCTGACTTAAGTAGTCCAACATTTGAATTCTTTTAAAACAGTGCCTAGCACAGAAAAACTTGAATGGAAATTTTCCCTTCAATAACCAATCGCAATTCTAGAAGTTCTTAACCATCATAGTAATATTCAGTTTCAAACAGACTTCTTAAGTACCTCCCACAGATACACGATTTACTGCGCGTCATATACTAACCTACCCGTTAATAAGAAGATTGCAAGTATAGCTTTCATTTGAGTTTATAAACGTCGATTCTCTAAAATTTAGCTCATTTGGAAAACGTCTTTTAAACTGTACACATTTCGATCGCGCTTTTCTCAATTACTAAATAGTATTTTCTTACTTCCTATAAGCTGTTCGTGTACACGGGACGTTTAGTGCTGTTGGTCTGTTAAAACTGAATTTGAGTTTATTATTTAAGCAATCCATTAAAAAGCTCAGGACTAGTTCATATCTTTCTGGTCTTCCAGTGTAAAAAATTTGTAACCAAAACATTTGTGTGAATATCAAAATGGCCAAATACTTTGGTTTCTCGCTATGCTTCGTTCTGAGTGTTTTCATGAAGTTTCTGGCGAATATTTGGGGGTCGGTGGCCGCTCAGCAGGTATGTACAAATAATACCATTTATAATTTTAATAAAAATATGCAGTGTATTACACATTCTGTATTATTTCTAGTACTAAGATTTTTAACTATATGCCAAATTGTAGGACGATTCATGCATTTCAATTAAGGGCATATTTGAATCAAATCAAACAAATCAAAATTTGGGTGAAAATTACTACCTAAATTTTGTAGTAACTAAATATTATCTAATGTGGGCAATCGAAATTTTACCGTTAGATTTCCGGTGCATTTTGGTCAAATATTGTGCTTTTCAATACTTGCCAACATTTGGGCTCTAACGAGATGTATTGGGCAGTTAATTTACAAGTTAACATTTAAAACTGTATGCACAGTTGTTTTAAAGGTTTTCTTTGTTACTGTATAAAACAAAAATAAAGGCTATTAATTAATCTGCGAGAATAGGTCAAGATTTCTTACTCGAGAAATATCTCTTTGCAGTCGTTGTTTGAAAAAGTTCATGCGAAACTCGGTTCATAATTTTTCGTCTTCTCACTAAACAAAAAACGTTATGTCAGTCTCTAGTTTTCACAGAAACGATTTTATTTACTGAACTCAAAATGGTGAATTTTCATATATAGCCCACGTGTTTACATAGGTGTTCAGCGTGTCAATCTGGACCTGCAAGTCACGTAGCCTTTAGGTGTCTGTATAGATAGGTAGCTAGGTGTTTAAGGTCTACAGAAACACATAGCTCATGACTTGACTCTCACGATGAATAACATAAATGCCGTCATTTTACATCAATTGGGGGTTTAGAAACGGATGACTATCAAATAATATTCTTTCTGATGCTATAACAATGAATTTATATACTCTAAATTTTGTCAAGTTCTCAATACGTAGAATTTACTTAGACGAACAATCTAACTGTCATAATTGCACATTTGTTGTTGTTATTTTTCAGCCAAACTCATCTACTGAAAGTAATATTACCGGCAATTCTAACAACTACACTAAATCACCAAACTATTGTCTTGAACTACATATTCAAGGTGTGGCTGGTAATACACTAGAATGTACTGACGATAGTGACTGCTGCAAACCAATTGTTACCTGTTTTTTTGGTAAGAATATTATAACTGCTACATAGTTGTAGAAACTACTTTAAATATAATCACTTCATATTGTTTTAACATATTTTTTTTGGATATTGGTTTTTCAGGTAGGTGTACTGGTGCTCTTAAGAAGGTCCAAAAAAGAAAGAAGCGTTCTGCTCGTCCCTCAACTTTGCGGCGTTATAATAACACAGTGACATTCACTAAGTAACCCAGATAATAGTAAACGTTTACTGTACAAAAGGCCAATCCCCTGCTTATCTTTGTTAAAGAAAAAAATTTCTGCGTAAGTATGCAACCCAACAACATATTAGTTAAAGAAGAATGTTGTAAATAGTTGACCTAGTGGATAATAACCTAACTTTGTAATTCTAAAAGTACTAAAACAATGACCCGTTTGTGCACATATCAAATGCAATCAGATATATGAAAACAAAAGTGATTCTGCTTTGGGACTTAAACATGAGAAACTAAGTAAAATTTTAACAGATTAGTGTACACATATCTATTCTAATTAATCTAGATTTTCTGTAATGTATCTTTTAATTTTAAATCATATAAATCAAAATAGCAAAAGCACAGATATATTTATATTGATTGGACCGTAATATGAAAATATTTCAGAACGTTTTATTGTAACAAAAAGGAGGTTGCGTTTGTGCCAATAAATAAGAATGTAGTTTAGACCTATTTCTCTACGTACGTTATTATGACGAAGCATATAAATACTTTTAAATGAATGTTCATTTATGCTAGGGCATTTGAGGGAAAGTGCAATTCTTAGTCGTCAACTATTACTTATTCAAATTACATTATACTTACATCTTACCGCATATAAACCGAAATTAAAATAGTAAGCTTCCTTATCGTTTATCACATTTTCATGTTTGAGTAAATAAAGTTCAAACCAAAAAGTTCAACCATGCAAAACTACATTCACTCGCACATTTTAGTATTTTTATTAATAATAGCGGTTTCATATGTAAACGCAATTTAAAAGATTGAGCACAAAAATAATAGGCAATTCAGAAAAAGGCAATGCAGGAAGCAATTCATTGACAAGGCGTAAAGTTAACGTAAAAAGTTGCTGGTGCAATAAAATAATATTTAACTGAAAAGTTTTTTGTTCAAGTCAAATGCAAAATGCAAGTTTGCATAAGGAATGTATTCAGTCAGTGAACGCATTACAGTTTTGGTTTATAAATGGTCGTAGAATTTTACACAACGCTTCTAATTTTAAATGCCTTCTATGTTGTTGGTCAACGCAATCAAATTTGTCAAGATCAATAAATAAAAACCATTTGTGGGCTTATGCTTTTTCTATCGAGTGTTTATCTGTTGATAAATTGTTTCACAAAAGATTGAAGATAGGAAGAGAAAACAGGTATTAGAGATGAGCAAATTCTATGATCACAATGTAACCTGCCGCTTGAACCTTGGCTTAGTATTTAATAATAACAACGCTTACAGTATGGCATCATCAACAATTACAAAGTATCAAACACTTTTCACTGCAAACAAGACTTTGCTGGAAATGTTCAGCTGCTCGTGGTGCATGCATGTGTCAAAATCTATTATGCCGAGAACCTGACTGATTTCTGCTGATAAGAAGCATCAAATCATTACGGTTCCAATTGCAAGACCCCATTTTTCTAATACATTATTGATGCATGTTGGTTCTTTGGTATCACTATACTTTTTATCAAATCAATTAGTGTATGTTAAGTTAGTTAAGCAAGCCAGCTTGGTACGAGCTTAACAGTTCCCGTAAGAACACTTAAGTTAAGCAACGGCCTTAGCTCAAAGCTGTTGGATGGGTGACCGTCCAGCAGTGGAGAGGCTGCTTGCTAATCCCACTCGGCTCGGTGAGTGTCGCTGCGACCAGTACGGAGTAGGTATCCTGTAGTATCTTCTACAGGATCCTCCCTTCATTGGGAGATGGCCCTTTAGGTGTACTCTGTCTCGCCTCTTTGAAGACACGGTCACCACAGTCTTAGTGTGAAAACAGCAGTTACTTGAAACAGCTAACATGAACGACTATAAAGCCGGCATTTTAACATTTTAACATTTATCATATTATGGCAAGCACTAAATTCGACTTTTGTATTTTCATTTTCAATTTATTAACCTGAATACCTGAATAAAAAATTTCCCAGTTGCTGGAATGATAGACATTAAGTTTCAATTATTTTATACCCAGAGCCCCAGAAATTAAAATAAATGCATTAAGGCTCCATTCCACAGAACTTACTTCTCGCCGTAAGCAGCTTACCGAAAAAAGCTAGCAGTTTTTTAAAACGCGTTTTCTGCGTGATTACATCTAAAATTATTCATGATTACATACAAACATAGGAAGCAGCGGAAAAAGCTCGATTGTAGCAGAAAACTGCGTGTTCAAGGCAGAAAGCAGCGAGCAGCTGTTTTTCTCAAAGTGCCCCAAATAGATGTGTTCTTTCCATTTTAATTTATTAGTCTTAACACAGGAGCGCACGGTTTTCTTTATTACCCGTATACGTAGGAGCACTCGTTTTCGTTTATTACTCATATACATGGACATGAACAAGCCCTTGCAAAACAATGCAAAAAAGCAACATAGTCGCAGGTTTGGCTTCTCCCGAAGAAGCTGACACTTTGTTGTCGGCGCGTCGAGTTTCTTGCTAGTGAAGCATAAACTGCGTGGCAGTGTAATCACTCACTTTTTTTTCCGCTCAGCAGAAAAAACAGCGACCGAAAAAAGAAAAAACGCCGCAGCAAAGAAAAGTCTGCTAGCAGAATTCTGCTTGACCAGTGGAATCACTTTTTCTGCTTGAAGCTAGCTTTTTTCGGTAAGCTGCTAGTGTGTGGAATAGAGCTCTTAGATTTACAAAATATCTATTTTAATCTTTTTTGAGTGTTTTGCTTGATTTCTTTGAGTAACAAATCGTCTTTGGGACCCCCCGAAAAAAATTTGTTTTGAATATTCAAAACTTTTATCTGATTAAATCTTGTCAAAATATCTGATTTTTTTCTTACTAGAATTAAAACTCACCAATGAAAGTTTTTATGAAAGTTGAGCATCCTTACTTAAATTTTTTCTCGAAAGTTTCTGGACAGTCATGGCTCAGTAACATTTGTCTTCCACAATCAATTTCTGATTCAAAACGTCTAATAAATAGCTAAATGTATGTTCTACATGATTAATGTGTCAAATATTCTATATAGACGGCTTATGTGCAGTGGTGACGAACAATAAACACTAGGTCGCTGTTAACCGGAAGTGCACAAAAATCAATGAATTCTGCATAATATTTTTTAGAAATAAGATATCAAATATTTAAGAGACTACATTTTAGCAAATTTATAAGGCAACTATTTGGCATCCTAACTTTTGAAATTAAATATTTCCACAAGAAATGACAAATGAAATTGTGAAATTAAGTAAATTTCGAAAATTTCAAAAATTCTGTGTTCAAAAACCAAATTTGCATATGGCAGGTCTGATCATTAGTTAATGGTACTGCTCATGATGCTGCTTAACTGTTGCCAGCCTAATGCCTTCTGAGCCAAGCAGACATGCCTTCTATACCTACGCATGCCTGACAAATGAGGACGTACATGCATTTTATGCTCGTGAACACCAACTAATTGTTTATCCCTCAAAAAATCATTTAAGGGCTAATAATGATTAATTTTTTGGCACGAGAGGATGAGACATGAAAATAAAAGGATGGTTTAATGTTTATTTAGGGGTAAAAAATTACATGCCAAATTGAATGCATAATAACTTCTTGATTTGTTCCTGTAAATTTTAGGAGCAACCTGGTCATGGCAGCCGAGGAGGAAGAAGCCCCGAAAAATCGGAGCAGGTGGCAAAACCATTACTAAAGGCCAGGCAAAGGACACCGCAGAGAGGATCCTGTCTTGTCAGAGCCCAGTTGTTTCCACTGTGGAAAATCAAGCCCAGCTTTCAAGTGTCCTTCCTGCACCGTGAAATAGTAGGCTGTCTAACTAATTATTAAACCAATTACTTGAAATACTGAAAATTAAAGTGTACATTGTGTTGACTTTTTATAGCTGTTCAGCGGATTGTTGCAAGGAGCACAAGAAATCTTGCGGAGTGGAGAATTCCCTAGCAAAAAATGAACCCGGATACCAGTTGTCCACGGCACAGAAACCCGGTATGAATTTCCAGGAACAAGAGGAGGAATTCGAAGACGGTCACCTTCATAAAATACCATTCCAGTTGACAAAATCAATGAGATTAAAAATGATGGTAAATTATAATTGCTAAGCAAAAATACCAGTTTTGTGTTCATTTTCTAAATCAAGTTTGCTTTATTAAATTAGTAACTCAATGATTTTACAGATAGAGTGAAACAACTAATCCAAAACCTGAATTTACACCAACTAATCACCAAACTAGACATCATGCCAAATCCTCTATACGGTTTTCAGGAAACTATGACAAACCCCGAGTTTCGCACATTTAGTAATTTAATTCTAAAGATTTGGGGGGTTAAGCAAGGACTGTTAAATAATTGACCATTAAACTAAACTAACTATCTATTTGACTACTTGCGTACGCACTTCTCATTTATTAAATCACCTCATGATCTAAAAACCTGGGTCTAGAAATGGTCACACCACCCGTTTTTGTACCACTTTCACTAATTTCAGCGCTGGCAACAGTCTCCAAACTAAACTCTCGTTTCTCATCGTTTCCAATTTTTGTACACATATTCCCTTAACCTAATCATTGCCTCTGGTTTCTTGTCATTTCGTACATCTGTTTTTTAAACTTTTTTAATTTCTAACCTTATTTTCCAAGGGTTCTTTCGAATCAAAATTTTCTCCAGAATAACTGAAATGAAGACTTTCTAAATACGGAGATAACGCTACATAACTGTGAGTTATTCCATCACAAAATTCGGTTTTTATACAAAGTCGTTTTAAATTTGAAAACGTAACTCATGTTGTACATTTCAGCAAAATTTTCACTTTAGTTTCCTCAATTTTCCATCATCATTTAAAATATAATCGTACTTCTTGCAAATTCGGAAATCTAAATTTTTAAAGACATTTCCAGTTTGTCTTTATAGTATCTTCGTTTAGCGCTATCCACAAATTTTCTAATTTCGGTGTTTGTAAAACTTTCGGGCTTTCTAAAACCCCCGATGTTGTATACTCTTCAAATCTAAAGGTTTTTAGATTTGGCAATTGGCTATTAGGATACAGAAAATTTTGTGCGGTATCTACTTCATAACTGCAGCAAAATTGATAAACTCAAAATTGTGGGTATGTACACCATTTTGTATTTATGTATTTTCACTTGTATGCTAACATTCAAATGAGTAATTTTTAAAGCATTGCCTTACATTACGCAAGCTTTAAAAATGGACAAGTGATTTTTCGAAATAATCTGAAAAGCTCCACCGCTACAATTTGAAATTACGTTTAATGCAACAATTTTGATTTTGTAATATTCATAGATGCAACTGTAGATGATGCTCCTTGGCGGTAAAGAATTAATACATTGCTGATTTTAGGCTATCTTTAAAAAACATTCAAAGCGAAAACTCATTAGTGGACTATATGGGCACCTTGTAAGTTGAATGCGCGCCAAAAGCATCCTGATGGAGAAATTTGTGAGAATTTCCTCCCTGGTTACGGTGAAGCATTGGTTTTAAATTCGAATATCCTTAGTACCTTAAATAATATCGGCATATGGATTTTTGAAATGTAGTTTGATCACCTTGTACAGATTTAAACTTTTCAAAACAAATGTGTTTTGCTTGTTTGCAGGAAAAAGCTTGGGAACAAAATCGGGTTGTCTTCAACTGTCAAATGAATTGGAAACGTCAAGGTACCGGAGCAACGTCCAAAAGAGTCTTTTTCAAGGTAAGAGCCTGCATATTTTGTACTCATGCGTTTCTGAAATTCATATTTTGCAAACAAACATAGTTTCACATTTATTCAATAAAACAGTGCATTTTTTCCTAAATTAAAATTGTGATTTCTTGCCTACCAAATAAAATAATTTATTTTGATAATTCAGGCTAGACAACTTTGTTTCTCCCGACATCTTTGTGACATTCGTAATTTCGCCAGAACTATTTAGCTGAATAAATACAAATATTGTCATTCGATAATCAACCATGAAACTAAACCAATTGTAAAGTATGCTTTAATAACAAATTAGATTTGTTTAGATTTAGAAAATACTTTTTTAAAATTACCGAATGGTAGCAGCAGTTATGAAATTGCTTGTCGTTTTTTACAAACTCACACAAAACCAAGCACACCGCGACAAATTAAAGTTTCATTAATAAATTTCTGCTGCCGTTTTTATTGAACTTGTATATTACAACAGTCAGTCTGCAACCGTCCGTACCGGTTCACATTATTTTGTAAAGTGGCACTGATATTGCCTAGTAGAGTTATAGGGAAGCTGGCACAAACTTTTCATCCCAGTTGCTATTTGAGAAAAAACAAATATGTAAAAAAACTGGTTTTTCTGCAAATACATCTGATGGTAATCAGTATAGTATTGTATGAAGAATCTGCAACAGTCAGTTTACTGAGAATGTAAATGAAGAATGAAGACACACCACATTACGTTTTGAGTGAGCAAATGAACTGGCTCAAGGTTCGTAATACGCAGACTAGGTTTTAATTGCTTTTCTTCAAAGAGCAAATACAAAATAAAACTGCAATTTTATCTATAAATTCTGAGTCTACAGTCATGTTTCGGAAACCAGTAAGCGGATGGACGCGTATAAATATCTTATCTATTTCCGGTACATTGGGTGGTAAATTTTCCCATAAAATAAAGTGTATGAAAAACTTTTGTAGAACTTGAAATGCATACACTACATAGTTTACTCAAATGCTTCAAAACCTTTACAACAAAGTCTAATCAGAAGACGGAAATGAAACTGCTAAAGTAAATAGATTGTGCAAAAAAATATTTGATTTGGTAAGTTCTGGCTTGCTAGCATTCAGGTGGGAAAATTTTCTTCACGCAAGTTTTACAGCATTCTAAGATTATTTGCTTTGGTTTTATTATATGCTTGCATGACACATCTGCTGTGTATAGGTATGAAGTAACCTCAACATTATTGCATTGCACTAGCTCCTTCAGCTGCTGTCTAAAGTAATTGGAGTTGCATATTTTCTATGATTTTGCCCTGAAATCCATTCTTGACACTGCCATATCAAATATTAGCTTGCTAGTTAGATACACGTCTATGCAAAATTAAGACGCTTTAATATAGTCCATTATGATTTTTTTTATAAAACGTAAATGTAGTGCAGGATAATACTATGTGTCTTTCTGGTTCACCAAAATGTACGCAACAAAAAATAGCTGCATCTCTGTTCCAATATACCGACATATAATCCAGCTACCTAAACAAGAACAATACATTTTCCAATTTTCTAATCCAGATTCTGTTAAAATCAAGTTCCTACCAACATTTTAC
The DNA here is from genome assembly GCA_029691765.1 of Entomobrya proxima. Taxonomy (NCBI): domain Eukaryota; kingdom Metazoa; phylum Arthropoda; class Collembola; order Entomobryomorpha; family Entomobryidae; genus Entomobrya; species Entomobrya proxima. The sequence goes on from CM056169.1 coordinate 47,362,682, forward strand.
TCTTTTCGTCCAGTAATATCAGCTTAAAATTCAAATATATTTTACTATATTTTTATCCTTAAAATAGTGCGGTATTGGTTTATAGAATTTGCTAACTTTTTGCTAAGTACGCTTTTCGCTCAAAACTATTTGGTAAACCCGGATTATGCAAATTGCTATACTGAATTTGAACTATATTTTTATGGGTTTGCTTAACTTGTACTATAAAAGAACTTATGTTGTCCTGGTCTCCATGTGGTTATCCAGGATCAAATCTGAATGTTTTTTCTTGTTGGTGTTTGATATCCATTACCGCTGTAATCTGTAATATTTGCACAAAAACCCATCACTTCACTGGAATGTAAATAGTGGCTTGCACATTTGCTTTTTTTATTACCTGCTGGAATTTTACAACCCCCTCTAAGCTATCCAATCCAGCTTTTGAGGGGTGTCTCATTGTCCCTTCGGCAGACCATGTTATTTTAATATCCACTTGCAAACCAAAACCACAGTTTACAATAAGGCCATTCAACTGCAAACATTAGTGAAAATATGCAACAATATTCAAGTCATAAGTTTAAAAAGTAAAATAGGTATTTAATTGTTACATACTTCACCGTTTCAACAGCAAGCAAGCAGACTTGGCAACTTGATCAAATCTTCATCCCTGGATTACTTATAATGTTCAAAGGAGTCTGAGTACCTGTAGAAAGTAAATCGTTTCAGTTATAACCCCCTGAAGCATTGACAATGCTAAGAAAAGTTGGCAATTGAAAATTATAAAGATTGATTCAATACATGCAATCCCAGCTGTTACTTTTAGCGCTGCCAAATGCTTGTTTTGTCTCTATTCCTATAAATTTTCTCTCTCTGCCAATTGAGTACTATTTTTCAACTGATTACTAAACCCGCTGTTTCCTAATTTGCAAACATGTGCTTTGAATCTAGCAACAGAATTAAAATTGATCACTGCAAAACACAAATAAATTTATTAATAGTACCGTAAAGTTAATAAAACTGTCTATAAAACATTGACGATGTTGGAAAATGTGTCACTGCAATAATAGCAAATTTATACCTAAACAATTTCGTCCTGTTGCCAAAACAGTATTTTACCTTTTTAGCAACACCAAAACACAACAAGTTGACCTAGAAGAACATAACACTATTTATAATATGACTCAGGAGAACAGGCATGCTTTTACAAGCAATATTTACAGTGAAATTTCTAAAGATCAGAAAAAATATTAGGTTGCATTTGATTTGTTGTATTTCAGAACAGAATATTATTCACTTCAATTCATACGAACCACTAAATAACTTTTATATAAATACCGTTTAAGCCACTGAATAAAAACACATCTAGATGTAGACATTTTTGGCTTTAAAGGTTGCTAGTTTATTAAAAATCTCAAGCTTTCAAATACTTGCCGTATTCTTCTTCAGGAGAAATTTGTACAAGAAAAAACACATCTGTTATTGCACTCAGTCGAACTAAGAATGTACACCTATTGCAAAATAAAATACACATGAAGGTTGAAAAGTTAAATTTTTTTCCCTGTTACCAACTCACCATTGCATCTGTAAGAGAGAACCGGTTTTCAAAAAACTCGGTCTTTATCTGCTGATGTGCTGCTTGTGCACAGATTTTGGATGGCTCATTGCTCACCAGAAACACACCAACTCAGTTTCGTTTAGCTTTTCTTGCTACGGCTGGATTTTGTGTTTCAGTCTAAAGGTCATTGACCACTGCCCACACAGCAATCGAGCAATGTTCTCATTTTATTATGTATGCATTCAGTAAGATTTGGCATTATAAAACTGAGACTGGTTTCATCAAATTGGATTTTGATTCTGAGGCTAAAAAAGTAAAGTGGTTTTGCGTCTTGACATTACACTTGCTGTTTTGTACAAACTTTTACGTAAGGAAAAACAGGTAGCCTGAAAAAATCACATAAACAACCAGCCCATATAGCATTGCAAGTATTGCCAGGCAACTTATTTTACTTCCGGGATCACTGTTAATAAAACGTTAATACAGTTAATTATTTAAATATTCGGATGCTTTTCCAGTTTAGAGATATTTATTAGTTTTGCAGGTTTAAAAAATTTCCTTAAAAGTTCCATTATCCATTATCAAAGGCTTTAAAAATTAATAGCAATTTCCATTTTTAGTTCTCCATAAGCATTGCTGCAAACAATTTGTTACGTAAATACCATTTCCATAATTATGGAAATCCAAAACCCATATTATGGGTTTTGGAGAAAAAACAAAAATGGCAATTAAAAAGACATGCAGTTTCAGCTATAACTTTTCTATATATTTCACATCCGCTGGCCTTGGAATCTCCCACAATTCCAACCCAGGATGACGGATGCTCTTTCACAAGTCTGGAATGGGCTGGGAAATCGGAAACAACTTAATGAAAACAAGCCCATTAAATTAATGTCCAAGCTTCGTTTTTACTGATAAATAGCTGAATGAACTGAATGTGCAACTTTGATTCAGTTTTAGGTCGGTACAAAATCTGGAATCAATTTCCAGAGTGCCAAATTCCGAATTATGTAAAATTTCAGGTCTTTTCTGCAGATAAAAAGGGTGAAAGTCTCCCACACATTTGTTCAGTTTCAGTCTCCCACATATTTGAGGCCCTTGGTCATGACACGAGTGAAGGCCCCCAAAACATTGGACGGGGAGGCAACGGACGACACGGAAAGCAGCATACCATTTTCATGGCTTATAGCATCTTGATATTCTGTACTGTTTGTTACCCCCTTCGATAAGTGTAAAAATTACGCCAAAAGGCAGCATATGGAATGACAGATTTTCTCCATTATATTAACCAGCAAAGACTGTTTCCTAGAAATAAATGATGATTTTAAGAAAACTCTTACAAAATCTTTCAATCTATTAGTATATAGGTATATTACCATAAATCCAAAAAATGCATGTTACGATTACGTTACACTTACATTTGCCTATAAGAACACACTGCTTCGCTGTTTATGTGTAGAAAGTTCTCGGAAGAACATGACAAATGTAAATTTTTGATCTGGCTCATACGATTAAAAACGTATTTTATGCAAGTTGAGATATGCAAAAACGTTGACAAAATGGACTAAACTGGCTCATTTAATACCACTTATGAAATCCGTAAAATAAAACATTTATATTTATACGGTGGTGGTTTTACGTTGTTTAGTAAGAAAGAGTTCGCGCTTAACAAGCTTGTTAAATTTTATCAATAATTTATGCACGTGTAAACGAGGAGTTATTGGCGTAGCAAAGAACAGTCCAAGGTCAGTTGTCCTTGAACTTGCACCATATACATAGCATGAGTATGGTTCTATGAGTCAAGTTCTTTTTCCAATAGAATTCTGGCGAAACTGGTTTAACATTGTGTATGCAGAACACACTTCTGCTGTCGCATGTATTCTGTGAATTCTTGGCTACCAGTGTCACCAAAGTCAGTGTTTTCATTATCGTACGGATGTATTTCCTTTACACTTGAGCTTTGCTCAAAGACTAGGATTAGATTCTTTCTTTGGCTGAAGAGTGATATACACCATTCAGTTACAAGGCAGGCATGACTAGAGTGGGTTCTTTCGTGTATTAATCTCAGCATTTGTACTTTTGCAAATAAAAATATTTCATTTGGCTTACGGTGTATGTAATTTCTAAAACAATATCAAACAAAAAATTTATAACTTGTTTGTTATTCTTCTAGTGAACTAATTTCAGTAAACTTTGTAGGCGTGGCAATCAGTTTTTTTACACTTTCCAAAATTATTTTTGCAAATCATTGTAGGACTTTCACAATGGCTTTTATTTTTTTGAGTAAACTGGACAGAAAGTTTAATTGCTAAGGAAAGAATGCACAATAAGAAGATAACATACACAAGATATGTAAAGTTCGAAAAGAAGCTTTACACAGATAGTTACCCCAAAAGCACGATTTTTAATTTTAGAATTGACTTTATAAATCCGAATAATACTCCGAGAATAACAGTTGGGATACACAAAGTGCAGTCAAACCAAAGTAAAATCATAGGGTAGGTGTGTAGTTTTTTCAGGCAAGTCTGGGTAAATTATTACCTTCAGAACAAAAGTTGAATTTACATGAGTGAATGACTGTGTTTTATAAAATTCGGCTAAGCTGAAAGCCAAAAAACAACTGAAAGTTTTCTTGTCCGCCTTTCGATTAATCTACAACGTCACTGTTATCATCGTAGTACATAGGCTGATTTCAAGTGTCCTTGTGTATCAAAACAGTCCAGGTTGTTTTCAAATTTTATAGATTTAAAGATAGCTTATGAATGTTTTAAATTTTTTAATAGTTTTTGGTCAACATGGCATCGTGGTGGAATAGATTACCCTGCGTTTCAAGACCCGCTAATGCCGGTAATCCATCCGCCGTGGAAATTCCAATGCTTGAACCTCAAACGAAGCCTACTCCAACACCAGCAAGTCTAGACAACATCTTAATCAGTGTAGTCCCAAACACAGTAAAACAATTATTTGAATTGAATGAGAGCACAATTGTAACTTGGAGTACAGTTATCGCGGAAATCGATGCTAACGGCAAAACAACAGAGTACTTTTTAAAGCAGAATTCAAATGACAATTACAAATCTATTCTTCATTACGTGAGTGCATGTCCTGAAGGTAAGAGTTATATTTTAGCACAGAACTGACAATTCCAGCAACTTTAATTTTAAAACTTGTTTAAATCTTCTAAAGACCACGATGAATTTGCCAATATACTGATGGACAAAATTGTAGAAAAAATAACAAAAATATATTGGAAAGACGTTGATTGGTTTCGTTTCCTGAATCTACAAACATCTGACAACATGACGGCCTTACATTATGCAGTCACCAACAAGCACAAAAGAATAGTGGAATTTTTGCTTATGTATGGAGCAGATGTTAGCATAAGGTATGTTTATAGCTACGTCTTAAATTCAAATTAGGATTTCAAATTCTTGTAAGGTACGAATTTTTATTAGAGCCTCTGAGGACAACAAAAAAGCTCTACCTTTAATATACAACAGCTTGCATGTTGTTGTGCTAAAACTGTTTGATGATGGGTTTAAAGTGATCAAGGACAAATATGATCTGGAAAACGAGCTATTATGGAAGCTAAAGTGCAATTTTAGGTAAACAATATTTTTAAGGGTTTCAAGTACATTGCAATCATTAGAAGTACATTCATTTTTATTGGGTTGAGGGCTTTTTAAAGGTGGTGTTTCCCAGGCGGATATAATACCGGGAGCAAAAACCAATATTTGATATTTGCAATTTGCACTTGAAATTTGACTCACTGTCACATTTGAACTACAATTGCCAAGCAATCGCTTCTACAAATTGTCGCCTGTGTAAATTACTTCTTGCGTTTTGTTTGGACCTGTGTTTCGTAACAACCTGTTTTTGTTCCTGGTCTTTTATCCGTCAGTCAAAACGCCGCCTTCAAGCTAACCACTGTTATTATATAATTCTACGTCCTTAATCCATAGCTCAATTGCCGGGGTGTCCCGTACAGGAGAAATGGTTGGAAATCAAGCCTCTAATGCTAATGATAATTTAGATTACTGTCAATCATTTTTCTTGGCCCAAATTCTGCATCAGCAGTACACAAAAGCGCCAGTTTTAATGCATCCGTTGTCGCAAATATTTTTGTATAAAAAAGGAAAGAAGATGAAGTGGTACATTTGGATTTCCATGGTGTATCATGTGGGTTATTTTTAAACTACATACACGATGTAGGTCTCCTATATCGAGACTACATATAATGATTTATGAATGAATCCCCTATGTGCAATTATTTTTATTACACACAGGTTGTATGGTCTTTACTTGTGGCATCATACTTCGTGTTCAATTTTAATGAACTACGTAACCACAATCAGACGTTTACAACGCATAACATGACCTCAACTTCCAGTTCCAAGAATATTCAGTTTCAAAATTTGACAGAGGTTTTCTCGGAACAGCTTTCAGATAGTCATTTGGTAGAAGAAAGTAAAACGGAAAAAGTTTGTTTAAACCCCGGTTGTGGGGGATCAAGTAGCGCAAGCCACCATGTCCTTTTTGGCTTTGTGCTTGCTCTTTGGATCATAACATTAATCAAGGAGATTATCGAGTACAAGATAAGTCCAAGCACCAAGTTCTACAGAGGGCAGTTTGAAAACTGGGGTCAAATACTTGTGCTTATTCTGGTACCTGCTACAACCATATTAACATACGCAATTCAGTTTTGGGAGAATTCATCTGGTGTTGAACAGATAGCGTGGAGAGAATCTTTATTTGTTCTAAATACAGTGAGTTTTCTCAGTATTTATTGCTTGCATTATTCTCATTCGTGTCTTATTCTTATTCGGTCCTTCAATCGTACGTCTTAAAATATATAACAAATCATCAAGTAGCATTAAGCATAACGTATTGTAAGAATCGAACAATAATTTAGATAATCCCGTTTAAGTTGACTTTTACTTATATTTCTAGATTGGGATTGGTATTGCGTTGTTGCTCATACAAGGTCAAGTTACAAAGTCCGAGACGTTTGGAATTTATAACCAAATGCTTATAATGGTCTAAAATTCACTAATCACGTAGTATTTTTAAAGGTTTTTGGACAATGTTTTATGCAAAGAAATATGTGTTTTGCAGGTGTTTGTCAAATTTGTTAAATTTCTCGTTGCGTTTGTTCCTATGCTTTTTGCATTTTTGGCCCTTTTTTATCGGCTAATTCCAGAAAAGGTAAAACATGCAAATAATTTTTAAATTATATTCCAAATTACTACAGCCTTTTTCTTCATCTTACAGCGAGACTTATGGTTTTATGGTGAATGGTTTTTGGGAATCAACAAAGTCCTGGCTATGATGACGGGAGAATTGACATATGATGAATTGTATTCAGACAGATTGACTACTTCCAAAATCTACTGGATTCCGGCAGAAATTGTATTCGTTCTTTTTCTGGTGTTGATAACAGTCATGTTGCAAAATTTGTTGCTGGGTTTGACTGTCAGTGATGTTGAAGTGAGACGTCAACCAATGATTTTAAAATCTAGTGCATTTATTTATTTTATGTTTTCTGTGAAATACATCTTTCTATGAATGCACATTTAGAGACTTAGAGAAGACGCACTTGTGCATCATCTAGCTTCCCGGCTTGAAATAATACACCTAGCAGAACGAATTCTTTCTTGTGACCGTTTGAAAGCTTTCATGAATACATGTTGCCTTGGTTGTTTATTAAAATGGTTACTTAATAAATCCTGCTTGAATCAAGAGTATGACTGCAGATAAAATGCATTTAAAAGTGTGTTAAACTATATATTATCTGATTTCACAACATTTGTCATATTTTAGAGACTTCTATGGACTACAAGTTTCAATGCAAGATTTACCCAAACGGACAAGGAAATCCATATCAAACAGGTCTTTGGAAAGTTCTGAACAGAAAAAACTACGGCGTGAACATAAACTTGAAGGTACGAAGCTATTTCTCAACTTATATTTGTCAATTCACTAAGCCTCAAATACTGTTCTGAAAGTAGTCACTTCAATTTTAAACTCCATTAGATATTTTTACAAGCGGTGTCTGGCATGGTGGGAGCCTGGTCATATTTTCCAAAAGTACCCGTAAATTTATGCAACACCTAAATCTCGTGATTGTCGATTAACGATTAACCTACGCATTTTGACCAGGTTGCCACCATGCCAGAAAATCAAATGATTAACATGTTAAAATGCTGAGCACCTCAAAATATACGGCAGTTTAGTAATAGGCATTTTAAGTTACGAGTTTGCTCTTATGACGTCTCTTAAAGATATTTAATGGAGTATATTTGGCTTAATATGCTGTTTTGATATTTAGCTATAGAGGATCACTTCAAATCCAGATCTGAAGGCTATTACTTCAAACCACTAGAAGTCAAAGTTGTGACACCAATTTCCAAAATGTTTCATAAAAACGTAAGAAACACCAATGTTTAAATGTGTAAAAAAATATAGTGTGAACAAAACTTCTTTGACATCTTTTACACAGGACTACTACAAACTTGATCCTGAAAAGATTGGTCTTGCTCTTGTAATAAATATAACTGAATTCAACAATTCAAGTATGCGTCGGACAGGGGCGGAAAAAGACAGTGCTTACATGCGCAAACTGTTTTCTGTGCTTGGTTATCAAGTGTTTGCATACACAGGTTATTTTACGAAAAAAGAGCTTGAAAAAACAGTGAAAGAATTTTTGGAAGAATTTAGCAAACAGCCAAATCAAATGTCATGTGTTGTTTATCTTGGAACTTTTCTCGATGAGAGGCAAAAACAAGTTCTTTCTGATGGTGGGAGCTTTGATTTGTATACGGACTTCATCCATAAGTTTACAAAGCACGAAGTTTTGAGTGAGATCAAGAACAATGCGTCAAAGCCTAAAATCTTTATAATTAACTCTGTACAACCACTGATTACGGAAGACGGGAAATTCGATCCATTAGAGTTGCAAGACACAATTATTTGCTGGGCAGCTACTCCAGGAACATTAGGATTTCGTGATGTTTATAATGGAACTTACTTTGCCTACTCTCTAACTGACGTTTTTATGAAGGCTGCATACAATACAGAGCTACAGGAAATGTTTGAAATGGTATAGCAGATTGAAGCAATAATTTATATCAATACCAAATAATTTTACATCTTAAAAAACTTAAATTTTCAGGTTCGCAGAAGCGTGTCTATTAATACTTGACAAATGGAGCCATGTGAATGGGGGCATCTGGGGGCGATCCCATTCTGGGCAGCCTTTAACTTAAAACCACTTTATTTTAATGTGGCTCCCGAGAGACATAGCGTGACCTAACACTTTGTAGGTCAGTACTGCCTCGTGCCTAACTTCAGACGTTCCCAGTTTCTTTTATTATATAACTCCATTGGATTTTTCTAATAGGCAATCATAAAAAATGTAAATAACATGTAACTTAAAAGCCAAAGTTTTTTTTCAGGATTATCCGTTGATGACCAGTACCGTCAGCTGACCACTGTACTTGAGATCGGCAGTTTATCATCACTATTTACCAATTGTTAGTGTTTTTACCGCCGCGTTTAACTATTTTTGTAGTACTTTAGTTCTCTAAATTCTTAAAATTTATGTAAAATATATCATGTCAGTTCATAAAATGTACTTAAAACTAAGCTACAAATGTGAATGTGACTTATAACTATGAGTTCATTACTCTTTTGGATACTAAATGTTAATTTCATTTATTTGCATTTTCTCTTTTGATGTCAGAGTATGAAAAACTATTGATCCTTTTGTAAGGTTCGTTAACCTGTAAATTTCATGGTCTGGCTAGAGATTCAACTTCGACACTTCTCGTCGGGCAGTGGGCATGAAAGAAGCTCGCGCTGCTATAAATAAATTCAGTACTTTTGACATGAAAATTGCTTTGCTCATTCTTTTTCATTTATTGAAAAACGTTTCTATTGATGGTAAAGTGTTTATGACATATTGAAAAGTAAATATATCTATTCCGTGCTCACTTAAATCAACACTAACATGATTAATCTCAAGGCTTCTTAAATTACAAAATTTCTGTCGAATAACTTCACACAATTTGTAATACTCAAATATAATTTTCACGTCTCTTTCAAAATATATTTTTAAATTGTAGACATTTTTTAAAAAACAGTTAATTCCACGAAGATTAGAAAGGACAAAATAACGAACAGAATTTTTTGCTGGGTAGTCCACAGCTTCGATAACCAATTTGAGAGAGTTGCCAATTAAAGGATTTCGGTTGGGATGAAGCAATGTCTCTGGAGTTTGTATTAACTTTTTTTGTGTATGCACTACATACCAGAAAGGAAAGTGAGCTGGCTTTAAACTTGTTGGAATAAAGTTTTTGGTGCACGGAATCATTTCAAGAAAGGAATCAACGGAACGGCACCAGTGACTGGATACTCTTCGGCACAGAAGGACATCTGATTTTGACAAGTATTTGTATATCAATGGAAACACCTAAAAATGTAAATATTTTTGCGAAATTAATTTTTAGGTTTGAAATGGCTATTTAGGAAAATATGTATAATATATATTAAGAAGTAAAATACCTGCTGAAATACATCCGAAACAATACTTTTACTAACTGGTTGTGTAGCAAATTTAATTTTCCCTGCAATTTCACGACGTCTTTTTGCTAAAATTTTGATTAACTCCAATCGTCTCCGAGCTCCTGTGGCATCAACAAATTTCAATGTTCCCTTCTATTTTCTTTTGTACACCCTTCCAGTATCAGGAAATCTATTAACTTCGAGATTTTCTAAAACTATTCTTATTCTGTACAATTTAGCACGCTTGTCTTGCAGTTCAGCCATTGGCAAACAAACTAAATCTTCATTAGTTGCTCTGTTCATATCAGTATCAACAGGAACTGCTTTTTTCATAAATGTTAAATTCATTTCAATATCTCTATTTAATTCTTTAACTGTTAGTGTTTTATGTACTTCCGAATTTATTGGAGGTGTATTGCCAACAATTCCAAATTCTACATCATTAACGGCACGCCAGTTTCCAAAAAGTGTACTTAGGTATGTATTCATCTGGACATTTCTCTGGCACAATAAACGCTCTATTAACCTCACTCATTACAATTTCAGGTAAGTAGGAAAAGCAAATTAGAAAATTGAAACAAAATTCGTTACACTGTAAAGCAAATTAATTTTTTGCACTTTACCTGCACTTGAAATTTCACTACTAGTCCAACCACCAAAAGTTCGTGCCATTTGTAAATAAAGAAAACTCAATTTTGGAAATAAGGTCAGCACATTTCACTTTTGCAGTGGGTTTGGGCTGCCCTTTGCTTCAATAGATTTTCATAAGCGTCGCTGAACAAAGCAACAAAGGCCATTGTAAAATGCATGCATTTGAAGCACCCAAAGTCATACACATTCACTTTCCTATGCTTTTGTCTTCGATGCCCCGAGGTTCAAACTCAGCTTGGCGTGAACCTTTCACATGTGGGCATTTGAGCTGGCTGGGAAAATGAAAATGAACTTTCTCAAAACAAAACCATTAAATTATCGCCCAAATTCCGTTTTAATTTACCTAGGTACAATCAACTAATTATTTAATTTTCTTCTATTTTTACTTCAGTTTTAAATCGGCACATAACCTCAAATCATTTTCCAGACTGTCCAAACCCCGAATTTTTGCTAACTCTCAGCCCATTTCCCTTAAAAATTATAATGGTAAGTATCCACAAATTTCTTCAACTTAAATTCTTGTTTTTGGGCTATTTGACTAATTTATTAACTGTTATTTTGTTTCTGTAACTTTAGGAGCTCTCTGATGGTCATGGCGGAGGTAAAGAAAATCCCCGAAAAATTGGAGGGGGTGGTAAAGGACACCGCGGAGGGGATCGTATGTTGTCAGCGCCCAGTTGTTCCCACTGCGGAAAATCAAGCCCAGCTTACAAGTGTCCTTCTTGTGCCGTGAAATAGTAAGTTATTTATCTAATTATATAACCAATCATTTAAAATACTGAAATTTAAAGTGATTTTTTTTGTGATTTTTATAGCTGTTCAGCAAATTGTTGCAAGGAGCACAAGAAAATCTGTGGAGTCAGTGAAGTGGAGTCGCCCCCATCTTCCAATTCCAAAAATGAACTCGGGTATGAATTGTCCACGGCACAAGAACCCGGGATTTATTTCCAGGATGACGAGGAAGAATTTGAAGATGAAGAAGATGACCAGTTTCCTTCCGAGGATACCATTCCAGATGACAAGTTAATGGAGATTCAAAATGATGGTAAATTAATTCATAAAAACGCACAATGTTTTTGGTTCATTTTCTAAATAAATTTGCTGTTTTATTAATTCATAAAATAAACGTTTATCTTAATTTAACAGAAAGAGTAAAGCAGCTACTCCAAAGCCATAATTTACGGGAACTAATTACCAACCTGGACACTATGCAAAATCCTCTTTACGGTTTTCAGGAAACTATGAGAAACGCCGAGTTTCGTACATTTAGTAATTTAGTTCTAGAGATTTGTGGGGTTAAGCAAGAATTATTTGATAATTAACCTATTAATCTAAACTGATTATCTATTTGGCTATTTTTGTACGTATTTTTCATTTAATAAATCACCTCTTTATCTAAAAACTTAAGTCTAGGAATGGTCTGACCACCCGTTTTGCTCACCACCTCCACTAATTTCAGCCCTGGCAACAGCCTCCAAACCAAACTCTCGTGTCTCATCACCTCCTCATTTTTGTACAAATATTCCCTCAATCTAATCATTTCACCTTGCCTCTGTTTCTTTGTCATTTTGTACATTCGTGGTTTCAACTTTTCATTTTTAACTTCAACCAAGCCCAGATTTTGCAATGTTTCTTCCAAATCCAAATGGTCTCCGCTGTAACAAACATGAAGACTTTCTAAATGCGGAAATAACGCTACAAAACTGTACGTTATTTTATCACAAAATCCGGTTTTTATACAAAGTCGTTTCAAATTCGGAAACGTGCCAAATTTTGTCTGTTTTAGCAAATTTTTCACTTCATTTTCGTCAATATTCCATTGCCAATCAAAAACCAATCTTAGTTCTTGCAAATTTGGGAATTTTTCTAAAGCTTCTAAAAACAGTTCAAGTTTGTCCTTAGCTTCCTCTTTTAGTGCAAACCACAAATTTTGTAATTTGGGTGCATTTAATACTTTCAAACTTTCTAAAACCCCTGACGTTTTACACTCTTCAAATCTTAACATTTTTAAATTTGGCCATGAAACCTGACTGTAATTTACATTCCAAGTTGTTATCTGCAATTCGGTTAATTGCCCTGCAAATTTCTCCACTAGTTGATTTTGCACCGTGAGAAAATACTCGTTTGCTTTGCCAAACCATTTGTTACTCATAATCAATCTGGTTAAATTTGGCACTTGCAAATTTTGCAATTCCCGAGAAAATACTAATTCCGGGTTATCCGATGGCCAGATATTATTTACCAGACCGATTTCTAACCTTCTGAGATTTGGACAGGTTCGGAGACAAAGTAAAATATCATTTTCGTCTACACCTTCTGCTGAGCCTATAACGGCAAAGGCCAAGTACCAAATGTTGTGGCCTAGAGTTTCCATAACTAATTGCTTATTTTGTTGGACTTCGACTACTCGAGCTTCGTCAACATCACTGTTGTCACAACGAAGGTCGTGAGCTGTAGTGAATAGAGGACGTAGCCAACGGCCTAAGAAGGGATTTGAGGGATGGTTGAGAATCGCAGTGCGTTTTTTGGCCATGTGGGGAATGCGATGAGTTATTAAAGGGCATGTCCAGTCAATAATACCGAAAATGGGGAAACTATCCCAAGTTTGGGGGCTTTGGAGAAGGTGGGTGGTCCAAAAGTTGAAGGATTTGGAAACGAGGCGGAGATTGAGGAGATCTTTGACCACAAGGTCTTTGCGATGGATGAGGATGTTTAGAACCTGAAAATGGTGAATATACACTTTTTAGCGAAAAAAACCAATACAAATACTACAAAAAATAATTACAGTGTAAAATTGCGAAATTTGTACAAATTTACGGAATTTTATAATCATGAATAGAAAATTTGTGGTTGAGGTAAAAAATATGTTTCAGGTAATGGAAGATTGGAATGAAGTTAATTACTTTATAAAGTTTTGAATGTTATTTCAGTAGTCAGTACATTTGTTCGAAATATTTGGGAATTTGTTTCAGAAGTCAATAAATTTGTTAGAGAAATTGGAAAGTTGGACTTTGAGAGATAATAAAGTTCCAAAAGTCTGGAAAATGGTTATGTGTAGTTATCAAATTTGTCAATAAAATCCATTGGACTTGTCTTAAAATCCATCAAACCAATTCTCTTAACTCTGATGACTAATATAAGACAGTAAAATCGAATGTTATTGGAATTGTGTATTATTTTATTAACGCAAAGTACATTTGCAGTAAACCATAATTTTGTTGCTAAACTTTTGCAGGACTTTTGTTTATCCAATTTTGCGTTTAAAATGTAAATTTTGTGTTTAAAAGTGCTTGTTTTACCTGACGTAACAGGACCAAATCCCGAGCAGGTTTCAAATACTGCCTAAACAGTTGACAGGTATTAGAACAGCTTCGCTGATCCTCAGGACCCAGCAGTTCAAAGACTAATAGCCATACCTACACACATTATAAATATTAGTCAAATACAAGTTTATACGCAATAGAAAAAGTTATTTTAAAACAATTAAATATTATTGTGCGTAAGTTTATTAATACCTCCTCAGGAAACAGGATTTGTACCCCATTATCTTCCTCACCCCGAGTTTCAATTTTGCGTCGCTGTTCAGCCAGCTGCTCCTTTTTCTCCTGAATCCAGGCATTTCTTAACTCTATTCTAGAACTTATTAGCTGGTCAACTAGTGGCTTATTATCAGCTCTACGTTTACTTTTACTACTCATTTTAGCTATTTATTAAAATTAAATACTTAACCAAGTTTAAAACGTAACTTTGAATAATCCGCTAACCTAATCGCAATAATCACTTATAACTGGTTTAATAGTTTGTTTAATAAGTGGACTAAAATATTTCTACATTTATTAAATTTTGCAATATATTGTGTAAGATTTCACCACCCACCACTTTTTCTCAAGAGAAATATACTGCGTTTTACTTTTCCTCTTGAAAAAGTTCAGCTGTGTGAAAATCCAGTCGATAATATATTGTGAATGTGAATAGTCGCAATGCCACGCAGAAAATGTTGAAGAGCTTGTTCCGAGTCACTTTCGGCTTTTGTCGGACTAACTAGCCACAAGAATAGCTTTATACCAGCCTTCAATTCTAACGGGACCTGTGGCGCAACGGATAACGCGTCTGACTACGGATCAGAAGATTCCAGGTTCGAATCCTGGCAGGTTCGCAAATCTTTTGCTGATTTTTTTCTGAGTGTAAATGAGCGTTATAATTTGTTAATTTGTGTATGCGTGATATTTTGTAAAATATTTTACTTGAGGATTTTTTACAATGAGTTATTTATGATTTTACCATGCTTATTGAGTGTACTTTTTTTGGAGAAATGTTGAACTTTAATATAGTAATTTTAGTAATATGGCATTTAACTGAAGAAGCTTTAATTGATTAACTTTACGTGTCATTTATTGTTATTGGCCAAAATATTTATATGCTGCTGTGGAGATACACGCAAAACGAATTTGAATTTGTACTGCTTTACTATCATTTTCGCAGTGAAATACATATTGATTTTTTTTGTCACATAATATATTACTTCTCCAGCAAGAATTTCCTGCCTTGCGCTTTTCGTAATTTTAATAAGATATAAAACTGAAATGATATATTTTGGTATTTTGTCATGATAGATATAGAAAATGCAGAAATGATGTTTCATAGCCACTGAAAACGAAAGAAGAACTTTGGCATTCAATAGCTATATAGTGGAAAGGCATTCAACAGCTTCAACTCAAGCTCAGCATACCAAAGCTTTAAGAAAAGGAGCTGCTAAAAGTGAAACAGCTGCGGGTTGAAAACAAAACTGTGTTTTGACTGTCTTATGCGTGCTGTTTTGCTTCAGATTCCATTGAATGTATTTGGTTCCTGAGCTCAAAAATCTGAATTTAAAAGTGTATAAGCAAACTTAATAAATTTTTACAGATTTTTAAAAATTGTAGAGTACATCTATCGCCAGGTTGTTTAAAATTAAATTTCTTCGTGTCATGTGCAAGTATACTTTAATAGTCTTTAAAAATGCCTTGGCTTATAAAACAATTAAAACACGACAATGCTGTCACTTTCTGTGATGACAATAATCTCACCGAAGAGGGAAATTTGTTGGAACAATTTTCCAGGCAGATAAGAAATGAAGTAAGAATTGTTAGAGCTATAAATGCTGTTCAGAAACGTGCTCAAAAACGGAAACTTTGGTGTAAAAAACAGCAATGTCACTCATCCACTAAACACCTGCTAACAATTTTTCCAGTAGAGGTAAAATAATTTTGTCATAAAACATACAAACACGACATAAGTATGTGAAAAAACATAAGTTTATTTTAATTTTAAATAGATCTGGACAAAGTTAGTAGATCGGCTAGAATTTGAGGATAAAGCCAACTGTGCGGAAGCGTGTCCACTATTCAGAAAACTGTTGGGAAAACACTTTGTATTTGTTAAGGTAATA
Source organism: Entomobrya proxima (assembly GCA_029691765.1). Classification (NCBI taxonomy): domain Eukaryota; kingdom Metazoa; phylum Arthropoda; class Collembola; order Entomobryomorpha; family Entomobryidae; genus Entomobrya; species Entomobrya proxima. The sequence goes on from CM056169.1 coordinate 47,378,857, forward strand.
ATGGAACACCTAAATAGTAATTTATTAATCAGATCCACATTGAAAATTCTAACAAGCCTTGATTTTGACTAGATCTTTCCAAATGTGGTTCCCTATTTATACCACGAAGATATTGAAAACTGCCTTCGAGCATTTCCAGAGTGGCGCTTGGGAATCCTTAACTCCACAGCAGAGCACTTAGCCAATCCAGATCAATTTGTGGAACTGGGAACACCATTTGATGAACAAATTAAAATTCAGGAATTTAGATTTGATGAAATTTTCCTTAGAAGGTACAAATTATTCAACACAATTCCCAACAGAAATAGCTATGAAGATTCCAGTGAGGTAATGAAATTGCACAAAAGCAAATATTTGACTTTTAGGGCGTCTTATCATCCCAAGTTCTTCAGAGAATTTGCTAAAACTCTTGAAATCGAAGGAATTCATATTTCTCATTTGACTGTGATTTGTAACAAAATGAATATTAGTGTGGTTATGATGTATATGCTGTGCCAACAGATTTTGTTAAAGTGTAAAAATTTAAAAAGCTTGACAATTGAAGGCTGGAATTGTGTGGATTGGGATACATCACAAGCAGAGATACTGGAACTTGTGATGTCAAAACCGAGCTTTTCTGATCACGCTAATTTTGAATCCGTTGATATCAACCTGGGACACTCAAAAGCTTTGATAATTGCGAATTTGTTAATTAGCAAATATTCTAGTCAACTTAAGTCAGTTAAGATAATGTTTGGAATTCAGCAGTATTACCATTTTTACACAAAGTTTAAATTAAGTAATCTAACAGAATTTATTGCTTTTGGTGGAAACAAGTCAGTAGTATTTGATATGCTTGAAAAACGGAAATTTCCTAATTTGCAAAAAATGTCACTACAATTAGACAAAAGTGCACCGGATTTTAATAAGTTTATCTATGTGCTGAGCTTATTTCCAAAATTGAATTTACTTTATCTACAAATCGCAAAAACGTTTAGAGGTTGGACTAATAGTGAAATTTTAAGTGTTTTACCTACCGTTTGTGCGCAAATTAAAGTGCAAAAAATAAAATTTGTTTTACAGTGTAACGAATTTTGTTTCAATTTTCTAATTTGCTTTCCTTACTTACGAGAAATAGAAATGAGAGGGGTTAATGGAGTATTTATTGTGCCTGAGGAAAGTCCAGATGAATACATAAGTTTACTTTTTGGAAACTGGCGTGCAGTGGATGATCTGGAATTTGGAATTGTTGGAAATACACAACCAATAAATTCAGAAGTACATAAAACACTAACAGTTAAAGAATTGAATAGAGATACTGAAATGAATTTAACATTTATGAAAAATGCAATTCCCGTTTTTAGTGATATGCACAGAGCCACTAATGCAGATTTAATTTGTTTGCCAATGGCTGAATTGCAATATAAGCGTGCTAAATTGTATAGAATATGGACAGTTCTAGAAAACCTCGAAGTTATAAGATTCCCTGATACTGGAATAGTGTACAAAAGGAGAAAGAAAGAAAGATTAAAATCTCCTGATGCCGCAAAAGCTCGGAAACGGATGGAGTTAATCAAAATTTTAGCAAACAGACGTCGTGAAATTGCAAGGAAAATCAAATTTGCGACACAACCAGTTCGTAAAAATCTCGTTTTGGAAGTATTTCAACAGGTATTTTACTCTTTAATACTTTATGCAAAGGCCGTCAGAAAGATAAAAACCTAATTTGCAAAAATATTTACATTTTTAGGTTTTTCCATTGATATACAAACGCTTGTCAAAATCAGATGTCCTTCTGTGCCGAACAATATGCAGTGACTGGTGCCGTTCCGTTGATTCCTTTCTTGAAAACATTCCATGCACTCAACGCTCAGTTCCAACCAGCGTAAAACCAGCCCACTTTCCTTTCTGGTATGTAATGCATACACAAGAAAAGTCAATGCAGACTCCAGAGACATTACTTCATCCCAACAGAAATCCTTTAATTGGCGGATCTCTCAAATTGGTTATCGGAGCTGTGGACTACCCATCAGAAAATTCAATTCGTTACTTTGTCGTTTCTAGTCTTCTTAGAATTAACTGTTTTTTAAAATATGTGTACAATTTAAAAATATGTTTTGAAAGAGAAGTGAAAATTACTACATTTGAGTATTATCGATTGTGTGAAGTGTTTTTACAGAAATTTTGTAATTTAAGAAGCCTTGAGATTAATGAAGTTAGTGTTGATTTAAGTGAGCACGGAATAGACAAAGTTACTTTTCAATCTGTGATAAGTAGTTTACCACCAATAGAGACTTTAAGACTGATGAGTTGTCCAAATATAAAACACATTCATTTAAAACTTGTGGAAATATTACAAACCAAATTAAAACGATTGGTTATAAATTGGTATGATAGTTTATATTATTCAATGCTGCCAATCTTTTTGGGTAGTGAACCGTTAGAGGAACTGGTACTTCCACTTACGTGGAGAATTGATTTACCCCGAATGCAAAACTTGAAACGATTAAATCTTTATTTACACAAGCCTTTATTTCAAAAAACGGATTACAAGTTTCCAAAAGTTTTTGAAAACATTTTAGTTTCTCCGTTAGAAATTCTAGAATTAAAAGTGTCAAAAGAATTTACTGGTTTTCAAGCGATGACGTTGGTGCGTGCTGACGTAGGAATAAAAAGCAGTGTTAAATGTTTGATATTAACGGTTGAAAATGTGAAGGAATTTTCATTTGATATTTTGGTATTGTTTCCTTATTTACGACATTTAGTTATTCGTTATGGCAGTTGGGTTAATTATTGGCAGTTTACGTTGGTTGGTAAAATGGATTTGTGTAGCAGTAAAAATAAAAGGTTGTGTGGTCTTGTGGACATTAATAAATATCTAAATGAAGATGTAAAAAAGGTAAAACTTAGTCATTCAAATGTGTGGACGCTCTTACCAAGACTAGAATCAATAAAACTTATAGTTGGCACTCCAGTTAAAGAAAAAGAGATAAATAGATTATTCACTAGAATGTAGTTAGAACATTTTGCAAGTCGTCAATCCGACTTTGAAAAATTATCAGAAATTTTCAAATATTCTAGGTGATTCGTAATTTGAATATGTCACAAGAATCAAATAAAAATAAAATGATTTTCATTTTCACAAACCAAATAATATATTATTTAAAAAAAATAATTTTACTGAAATCTTTTTCATAGCACATCAGATGATAAAACTAACATTTGGCATTATATGAAGTGAATATCCATTTTGCGCAAAAACTGAACCTCAAACCGGTCGCAGTTTTATAATGGAAATCCTACTGATTGCATGCACAACAAAATGCATGACAGGATTGCAGTGTGGGCAATGGCCAATGGCCTTGAGACTAAAGAACACAATCTGGCCATAGCGTGCATTGCTTCACGCATCTGCTTTCGCTTGTTTCTGTTGCGCAGTTGAGCAACAACTTACCTAAAATCTGTGGCAAGCTACACAACAGCATTTTAAAAAATACTTTTTTCGAAACCGGTTTGCTGTTACGGGTGCACTGGTGAGTTGGCAACAGGTGACAAAAAAGAAATGGTCAACCTTTATATGTATTACATGACGCAGCAAAAGTGTGACAATCTTATTCTGACTGGACTAATAAACAGATGTGTTTATCTCAGTGTTTTATGTGACAATATAAAAAAATCATTTAAAGTGAGGTTTTAATAAAATAAAGTGAGTAATACTCTGCTACGCACACAAAGCCAACGTGAAATTTTGTTTTTGCAGTTCTTTAAAACTACTGTCAAATATGCAGAAAATCAGGCATATGTTTACTTAAGTTGTCGTGAATACTTTTTAAAACAAACGTGGTGTGTTATGGCGTTGTTAAAATGCTCAAAACACAATTGTAGGAATATAACGAATTTGTCTGGGTAAAATTTAATAGTTTTGCTAATTTGGTTGGTTGTAAAAATTTGCAAATATATTAATGACCCAGTTTTGGTGATGCCGTGATCAATTTTAAATCTGCTATATTTGCAAACGGATAAAAGAGGATTTGGTATTCAGTAGAAGGATAGTATTAAAGCTGCAGAGGAAAAGAATGGGCAGAAAAAATTACTAAATCGACAATTGGGTTTGCGGGTAGTTATTTATTCTTAGATATTTTCAATTGTTGTTTTTCTAAGCACTGTTAATGCTGAGCTGTGATACATAAACTGATTTACTTTCAACAGGTAATCCATGTTGCACATTGAACGCTGAAGGTAATCCTGGACAAAAAAATGATCTGTGTACCAAGTCTACCTGTTTGCTTTTGAAACGGTATGATATATAGCCAATAAACGTTTATTCTACTTAAAAGCATTCATATCTTAATGCACACTTTCACTTGTGTTAGCAGATTAATAACTTTGTTGTAAAGTAAAGTACGTCATCGGTTAGTAGGATGGATGAAAAAACGTGGAGCGACTATGATAAACCACTTTCAATTTGGGTTGGACAGTTTGGAGAGAATAGTAAAACTCAAGGAGGTAAAAAAGATAGCAAACATATAACAAAGCCACCAAATATAATATATTACAGTGTAATGATGCCTTCTTACGTGAAAGATACAGACCACAACATCAACGGATACTGAATTCCAACAAGAAAAATTGGATCCTGGATAACCGCAGGCTAAAATTTATACTTCCTTCTTACAGGTTAAGCTGAACTATAAAAATGTTGATTTAGTATATTATACTTCCAATTCAGAATGTAACTTTGCAAAATTTGGGTTCACTCAATTGTTCTGCTGAATAAGCATAATTTGCAAAAAGTTACTAAATACTGGAAACCAAATACCGCACAATTTTTTGATGATAAAAATATAGCAAAAAATGACAAATTTTAAATTCATATTATCAGTCGAAAAGGGTAAAATGTTAATAGGAACTTGCTAGTAGCAGGATCTGAAAACCAGAAAAGGTATTGTTCTTATTTATGTAGCTGGTTTATATGTCGGTTTATCCGGATGGTGCTTCAGATAATTTCTGTAGTGTGCATAAAAAGTATTTTAGTGATACAGATTGCATTATGCAAGTTGTAAGTACTGAACAAATATAGTAGCAAGCCTTTAAACGAAACAAGCCGAAATGGTTTATTAAATACAAAACTCTTACAGTTTCTTACTAAAATGAGAGACTGCAAAGTGTCAATAGACAGTTTCGTACACTCATTTTTGTAGAATTCAGTTTTTGCAAGGTTATTAGAATGATAATATAAGAAGACGTTGCCGAGGTGCAATAATGTACCGTCTTTGTTTAAAAGTTTCCAGTTTAACTCAGTATTTACCTAATCGAATGTAGCGCTTGGGTATTCATCAATAGAAATGTTATCGTAAAATTCACGACTTGAATTATAATTACATAAGTAAGACTTTTTCAATAGACATTCGTACACCCCAATGATTGGTAAGAGCTGGCGTCTTCTTCATTTAGTTTAATGGCGGTTGGTATAGACTATCTGCAAATGTAACTCTCTAAGCCATATTTGTTTTTTTGATTGGTCCATAGAGAGCCACAAAATAAATGATTTTCGAGATTTCTGCTGAATGTCTCAGGTAGAAAATATAATTCCTTGATTGTAGTGGTGCCATTTTTTGGTTGGTGGGATTAAGTGTTACTTAATGGAACTAGACACTCTCATTTTGCACTTTTTTCTGCATTGGTTGTAAAAGCAGACACTTTAATATCTCAAATGTGGATATATCTTTACTTGGTGCAAGGTCAGATCCCGGTACAGTTATTTTTTACACCCGCGATTGACCCAACTGATCATTAGTTTATGTAACCGATGGCTTTATGGTTTACAAAAGGTTAATTAACAGCCGATATATAAATAATACTGGTAGCCATGTTGTGAAGTTTAATTGTAAGTAGTAAGTAGTTGTAAGTTTAATTGTTTGGGCCTAACCTTTTTTTATTATCTATGTTCATTTTAGTTATGGTCAGGTTCCAATTTTGTTGGGTTTCATGCTTTTACGATATTGCTGGACTATTATCAAATTAAATTGTACAGTTGCTTAATGTTCATTGCTTATTTTCTTGTGGAGTATTATAACTAATATAATGCTCACAAGTAATAAGAAATTATTGTAAGTTCTCATAAAAATACGAGGTTAATACAGTTGTTAAGACGTACATGTAAACAGGGTCGAATGTAAATCTGTTAAACCCCTTTTCACATTAATGACTTTACACAGAGTAGCTCATTTTCAATGTAGAATTTGGCAAAATTGTATAACTTTTGTGATTACAAACGTTGCTGGTAGTCAGGTTGTGAGAATACCGGTTTTTAAACCAGCAATTGTTCTTTTAACACCCTAGTCAGAAATCAAGGACAAACCCGGTGTAGAACTTTTTAGCTCAAAAGGAGCCTTGTTGCTCTCGTTGCGGCGTTCAGATTCAATAAATATTTATGCGCCTTAATCTATTCAGTGCATGTTTTACTTTATCATCTTAGTGCATAAATCGAATCCAGTTTTTGTACTAATTTAAAAACTGATGTTTAGGTTCCATACAAGCTATGTACTCAAGTACATCAATTAAACTTACCTTTCTAATATTCAATGTTGGGGATTGTTGATTAGTAATTTTCCAAATCCCATGCACTTCAATATTCATCAACGAATTTGTTATTAAAAACACTTGGTTTACGTTTCTATATGCTAGGTAGATTATACAAAATTTTGCTGTTAGAATTTATGTGCGAGTTTATGATTTTGTACCAGTTTTTTACACATGCTCTATAGAGTAGTATTAACTAGTTCATGTACAATGTAACAGTGAGAATTATAATAATAGCGTGCAATGTAGCAACGTGTTATTATAATACACGTAGTTGTACTATTTTGAAAAAAGCAGAAATGCAATAATATTTTGTTCAATGCAAGTACTAAACAAAAATTTCAGCAAGCGAATAAACGAGACTACACAAATAGGTTCACTAATAATAAAGCGCATACAGTTTCTTGCTAAGTGTCAGTCGCCAGTGCTTTACGCACATTTTTGTGGAATTCACTGAATTCAGTTTAGGTTTTGCAAACTTATTGGTATGATATTTAAAGAAGACGTTATTGGGGTGTAATAGTTGACCGCCTTTGGTTTAGAGGGCAAAACATTTATGGCTTAACTCCGTATTTACCTAACCGAATGTAGCGCTTGGGTATTAAACAATAAAACTGTTATCGTAAATTACAATTACGTACACATTTTTTGTGGATCTTGAGAATCTAAACTTGTGCAAAAGTATTGCAAGTCTGATTATGCTAAATCTGCGTTCCTACATAATGTGCTATTTTAGGCATATAATTTACACAGCATTAGAACGGATTTGGAACGCAGATTTAGACTAAAGATTTCATTCATGTCAATATTTTTATTTGAGATGAGGTGAAGTACACCATGAATATACTATTGAATATAGAGCCAAGCTTTTATCTGCGTTTGTGTAATGAATGGTAAAAGAAGAGCGTACAAATAAGTTTTCGCAATCATCGCGAGTATTCAATATTGGAATATAAGTAGTAATAAATGCATTCCCCGAGATTACTACGTATAAAATGGATAAGCAGTTTTATTTCTGTATCATTTCACAGCAACACAGAAAAAAATTTTTTACGAAGCTTTTTGAGTGTTGTGTATTTTTAACTAAGTAAGTTTGAGTTTGAGTATTGACAACAACATTCACTGAGATAAATAGAAAAGCAGGTTTATTTGTACAGCGTCATACCATTCATGATCCTTTTCAGTATTAAATGTTTATTATACATGAGCTTGCTTTTTCTCGTCGTACAACTTCAAGAACATGTAGTAGTAGTACAAGTCCCTCCAGTGTTCAGGTTTAATAGTGCGAAGAATAGAATAGCCATTGAGTTACATAGTAAAATTAAGGTCAGAACTGTGGTATTTAAGAACAAGCTAAAATCAATATTTGGGTTCAAGGAATCAGTTATTACCAGGGTGGGTGACGGTGTTTTAGATAAGCAAATCGTCGTTGCGAATGATTTCGTAAATTTATTCATAGGGAACACTCATGCCTTTGTGTACACTGATTGTACTGAGCCGCATTGTCAGGACAGTCGCTCCAGCTCCTTTCCTGAAGGGACACCGTAAATTATTACCGTTAAACCTTATATATAAACGCATTTTTTATATCATCACAAGTCGCGCAAAACCATAATACCATTTTAATAGATACATCCTCTTACACATCTGCTTGAGCAGTGGTTAGAAGAATTTCCTCGTCCTCTAAAACGTTTGCTAACTACTTCTTTGCCACTAGGGATAGGCTATGCTGTTTTATAGTAGCTTTCATCTTTTTATCATCAATTTTAACATCATGCTCGTGGAAGATGGAACATGAATTTCAGTGTTCGCCAGATATAACTGTTGAAATTCGTATGAAAAATAATAAGATAAGATTATCTGCGAATGATGTAAGGGTGATAGGTGGCGAAAGCAGAAGCTGATGGCGATGATGGGTAGAACAGGTTACAAAGGATTCGTTACAAACGTTGCAGGTAGTCAGGTTGTCAGAATATTGCAATTGTTTTAATTTGCATTTGTTTTTAATATCCACATCCAAAATCGTAGAAAAATCCGGGTTGAGAGATTTTTTACCATAAATGAGGCTTAATGCGCCAGTTGCGGCGTTCAGATTCAACAAAGATTTACGCGCCCTGATAAGCTTTATCGTCATACTATTAGTGTGAAAACCGCATCAAGTTGTACTAATATATAAACTGAAGTTTAGGTTCCCTACAAGTTATGTACTCGAGTGCTTCTATAAACTTACTTTCCTAATATGCAATGCTGAAGAATGCTGTTAAGTAAATACCTAAGCGTTTCAATATTTGTCAACAAACTCGATATAAAACTACTTGCGGTTTGTATTTCTTTTATGCTTTAAGAATCTAAGTTAATTTCGCTCCAAGTCTTTTTGTGCAAGGTTTACGATTTTGTACCAGTTTTAAGCACTGTTTATGTTTTATGAAGTAGTATTAACTTGTTCATGCACAACGTTACAGCGCACAATGTAGCAACGTTTTATAATAATAGACATCATTGTACAATTTTGATTTATTAAGTTTATTTAGGTTACTTATACTACGATTTTTTGACTCGTAGACAAATGTGTCTGGTGGAATGCCAATTGGGATGATAACGTAAAGTGAATTCTTTATCATTAGAAATGCAGCCTTAATATATTATTGTAACATGCGCACTTTTTATCATGTGTGTTTATACTTAATTGTGTTGTGACCAAATACCTAAGCTTTACAGAAAATATTTGTGGGCTAATGTCACTCATTATAGTTATAAAGTTTCATATTTAATTTTTAAGTGTAGACTTTAAAACATAGGTAATAAAATATTTATTCTTTAACATAAACAGCAAATTCAAGAAGACAAACATCCATTCATAGGTTGTGTATTGCTACAATATAGGTATTCAAATTTTTTAAATACAAAAATTATTTGTTTGATATTAATATATGCGTGAATTGGAAAATTGTAACCTTCCTTATGTTTAATATAAAGCTACAAAATATACGCATAAATATATGCATAAATATATGCATTTAAATATGCTACAAAAACATGCTTTGTGATTACCTTTCACACGACCGCCCTAACGCGGCCTTTATTGTAAATACAGGAAAAAATAAAAAACCAAGAATTTCGTGTTTTCAATTATTATTATTTCAGTTTTTAATTTAAATACAACACACCTTTTGGCAAAATTGTATATTTCAAAAATATACTGCTTAATCTAATTAAAAATTGGTTTTTAACACATAATATGTGGCATTCCTAATATCTTAAAAATGTGCAGTCAATTTAATAAACAAATTTGATGAAAAATGAGAGAAATTTTGCAAATTTTATTAAAATTGAAAGCACACAACTAAAATGCAATAATGTTGCAGACTTACCATACCCAAACCAAATAGGTATGGCATGCAAACATAGTAAAACGAAAACTACTAGCAAATAGACTATTTGAAATAGTGATCATGCCATCAAATCATTTTGCAAAATTTGCATACGTTTTTTTCTACCTGCATACAAGCAAGCTAGAACCAGCTGGATCAAACAACTATCCAATTTAGCATTTTCATGTTTTGGCTAGACTTTGTTGTAAAGTTTCCAAAACATTTTGAAGAACTTATGCATACATTTCAAATTTTACAAAAGCTGTGCATCGGATACAAATTTATTTTGTGAAGTAAGAAGTCCAGTGTTCTTCACTCTAGTTCCGGAAAAACATCAACTTTTATACGTGGCCATTTGCTCAATGGATTTCAGCAAGGGTAACTAGGTACAAAATGTGTATATAAAATGCCATTAAAGGGCAAAAAAATCAAATTTTTATTTTACATTTTTACATTTATTTTATCTTATTTTGTGAAAAGTGTACAGAAACGTTTTCTAGTAATGGAACAAAGACTTTGGATTCATTACGAGTATATCACTTTCTGCTGATGCTTTGTGTTGCCTGTGAATTGGGTATGTGCGTAAGCGTAAAGCCTGCATTCACAAGAATTAGCACCCAGCATAGTAGTTTATGCAGAGACGTGTCAGTTATGCACACTTGTGCTCAATGAATGCCACCTTTAAAAGGATAAACCCTTTAAGCTTGTAAGCTATTCCGGAGGTTTTTTTCTATATAGAAGTAAAGCATTAGAGAAAGCTAGGCAGCAACAAGGGTGAACGCTCACAATTGTGAAAATGTAAAAGATTGAATAAAACGGAGAAGAGCTACCTGCTGGTTCCTTGTTGTTGTTGGGAAAATGCGCTGTATTGATTTGATAACAAAATATCTACTTTTGAATTGTTGCCAGTTTTAGCAAGTTTCTGTCAATATTAGACTAGGTTAGGTTGTTCATCTCTTAAACAAAGCTTACACATACAGAAGAGTTAAAAGCAGTATATTTCTATTGAAAACACTGGTGGGTGGTGAAATTGTACAAAAAATTTCGCAAAGTTTACAAATTCAATAAATATCCCAGTCTATCTAATCACTTATAAGTGATTATTACGGTTAGGGTAGCGCATTATTTAGGGTTAAGGTTTAATTTGATTCAGTATTTTATTTTAATAAATAGTTAAAAATGAGTAGTCAAAGTAGCGATAGAACAACTGATAACAAGGCACTAGTTGACCAGCTAATTAGCTCTAGAACTGAATTGAGAAATGCCTGGATTCGGGATAAGAAGCGGCAGTTGGCTGAACAGCGATTCAAAATTATGGAACATCGGGGTGAGGAGGATAATGGATTACAAATCCTGTTTCCTGAGCAGGTAATCATAAAATCGCTCTATATGGATTATTTTTTTAATTGAATGTGAACTTGATAATATTAATATTTTATGTTTTTCGATATGGCTATTGATCTTTGAACTGCTGGGACCTCAGGATCAGCATAGCTGTTCTAACACTTGCCAGTATTTAAAACCTGTGCGGGATCTCGTTTTGTTACCACAGGTAAATTCAATCAGAACTTTATACGCAATTGCAATCAATTTAAGAACTGGCGTTTGAATTTTCAAAAGCGTTTCCAAAAGTTAAAAAATAGGTTTCAAGGTTTAGGATGCAATACCCCACAATTTGTGGGCCACAAATCCAGATCAATTTACAAACTCCATACGCAGATAACTGAAGTTTTACTTCCCCTGATTATAATCGTATTATCGGTTATTATCAATAATCTCAATTCAAAATAGCTTGTATGAATTAAAAACAACTTACAGCAATCTAATTTTCAAATTCAACGTTTTAAAACAGATTTCATTCAAAATTCTGACCGTATTTGCTCATTCCAGCGACAAAATTATAGTTTTTGTGAGCAAGTTTACTGAATTTTATAACTTACTTATGGATTTATATAACTAATTTAATTACATAATGAAATTATTAACTGCTGTAAAAATGTTCATACTTTTGCAATAAACACTTTGGTTCATAGAAGAAGTTTATTGACTGTCAGAGTAAATTTCTAGAGTTTTAGAATATTGTTAGCACAGTTATATACTTTTCTTGTAAATTTCACGCAATTAGCAAAACAGATGTAATTTTAAGCAAATTTTTAGTACGAGTTTCACACATTTATAAAACAAACCTATTAATCTTCGGAACCCCACTAAATGTTTTTGGTTTGTTAACAATGTTGTTTATGCAATTTCTAGGTTCTCAACATCCTCATCCACCGCAAAGACCTCATGGTTAAAGACCTCCTTAATCTCCGCCTCGTCTCCCGCTCCTTCAATTGCTGGACCACCCACCTAATCCAAAGTCCCCAAACTTGGGATAGTTTCCCCATTTTCGGTTGTATTGACTGGACATGCCCTTTAATAACTCATCGCATTCCCCACGTTCCCAAGAAACGCACTGCAATTCTCAATCATCCCTCAAATCCCTTCTTAGGGCGTTGGCTACGTCCTCTATTCACTTCAGCTCACGACCTCCGTTGTGACAACAGTGACGTTGACGAAGTTCGTGTAGTCGAAGTCCAACAAAATAAGCAATTAGTTATGGAAAATCTGGGCCAGAACATTTGGTACTTGGCCTACGCCGTTATAGGCTCCGACGAAGGTTTAGATGAACAAGATATTTTACTTTGTCTCCGAACCTGTCCAAATCTCAGAAGATTAGAAATTGGTCTGGTAAATAATATTTGGCCATCGGATAACCCGGATTTAGTATTTTCTCGGGAATTGCAAAATTTGCAAGTGCCAAATTTGACAAGACTAATAATGAGTAACAAATGGTTTGGCACAGCAAACGAGTATTTTCTAACGGTGCAAAATCATTTAATGGAGAAATTTGCAGGGCAATTAACGGAATTGCCGATAACAACGTGGAATGCAAATTACAATCAGGTATCATGGCCAAACTTGAAAACTTTAAGATTTGAAGAGTGTAAAACGTCAGGAGTTTTAGAAAGTTTAAAAGTATTAAATGCTTCAAAGCTTGAAAGTTTGTGGATTGGGTTAAAAGAAGAAGCTAAAGATAAAATGGAAATATTTTTAGAAACTTTAGAAAGATTCCCGAATTTGCAAGAATTACGATTAGAATTTAATAGGCAATGGAATATTGACGAAAATGAAGTGAAAAATTTGCTAAAAGAGAAGAAATTTGGAGACTTTCGGAATTTGAAAATACTTTGTATAAAAACCGGATTTTGTGCCGCAATAACGTACAGTTTTGTAGCGTTATTTCCACATTTAGAAAGTCTTCATGTGAGTTACGCTGGAGAAAATTTGGATTTTGAAGAAACCTTGCAAAATTTGGGATTGCAGGAGGTTAAAAAAGAAAAGATAAAAAGACGAATGTACAAATTGACAAAGAAACAAAGACAGGGTGAAATGATTAGGTTGAGGGAATATTTGTACAAAAATACGGAGGTAATGAGAAATAACAGTTTGGTTTGGAGGCTGTTGCCAGGGCTGAAATTAGTGGAGGTGGTGACTTAAACAGGTGGTCAGACGATTCCTAGACTTAAGTTTTTAGATACAGAAGTGATTTATTAATTGAACGAGAGTATTGCATGCGTAATGCATCAATTCCACCGTCATACCTCGGATGAATCTTCATGAATTCAGTTGATATTCTGGACCAACTCATTCCTTCGTTTGCTTCTACTATGGACCGTAAGTCGGCTTTAGCTATGTCAGACCATTTAAATTCTTGTGTATATGATCGTGGTGATTTGTTAAGCATATTATCATTTAAATTCTTTTCTTTAATTCGATTATATTGCCTTTTTAAGGCGCTTGCTTTACTTGTATATTCTGGATATACTTGTTTAAACTTTGCCTCTATTTTTTCCCATTTGTTTGGGTCATCAATTTGATCAGCAATGACTAATAAATTTGCTTTTACATCATCAGTCCATCGAAATTTTTTGTTGTTGCCTATTTTAAACATATTGAGACTAACAACATAAACTGGACTTTCAAATTAAAACTTTATGTATATGTGATCAGTGATCACGGAAGAAAGACTCATATAAATTTCAACGCTGGATTGAATTAAGCATTCATGTATTATTATTATGGGATTAAGTATTCATGTATATTTCATGGGATTAAGCATTCATATATATATATCATGGGATTAAGCATTCATGTATATATCATGGGATTAAGCATTCATGTATATATCATGGGATTAAGCATTCATGTATTTTTTAATAGGGGATTAAGCATTCATGTATATTTCAACATGAGATTTAGCATTTACGTATTTTTTAATACGGGATTAAGCATTCACGTATTTTTTAATACGGGATTAAGCATTCACGTATTTTTTAATACGGGATTAAGCATACACGTATTTTTTAATACGGGATTAAGCATTCATGTATATTTCAACATGAGATTTAGCATTGCATAACAAAATATTATGATGCGTCAAATTTTACGACCTGCACGATTCGTGACTTACAGTCAACTGTATTGATCGGTAAACCGAAAGTAACAGTAAGATATGCGTTCGAAAACGACTTACAATCTTTGAAATTGATGATGATGATGATGTAGTTGTAGTAGTAGTCCGTCGTTTACACTGTGGAAGAAAGTTGGTCCGTTCCTGGGAAGAGGTAGATCGCAACTGAAGCAAGCTTTCCGATTTCTGCTTCCTTATATACTTGCTACTAACAAAAGATTAAGTATTGGTTTTCAAAATAGGATTAAGCAGTGGTTTTCAATATAGGATTAAGCAGCATTGCTTTTAAATGGGATTAAGTATTGGTTTTTAGAATGGGGATTAAACATTACGTTTTTCTATATGATTTTGTAAATGGGATTCAGCATTGTTTTTTTAAATGGGATTAAGCACTATATTTTTTTAATGGGATTAAGCATTATATTTTTTTAATGGGATTAAGCATTATATTTTTGTAAATGGGATTAAGCATTGGGAGTTATTGTGTGGGATTAAGCATTGGGAGTTATTGTATGGGATTAAGCATTGGGAGTTTTTGTATGGGATTAAGCATTGGAAGCTTTTGTATGGGATTAAGCATCGGGAGTTATTGAAATGGATTAAGCATTGAGAGTTATTGTATGGGATTAAGCATTGGGAGTTATTGTATGGAATTAAGCATTGGGAGTTTTTGTATGGGATTAAGCATTGGGAGTTTTTGTATGGGATTAAGCATTGGAAGCTTTTGTATGGGATTAAGCATCGGGAGTTATTGAAATGGATTAAGCATTGAGAGTTATTGTATGGGATTAAGCATAGGGAGTCATTGTGTAGGATTAAGCATTGGGAGTTATTGTATGGGATTAAGCATTGGAAGCTTTTGTATGGGATTAAGCATTGGAAGCTTTTGTATGGGATTAAGCATCGGGAGTTATTGAAATGGATTAAGCATTGAGAGTTATTGTATGGGATTAAGCATTGGGAGTTATTGTATGGAATTAAGCATTGGGAGTTTTTGTATGGGATTAAGCATTGGGAGTTTTTGTATGGGATTAAGCATTGGAAGCTTTTGTATGGGATTAAGCATCGGGAGTTATTGAAATGGATTAAGCATTGAGAGTTATTGTATGGGATTAAGCATAGGGAGTCATTGTGTAGGATTAAGCATTGGGAGTTATTGTATGGGATTAAGCATTGGGAGTTTTTGTATGGGATTAAGCATTGGGAGTGCTTACATGGGATTAAGTATTTGATCTGATTTTAACATGGGATTTAGCATTAGTGGGACAAGTTTGTTCGTTTTCCCCAAAATACCGGACGATAATTATAATATGGGATTATAAAAATACGTACAAAAATAGTCAGATAGATAATCAGTAACTAGTTTAATAGGTTAATTATCAAACAGTTCTTGCTTAACCCCAACCCCACAAATCTCTAAAATTAAATTACTAAATGTACGAAACTCGGCGTTTCTCATAGTTTCCTGGAAACCGTAAAGAGGATTTTGCATAGTGTCCAGGTTGGTGATTAGTTCCCGTAAATTCTGGCTTTGGAGTAGTTGCTTCACTCTTTCTGTTAAATTAAGATAAACGTTTATTTTATGAATTAATAAAACAAAAATTTATTTAGAAAATGAACATAGCTTGAATTTTGTCATGAATTCATTTACCATCGTTTTTAATCTCCATTAACTTGTCCTCTGGAATGGTATCCTCCGAAGGAAACTGGTCATCATCCTCAAACTCCTCATCAAATTCATCGTCAAAATCCTCGTCATCCTGGAAATAAATCCCGGGTTCTTGCGCCGTGGACAATTGGTACCCAGCTTCATTTTTGGAATGGGAAGATGGAGGCGACTCCACTCCACTGACTCCACAGATTTTCTTGTGCTGCTTGCAACATTCTGCTGAACAGCTATAAAAATCACAAAAAATTCACTTTGAATTCAGTATTTTAACTAATTGATTAATTAATTAGTTAAATAGCTTACTATTTCACGGCACAAGAAGGACACTTGTAAGCTGGAGTTGATTTTCCGCACTGGGAACAACTGGGCGCTGACAAGCCACGATACCCTCCGCCGCGGAATCCTTTGCCCCCTCCTCCAAGTTTTTGGGATCTTCCTCCTCCTCCGCCATGACCAGAGAGCTCCTAAAATTACACAGAAACAAAATAACATTTAATTAGTTAATCAAATTATCAAAAATATTAACTAAGTTTGAAGAAATTTGTAGAAAACTCACCATCATATTATTTTGGGGAATGGGCTTAAAATTTACAAAAATTGGGGGACTGGACACGCTAAAAATGATTTCAGGTTATGCACCGACTTAAAACTGAAGTAAAACTGAAAGACAATTGATTATAGAGCTAAATGGCAATTAAAACGGTGTTTGGGCGATAACTTAATGAGTTTGTTTTGAGAAGGTCTATTCTCATTTTCCCAGCCAGCTCAATGCCCACATGTGAAAAGGTTTACGCCAAACGGAATTTGAACAGCGGGGCATTACAAGACAAAAGTATAGAAAATTGAAATGTGTAGAGCATCGATAGCTTAAAATGCATGCATTTTACAATGGCCTTTGTTGCTTTGTTCAACGACGCTTATGAAAATGTATTGAAGTAAGTCGCATCACACAACCAATGCAAATGTGGAATAATTTGTTTTGCTTTGGTGAAGGTGTACTTTTGAAGGAAATTAAAGACAGTTATCTGTCGAGAAATTAACAAACAGCTTTAGAGACATAATATGTTAATTTATTTATGTAACTAGGACTAGGGGAAATTGGAACATTGCATACGCAATATATTATATTACACGTTATTAATTGCATGCTTATAAAGCTTGACAAACAGATGGACTAGATATATTCACTGAATTTAGGTTAAGTTTAAATTTAGAAACTAGGAATATATTTGTAATATTTATTAATATATTTAGAAACTACAATTGGTTTTAATTAGTAAAAATATTTATTGTAATATGTATAAGTTTTAATATTATATGGCAACAATTGATTTGCTGTATTTTATTGCAATTTTTAGAATTGACCTGACAAGTATTAGGAATTTTATGCATAGACTTCATCTCAAAACAGACAGTTTGGGTCTGTCTCGTCTCAACGGACGTATGAGCGACTAACACAACAAGTAGCAAGGCTAATTTGCACTTTAACCTTTCTCATGCGATGTAAAACAGAAAACATCATCCCCACTGGACTACGAATATTAAAAACTTTCCTTAAACATTCGATGAACCCTGAATAACATTTATTACAATTTTATGCATACTTCTGTTTACGATGTTTAATCTTTCTGCCAACTATTACGGAACGAAACTCTTGACGCTTTTTATCCTTACCCCAGGAAGTGCGTTTACGATACCACCATTTTACCAAATAGTAGCAAAGTCCCAAAAACACGACAAGTAGAACATACGAAACCCAAACTAGGTTCTTTTCAGTAAACAAGTCTGTCAGACAATACTTGAAATAAATACTAGTTCCTTCATTACCGGTCTTGTTTACACTAATTAGTTGCCATCTGACTAACGGATCGTCAACGTCACACAGTTTCCTAAACTCAACATTTTCACCATCTCTTGTAGCCGCAATGCAAACACGATTAATTGGATGTATCAAAACAAACTGTTTATTGTTGAATTCTGGTAATTTATGGATAGCCCAATTTGAAGTAATTTCCGTCGCTTCAGGATCAAATCTAGCTTGAAGCTTAAATGCTGAATCTTCAGTTAATTTCAAATATTTACTTGTAGTTGAATAAGTTGCTTGTCGAGTACATCATGGAAATTCGAGATATTTTGTTGCGCCAAGAAACTGTGCCAATGAGCATGTTGAAAGGAATCTTTGCGCAATTTTTGAGGACTGGTTTGTCATTCGTAGAAAACGGACCGTATTCTGGCACCAAGCAGTTTTTAGATCCAACGTTTTGTAGGTGAACATGTGGCTCAACACAGTCGTTCCGCAGGCAGTGCTAAAGCAAGTTTATTGCAAACAATATATTATGTTGATAAACATTTCATTGATAATGAATTTACTCAATAATATTTATTTTACCCATTTATTATTTCCGTTACACTGAGTTCCTTCCAGTGGCACAAATACAAAGTGTCTACGTTTTTCTTCCGACATGCATTCAACACCCACGCAACCTTTAACTTTCTGCAAAAATAATAATGTCACCAAAAAGCACGCGCTTTTTCTCTCAAATGCTTAAAAAAATACTTACCACGTATGCTTTATCATCGTTGGTTAACATTTGGCATTGTTGCTCCATTGAAAACCCAGGAACGCTACTAGTATCATTAAAAAGTTTGCCCGTGTCGATTACAGCTTCTTTATTTGATCCACTAGCTTCAATACAAAGCGAGTTGTCTCCAATCAATTGTTTTGTGAGAATCTTGTTGGTACATTCAGAAAAGAACTTGGGCTCTATTAGCTCATTCACTCTGCTTTCTCTCAATATACAGCAATGCTGCCCAGAGTTTTGAGTTCCATTGCAAGCAGAGTCATCGTCATTTAGAGCTCCCAAACTAAAGTCAACATAAACATATAATTTATATTTTTGGAGTTGCGAAAATATAATTTGCATCATGAAAACTTACATGTACGCAATATTTTGTGCCAGAGGTAAAGTGGGATGAGTTTTTGTGTTGACTATTATGTGGCCTTTACTATCCCCGCTTTCACAAATGGCGTCGTTGCTGGAGTATGCCGAGGTCAGCCCGCGTTTGTCTGGAAAATGTGTTCCAAGTGCTAGCACAGCAATGTCAAACTCGGCAAGTTTCCTGATTTGTTCTTTTGTCCAAGTTTTGAAGTTTTCAAAAAGGTTGTGCATGGAATAGGTTCTTCCTTGGTTTTTCGTATAGTTCAGAAATCCCAGCTCCTCAAAATTCTTAAAGATGTACAAATTGCAGTATGTTTTCAACTTTAATTGTTTTTACAAAAAATGAGAAGAACTGCTTACCTTAAAGGTTTGAAGTGTCGTCACATGAAATGCAATTTGTAAACTTGGCAATGTCTGGAATCGTAAGTGCACATCAAACAAAACTGCTTGCCAGTACTGAAGCATCTTTGCTTGATCATGTTGAAGCAGGTTGCCAAACTCGGTGTCGCAAAATATTGCCAACTGAATAACAAACTGCCTTTTTGGCAGCGAAGACTCATTTGTGCCATTTTGAAATTGCTTTTGTAAGTTGGGAAAATTTGTGAGCATTTGTGCACTAGCCACAGAACCAAATAATAATAATAAAAGTGCTTTTGCAAGCTTTACTTCCATTTTCAAAAAAATAAGGCTATTGTCGAAAAAACTAGATGGTTTTGTTGCATTACCCGAAATTTTTTTTAAAAATCAGCTTTCTCCAGACACAAAATATGTTCTTGTGTTCTCTACCCCACGCCAAAGCTCACACTGAGCTTGATGCTAGAATAAACAAACGTATAAACGCAGGGTGGTTGTTTTCGCCAGAACGTAATGAAAAACAGGCAAAAGCCTTTGCACTTGAAAAGAAAAACTTCTCCATGCGTACCAGGCGTTTTTCTATCCCCATCCTAAAAACATGGTACGGGAATCGGAAGCAGAAGAAGGGGAGAATTTTCTATTGCTTTATCCAGTTTATGCACGAAAGATGTTATTCTTTTCAACCCCAAGCCAATGCTCACACTGAGCTTCCTGCTTGAAGAAATTCACATATAGGTCGTTCGTTCCAACAGAGTCTATTGACAACAGGCAGTTGAAAGGAAAATCCTTTCACTTTCACAAAAACATCTAGAATATTGTCCGGGTCAGAAGCAAAAATGTAGGGGGAAATAATTCTGATATTGATTTTTATAGATTCATAAGATAGACAGGCATTTACGTATTTTCGTAGACTACGACTCATAGTCTTCCCGGAGCTCCCCTCTGTACCTTTTCACGGATCACAAACTTTTTGGGGGGTGGAAATGCTTCTTTTTATACAGAAACTCAGAATGCATCCTGCACTACATTTTATCAAGACAATTTATCCATATACGTGAGCTTTCACTACAATCTGTTACTTGAGTAGTAATTTTAATGTAATTTGAACAAGTTTATTTTACAAAATAGTTTTGCTGTAATTATGCTCGTAAGTAAAGTCTCGTTGTTGAAAAAAAATCATTTTCCAACCCACGCGCACACGAAACACGTTTCTCAAAAATAATTGTGTGGATCATTCCAAACAGTTTGTTTTGGAAACGTATCTTATAAATAAAATGTTCTCCGCTTTGATATTAAGAATCCAACTTTGTCCGAATTTCACAACATTGCTGCGTGACTCATCAACGTTGTTTGTAAAAGCAGGGGAAAAATAAAAGCCACATTTTTGTTCGATTTATCCAACAGCAAGTCAATGAAATCTTCCAGCATTTTCATTTTCTTATTTGAATAGAATCGAATATATCTGGGAAGGGGATGTACAGAAGTGATGACTCATGTACGTAACAGAATGCGTATGTACCAAGCATCCCAATTCTAAAGTGTTATGTTGGTTATAGATTTGTCTATTACTCATCGTTGTTTCGCAAAACATGATGGAAAAATAGGGGAGCAACCAAATTGCTTTTTCTGTATATAATATAGCTGCCTCCCTTACAAGCGTAGAATTCACCTAAATTAAAAATTCCAGCAATATATTTTCTGTTTGATGTTATTATATTTCACTACCTATACTGTAACAACAATGATGCCAGTTATCGATTACATCTTACGCACAAAAACTTAGTAATGTTTAGGTTCTGAGACTTTTTATTTCTTTACTTTATTTCATACATAATTTTCAGAAAAGGTAGTTGCTTGTTTGCTTTTTTTTGTGGAAACTACTACAGGCGCCATCCACTAATGACGTCACTTTAAAAAGCCGATTTTTTGAGTGACCCACTGACCCCTGTCACTATTTTTTAACGTTGCAGGATAGGGCACTTAACAAAGGCCGTCACTTTTAATCATATTGACCCACTGACCCTTTAAAGTGACGTCATTAATGGACGACGCCAAAGGATTTCATTTGTTGCATGTAAGAATCCGTGTAAAACAGCCAAAAGAAGGGAAATTAAAAGATAACACATGTAGACATTCATTTTTCGATTTAAATTGCGTGGCTGCTTTGGTTACAAATTTATTTTCTGGAACTTGCGAAATACTAAACTTTCATAAAAAGTTGTTTGCTACTCCAAGCAGTTTTTAAACATATCTTATCAATGAAGTGTTCCTTTGGTTTTAAAATTCAGAACATTGCTGGGTGACTCATCCACGCAATTGGGAAAAATGGGGGAAAAGTAATCCACATTCTCGTTTTATTCATCTAGTCGCAAGCCAATAAATTTATATAATTTTGCTTTCTCTATTTTGATACGATTTTATAAACATATCTGTGAAAGTGATGTGCGGATGGCTTAGTCACCTACGTAACAGATTGCGTATTAAAACTGCGTAACAGCTTTGAAGTGGTGGTTCTTATTTTGTTCTTCATGCACAAATGCTTCATATTACATCACGGAAAAATAGGGGAGCAACAAAATTGCTTTTGTTGCTTTTCCCGTATAAAATCATATGGTCAGCAACCGAACAACCTATAAAAGCGCTCTGTGCCTGACTTTTCATTTTCTTGTAAAACTAAATGCGCTACACTTTGAAAATACAAATCTTAAAACTTATTTCGTTCATTAGTAAATATGGCTTGTAATATATTAGCTCCATTTAATTTGTCATCAATTGGTCGAATTAATTAAACGCTGTTGGAATGAACGAAAGTTAAATCCCCTATTTATGATGGCACATAAAATATGCTTGTCCAGCACAATTTCACTGGCAAGCGATTTCCATAAATTTAATAAAATTTATTACTTTCAACTGTAGTCATTGATGTTCCTGCCGTTGCAAGATGGATAAAAAATCTGTATTGTGTCATCATCACTGAAAATGATGAAGGCTCTTTGGCATTCAACAGCTTGGTTGAAAATATGAGAAAAAAGTTTATTCTGTAGCAATATCATTTCCAGCCCAGCCTACCAAAGCAACATAAAATGAGTATTTAAGCTGTTCACTTTTCATTGAATATATTTGGTTGACCTGCTAAACCTCAAGAGTTTGAATTTAAATTAGTATACTAAAGTCACTACGACTGATTGCTCCTTATCTGTATTTTTTTTTGCATTGAAGCAAATACTGTTTTTTATGCGCACGTAAAATATGCTTGTCCAGCAAGATTTTCTTTCTAACGTTTTTCATAATTTTAACAAGATAAAAATTTGGTAATAATCGATTTTGTTTTTGTGTCCTCATGGGGAACGGAAAACTTGTCTTGTGGTATAATGCTTGAAAAACGAAATAGACCTTTTGACATTCAACAGACTTATTGAAAAAAGGAGGAAAAGTTCAGTCAACAGCAGCAGCAGCTTCAGCTCACCCTACGAAAACAAAATCATATAATATTATATAGGTAATCTGCTGAAAGCGAAACAGCTGTGGGATGAAAAGAAGGCAGTGCGTTTGGTTGTCTTAGGCATACTCAGTTCTGCTTCAGATTGAATATTATTATAAATACTTGTCCAACCAAAGCTCAAGAATCTGAATTTGAAGGTGTACAATATAAACTTACTATCTTTTTACAGATTTTATAAACTGTCGTGCACATCTAACACTAGAGTTTTAAAAAAAATTGTTCTTGTCCTCATCCTTATTGTCAAGTAAACCCTAATAGTCTTTGAAAATGCCGTGGCTTATAAAACAATCAAGCCCAGCCAACATTTTAAGTGATGTGAATAACCAAACAGAAGAGGGCGATTTACTGGAAAGCTTTTCCAAACAAATAAAAAATGAAGCAAAGAAAAAATCAGCAACGGACGCTATTCTGAAACGTGCTCAGATAAGAACATTTTGGATTAAAAAGCAGCAATGTCTCACAACGACTGAACACCTGCTGACGATATTTCCTGAAGAGGTAAATACTTTATGTGTTTAAAGTATTCATACACGATCACGATATTAATATGGTATGAAAACAAAATTTTATTTAAATCAGATTTGGGAGAAGCTATTAGATAACCTAGAATTCGTCGATAAAGCCAATTGTGCGGAAGCTTGTCAACTGTTCAGTAAACTGCTTGGAAAACATATTTTTCTACTTGTAAAGGAAGTGGAATAATTCAATAATATTTTGTAAATCAGTTCTACATTTTAACTACTAAAAAGCTTTTATTTTGATCAGATTTTCCCAAATGTGGCTAGCTATTTAAATCACGAAGATATTGAAATGTGCCTGAGAGCATTTCCAGAGTGGTGTTTGGGAATCAGTAACGCCATAGGAGAACACTTGGTCAGTCCAGACCAAACTGTAGAACTCGGAACACCATTTGATACACAAATTAAACTTCAGAAATATAATATTGATGAAACTTTTCTCAGACGGCACACATTATTCAACACAATGAAAATTCCCAACAGAATTATTGACGAATTCAGTAAGGAATTGTATAAAGGCAACAGTGTAACCGTGGAAGCGTTTTATCATCCCAAATTCTTTAGAGAATTTGCTAAAATTCTTGAAAATATAGGAAAAACTATTTGTCATATGACTGTGATTGGTAACAAAAACAACATGAATGTTAGTGTCACTATGATGTACACGTTATGTCAACAAATTTTGTTAAAGTGCAAAAACCTGAGAAGCTTGACAATTGAAAGTTGGAAATGTGTTGATTGGAATGTGTCACAGGCTGAAATTCTGGAAACAGTAATGTCAAAACCGAGTTTGTGCGAAAACACTTGTTTTGAAACTCTGAATATAAAGTTGGGTCACCAAAATGCTTTGATAATAGCAAACTTAATAATTAGCAAATATTCTAGTCAACTTAAGTCAGTTAATGTAATGTTTGGAATTCAGCAGTATTACCATTTTTACACGAAGTTTAATTTACCTAACCTCACAGAATTTATAGCTTTAAGAGGAAACAAGTCAGTTGTATTTGATATGCTTGAAAAACTGAAATTTCCCAACTTGCAAAAAATGTCGCTACAATTAGACAAAAGTGCTCCAGATTTTAAAAAGTTTATAAATGTACTGAGCTTATTTCCAAAATTGAGTGTACTTAATCTTCAAATGGCAAAAACGTTTAGATTTGGAGGATGGACCAACCGGGAAATTTTAAGCGTTTCACCAACCCTTTGTGCGTTAAATAAAGTGCAAAATATAAAATTTGTTTTACAGTGCCATGAATGTTGCTTCAATTTTTTATTATGTTTTCCTTACATACGAGAAATCGAAATATGTGTAGATAAAAGAGTATTTGTTGTGCCTCAGGAAAGCCCAAATGAATACGCATGTATACTATTTGGAAATTGGCGTGCAGTGGATGGTCTAGAATTTGGAGTTAGGGAAAACACATTACCAATAAATTCAGAAGTGTACAAAACACTTACAGTTAAAGAAATAAATGAAGATACTGAAAACAACTTAAAATTTATGAACAAAACAGCTTCCCTCTTTAGTAATATTAAACGAGCAAATAAGGAAGATTTCATTTATTTCCCAATAATTGAATTGCTATATCAGCGTGCTAAATTGTATAGAATATGGACAGTTTTAGAAAGGTTAGAAATTAAAAGATTTACAAACACTGGAATGGTGTACAGAAGAAAACAGTAAAAATGGTTAAAAACTCCTCATATAAAATGGAATCGGAAAGGGATGGCGTTAACCAAAATTTTTGAAAGCAGACGACATAAAATCGGAAGCAGATTGGGATTTTAGTCTTCGAAATACTAACTGTTTTTTAAAATATGTGTATAATTTAAAAATATGTTTTGAGAAAGAAGTGAAAATCAGCGCATTTGAATACTATCTATTGTGCGAATTGTTTCTTAAAAAAATTTAATACAAAAAGTCTGGAGATAAATGAAGTTTGCGTTGTTTTGAGTGAGCACGGAATAGATTATGGTAATTTTCAATCTGTTACGAGTGGTTTCCCTCCAATAGAAACTTTACGATTGATGAGCTGCCCAAATATAAAACACATTCACTTAAAATTTGTGGAAATATTACAAACTAAACTAAAACGGTTAATTATAAATTGGTATGATACATTATATTATTCAATACTGCCAACGTTTTTGGGTGATGAGCCGTTATAGAACTGGTACTTCCACTTACGTGGAGAATTGATTTGCCCCGAATGGTAAACCTAAAACGGTTAAGTCTTTATTTAAACAAGCCATTGTTCCAAGAGACGGATTTCCAGTTTCCAAAGTTTTTCAAAACATTTTAGTTTCTCCGTTAGAAAATTTTGAGTTAAAAGCGTCAAAAGAATTTACTGGTTTTAAACTTATCACATTGGAACGTGCTGATACTGGAATAGAAAGTAAAGTAAAAAATTTATGTTAACGATTGAAAGTGTGGATATGTTTTTGTTTGATATTTTGGTATTGTTGCCACATTTGCGACGGTTAGTAATTCGTTATGGTAGTTGGGTAAGTCATTGACAGTATACTTTGGTTGGAAAAACAGATTTTGTAGTGGTAGAGATAAAAGGTTATGTGGTCTTGTGAATATTGGTAGGTCCTTACATGATGATATTGAAAAGGTTAACTTTAACAAGTCGAATATATGGCAGTTGTTACCAAGACTGGAATCGATAAACTTGTGGTTGGCACGCCAGTTAAAGAAAAAGAGATAGGTAGATGTTCACTAGAAAGTAGTTAGGATATTT
Source organism: Entomobrya proxima (assembly GCA_029691765.1). Classification (NCBI taxonomy): domain Eukaryota; kingdom Metazoa; phylum Arthropoda; class Collembola; order Entomobryomorpha; family Entomobryidae; genus Entomobrya; species Entomobrya proxima. Next base: position 47,405,028 of record CM056169.1, read on the forward strand.
TGTTAATTGTCAATCCGAATTTCGAAAATTCTCAGAACGTTTTAAATTTTTTAGATGATTCATAATTTGAATATGTCACAAGAATAAAATAAAAATAAAATAATTCTCATTGTAACGAACCAAAATATATATTTAAAAAATAATTTTAGTGAAATGTTTTTTCATAGCACATCAGATAATAAAACTAACATTTTGCATTATATGAACCATTGTGCGAAAAAACTGAATGTCAAACCAGTCGCAGTTTTATAATGGAAATTCTACTGATTGCATGCACAACAAAATGTATGAGAGAATTGCAGTGTAGGCATTGGCCAATGGCCTTGAGACTGAACAACACTATCTGGCCATAGCGTGCAATGCTTCACGCATCTGCTTTCGCTTGTTTTTTGTTGAGCAACAACTTACCTAAAATCTGTGGCCATGTATACAGCAGCATTTTAAAAAGTACCTTTTGGAAACCGGTTTGCTGTTACGGGTGCACTGGTTAATTGGCAACATGTGTAAAAAAGAAATGATCAACCTTTATATGTATTATATTATCACGCAGCAAAAGTGTGACATTCTTAGTCTGACTGGACTAATAAACAGATGTGTTTTTCTCAGTGCTTTATGTGACAATAAAAAAATCATTTAAAGTGTGGTTTTAATAAAATTAAGTGAGTAATACTCTGCTACGCACCCAAAGCCAACGTGAAATTTGGTGTTTGCAGTTCTTTAAAACTACTGTAAATTAAGCCGAGAAACAGGCATATGTTTACCTGAGTTGTCATGAATACTTTTTAAGACAACTTTTTGTGTTATGGCGTTGTTAAAAAGCTCAAATCAATAATGTAGGAATATAACAAAATTTTCTAGGTAAAATTTAATAGTTTTGCTAATTTGGTTGTGAAAATTGAATATATTTTATTGACCTATTGACCTGTTTTGGTGATGCGGTGATCAATTCTAAATCTGCTATATTTGAAAACGGAAAAAAGCGGATTTGGTATTCATTAGAAAGATAGTAATAAAGCGGCAGAGGAAGAGAATGGGCAGCAAAAATAACAAAATTAACATTTGGGTTTGCGGGTAGTTATTAAGAATCGGAGATTCTTTCTAATTTCCTGTTCCGGCCGTCCGGCCGTCCGTGTTAGCCAATTTTTCTCCGAAATGGCTGATCCAATTCCAACCAAATTTGGTATACAGACTCAGGTGGACCTCCGACAGAAACCTTATGAATTTCAGGTCAATAGGTCAACTCCAAAGGTCAGAGGTCACCAACGGTCAAACATTTTTAAATAGGACCTATATCATGCGGCACATGATTTTAGGTCCATTTTTGACCAGAATTACGAATCCACAGTCCGTTTGTTAAAATTCAGATTGTAAGGTCCTGAAATCAGGGCCTTAATTTTCGAATCCACTAATTTAATGGATCTATGCTGTGTGACACATGATTATAGGTCCATTTTTGACCAGGATTAAGAATCCAAGGTTGGTTTGTTAAAATATAACTATTTAGGCCCTGAAATCAGGGCCTTAATTTTCGAATCCGCAAATTTAATGGATCTATGCTGTGTGACACATGATTATAGGTCCGTTTTTGACCAGGATTACGAATCTAAGGTTGGTTTGTTAAAATTCGGATTGTAAGGTCCTGAAATCAGGGCCTTATTTTCGAATCCGCTAATTTTATGGATCTATGTTGTGTGATACATGATTTTAGATCCGTTTTTGACCAGGATTACGAATCCACACTCCGTTTGTTAAAATTTGACTATTTAGGCCCTGATTTGGGCCCTTAATTGTTAAATTTTCCAAATTAATGGATATATCATGTGTGACACATGATTTTAGGTCCGTTTTTGACCAGGATTACAATAATGATGTCCATTAGTTAAAATTTAACTATTTAGGCCCTGATTTGGGCCCTTAATTGTTAAATTTTCCAAATTAATGGATATATCATGTGTGACACATGATTTTAGGTCCGTTTTTGATCAGGATTACAAATATGATGTCCATTTGTTAAAATTTAACTATTTAGGCCCTGATTTGGGCCCTTAATTGTTAAATTTTCCAAATTAATGGATATATCATGTGTGGCACATGATTTTAGGTCCGTTTTTGACCAGGATTACAAATATGATGTCCATTAGTTAAAATTTAACTATTCAGGCCCTGATTTGGGCCCTTAATTGTTAAATTTTCCAAATTAATGGATATATCATGTGTGACACATGATTTCAGGTCCATTTTTTACCAGGATTACAAATATGAGGTCCATTTGTTAAAATCCGTTTATTTACGGGCCGAAGGCCCCGCCCCGGGGTTCTAATCTCCGATTCTTAATTACTGCATTTGCTATTGCTTTATTTATTCTTAGATATTTTTAATTGCAGTTTTTCTAAGCACTGCTATTGCTGAAATGTGATACCTAAACTGATTTACTTTCTTCAGATAATCGACATTGCACATTGAACACTGAAGGTAATCCTGGACAAAAAAAATTGATCTGTGTACCAAATTTACCTGTTTGCTGTTGAAACGGTATGATATATAAAAAATAAAAATGCCTATTCTACTTAATAAAAGCATTCAAATATTCATGCACACTTTCACTTGTGATTGCAGATTTATAACTCTGTTTAAAGTAAACTACGTCTTTGGTTAGTAGGATGGATGCAAAAAAGAACGTGGAGCCGTGGAGCTACTATGATCAACCACTTTCAGTTCTGGTTGGACAGTTTAGAGAGAGCCTTAAAATTCAAGGAGGTAAAAAAGAAAGCAAACATGTAACAAAGCCCCCAAATATATTACAGTGTAATGATTCCTTCTTACGTGAAACTTGACTACTAGATCAATGGATACCGAATTCCAACAAGTAAAATTGGATCCAGGATAACCACAGGGCCGACAGGCTAAAAGTAATACTACAGGTTAAGCTAAACCATTAAAATTTATGATTTAGTATATACTTCCAATTCTGAATATAACTTTGCGAAATTCGGGTTCACTCAATTGTTCTGCTGCATAAGCATAATTTGCAAAAAGTTACGTAATTCTGGAAAACAAATACCGTATAACTTTTTCATGATAAAAATATTGCAAAAAAGACATAAATTTTACATCATATTATCAGTCTAAAAGGGTAAAATGTTATTAGTAACTTGCTAGTAGCAGGATCTGAAAACCAGAAAATGTATTGTTCTTATTTATGTAGCTGGTTTGTATGTCGGTATACGCGAATGGTGCGTCAGCGAATTTTTGTAGTGTGCATAAAAAGTATTTTAGTGATGCAAATAGCATTATGTAATATTTTGCTCAATGCAAGTTGTAAGTACTGAACAAGAATAGTAGCAAGCCTTTAAACGAGATAAACAGAAATGGTTCATTAAAACAGACGATAGACTACAAAATGTCAATAGACAGTGCCGTACACTCATTTGTGTAGAATTCAATTTTTGTAAAGTTATTAGCATGATAGTATAAGAAGAGATTGCCGAGGTGTAATAATGTTCCGTTATTGTTTGACAAGCAAACAGTTTCCAGTTTAGCTCAGTATTTGCCTAATCGAATGTAGCGTTTGGGTATTCATCAACAGAAGTGTTATCTTAAAATTCACGCCGTGAATTAAAATTACATAAGTAATACTTTTTCAATAGAAATTAGTACACCCCAATGTTTGGCAAGAGCTTTGCTAACATCCTCTACATTCAATTTAATGGCGGTTGGTATAGAATATCTGCAAACTTAACCATATTTGTTTCTTTGATTGCTCAATAGCGTGCCACAAAATAAATGATTTTTGAGATTTATGTTGAATGTCTTAGGTAGAAAATACTATTCCTTGATTGAAGTGGTACCATTTTTTCGTTGGTGGGATTAAGTGTTAAATAATGGAACTAGACACTCTCATTCTGCACTTTTTTCTGCATTGGATGCAAAAGCAGACATTTTAATATTTCAAGCATGGGTAGATATCTTTTCTTGGTGCTAGGTCAGATCCTGGTACAGTTACTTTTTACATCTGCCACTGATCCAACCGATCATTAATTTATGTAATCGATGACTTTATGGTTTACAAAAGTTTAATTAACAGCCGATATAAATATAATACTGGTAGCCATGTTTTGAAGTTTAATTGTAAGTAGATATAAACGTTTGGGCCTAACATTTTCTAAATCTCTATGTCCATTTTAGTTTTGGTCAGGTTCCAATTTTGTTGGATTTCATGCTGTTAAGATATTGCTGAACTATTAACCAAATTACATTGTACAGTTGCCTAATGTTCATTGCTTATTTTCGTGTGGATTATTATAACTAATATGATGCTCACAAGTAATAAGAAATTATTGTATGTTCACATAAGAATACGAGGTTAATACAGTTGTTAAGGCGTACATGTAAACAGTGTCGAATGTAAATCTGTTAAAACCTTTTTCGCATTAATGACTTTACGCAGAGTAGCTATTTTCAATGTAGAATTTGGCAAAATTGTATAACTTTTGTGATTCCAAACGTTGGTGGTAGTCAGGTTGTGAGAATGTCGCAGTTTTTAAACCAGCAATTGTTCTTTTAACACCCTTGTCAGAAATCAAGGACAAACCCGGTGTAGAACTTTTTAGCTCTAAAGGAGCCTCGTTGCTCTCGTTGCTGCACTTAGATTCAATGAAGATTTATGCGCCTTAATCTATTCAGGTGTACTTTATCATTCAAGTGTATAAATCGCATCCAATTTTTGTACTAATCATAGAACTTAAGTTTAGGTTCCATACAAGCTATATACTCGAGCACATTCTATGTAGTCAAACCATTCATTTTGTGCAAAATTGCATTACTTTGCAAATGTGGTCATAACTTTCTTCCATGTCAATATTTCAAAAAACTGAAAAATACGATCCTAGAGTTTTGCATCGGCTTTAATTTGGTAAATCAATTGGACAGTTTGGATAAAGCAGACGGAAACAGCATTCGGTCACTTTTGGCACGTTGGATTCTGTCAAGGTTGGTATACTTGTCCATACATTTTTCCAAATATCTCCACCATGGAACGGAATTTTTTCTTGTGGTCTAAATTTTTGGAACAAGCATTACAAAAATTAGGATGGCCCTCCCGGCGATTTTCCTGATTTTGATGGACACAAAAGTTATACTCAAAAAACTTTAAAAATCCTAGTATTCCTCAAATACCATAAAATGGTCACTTTTGGACATCAATTTTTCAATGATATCGTCACCCTTAAACCAAAATAATACTATTTTTGAAATCACAATACAAAAGAGTACATATACACCAATTTTGACGAAAATCGGAAAAGGTGCCCCAAAAAAGGGAAAAACACCAAAACTCCTTCTCTCTGAAGTTTGACCGTATTTGCTCATTTTAGCGACAAAATTGAGTTTTTATGAGCAAGTTTCCTGAATTTTATAACTTGTTTACCGATTTATATAACTAGTTTAGTTACTTATAATCAATTTCCTGACTGCTGTAAAAAAATTATCATACTTGTACAACAAACGCTTTGGTTCACAGAACAAGTTTAATGATTGTCATAGAAAATTTATAGAGTTTTAGTACAGATTCTTCTGATATTGTGATATTGTTAGCACAGTTATATTATTTTCTTGTAAATTTCACGCATTTAGCAAAACAAATGTAATTTAAAGCAAATTTCCTGATTCTTAGTACGAATTTTGTGCATTTTAAAACGAATCTTTTAAACTTCAAACCTCCACCAAAATTTATATCTAATATTGTTCTATCATTTGTAGGTTCTGAACATGCTCATCCATCGCAAAGACCTCGAAGTTAAAGACCTTCTCAATCTCCGACTTGTCTCCCGCTCCTTCCACTGCTGGACTACCCACCTATTCGAAAGTCCCCAAAGTTGGAACAGCTTCCCCATTTTCGGTTGCATTGACTGGACATCTCCTCTAATAACCCATCGCATTCCCTACGGCAAAAAACGAGATGCCGTACTAAACCATCCCTCAAATCCTTTTCTCGGCCGTTGGCTACGTCCTTTATTCACCTCAGCCTACGACCTACGTTACGACAGTGACGTTGACGAAGCTCGCTTGGCCGAAGTTCAGCAAAATAAGCAATTAGTCATGGAAACTCTGGGCCACAACATTTGGTACTTAGCCTACGCCGTTATAGGCTCAGAAGAAGGTTTAGACGAACAAGATATTTTACTTTGTCTCCGAACCTGTCCAAATCTCAAAAGATTAGAAATCGGTCTGGTAAACAATATCTGGCCATCGGATAACCCGGAATTAGTATTTTCTCGGGAATTGCAAAATTTACAAGTGCCAAATTTGACAGGATTATTAATGTGTAACAAATGGTACATGGCACAGCAAACGAGTATTTTCTAACGGTGCAAAATCAACTAGTACAGAAATTTTCTCCACAATTAACTGAATTGCAGATAAAAATGTGGAATGTAAATTACAGCCAGTTTGAATGGCCAAATTTAAAAACTTTAAGATTTGAAGAATGTCAAACGTCAGGGGTTTTAGAAAGCCTGATTAAATTGCAAGCACCCAAATTAGAAAATTTGTGGATAGCACTAAAAGAACAAGCTAAAGACAAACTGAAAGTGTTTTTAGAAACTTTGGAAAGATTCTCGAATTTGAAGGAAGTAAGGTTAGAATTTAACTGGCAATGGAATATTGAGGAAACAGAAGTGAAAAATTTGCTAAAATGTACAAATTTTAGTACGTTTCCGAATTTGAAACGACTTTGCATCAAAACCGGATTTTGTGACGGAATCAGTTACAGTTTTGTGGCGTTATTTCCGTACCTAGAAAGTCTTCATTTGAGTTATTGTAGAGAAAATTTGGATTCGGAAATACAATTGCAAAAGTTGGGATTGCTTCAGGTACATAAAATAAAGTTAAAAGAACAAATGTACAAAGTGACAGAGGAAAAACGGCAAAATGAAATGATTAAATTGAGGGAATTCTTGTACAAAAATACGGAAACGATGAGAACTGAGAGTTTGATTTGGAGGCTGTTGCCAAGACTGAAATTAGTGGAGGTGGTGACAAGAACGGGTAGTGAGACCATTCCTAGACCCAGGTTTTTAGAGAAAGAGGTGATTTATTAAACGAAGAATTGTACAAAAATCCGTTACAAAAATAGTCAGATAGATAATTAGATAAGCATAATTTGTTAGTTATCAAACAGTTCTTGCTTTACCCCACAAATCTCTAAAACTAAATTACTAAATGTACGAAATTCCGAGTTTCTCATAGTTTCCTGAAAACCGTAAAGAGGATTTTGCATAGTGTCCAGGTTGGTGATTAGTTCTTGTAAATTCTGGCTTTGGAGTAGCTGCTTTACTCTTTCTGTTAAATTAAGATAAACGGTTAATTTATGAATTAATAAAGCAGCAAATTTATTTAGAAAATGAACAAAACATTGTGCATTTTTTATGAATTAATTTACCATCATTTTGAATCTCCATTAACTTGTCATCTGGAATGGTATCCTCTGAAGGAAACTGCTCATCATCTTCCTCATCAAATTCCTCCTCGTCATCCTGGTCCAGGAAATAAATCCCGGGTTCTTGCGCCGTGGACAATTGGTACCCGGCTTCATTTTTGGAACTAGAAAATGGGGGCGACTTCACCCCACTGACTCCACAGATTTTCTTGTGCTCTTTGCAACATTCTGCTGAACAGCTATAAAATCATCGAAAAGTCACTCTAAATTTCGGATTTTTAACAAATTGGTTTAATAATTAGTTAAACAGCTTACTATTTAACGGCGCAAGAAGGACACTTGTAAGCCGGGTTTAATTTTCCGCAGTGGGAACAACTGGGCGCTGACAACTTGCGATCCCCTCCGCGGTTTCCTTCCCTTCCGCCACCCCCTCCAATTTTTCGCGGGCTTCCTCCACCTCCACCATGACCGCCAGAAAGCTCCTAAAATTAAAGAAGCAATTTAACAATTAGTAAATTAGTCAAAGAACCCAGAAATATTAGTTAAAATTGAAGGAATTTGTGTAAAACTCACCATTAATATATTTTGGGAACTGGGTTGAAATTTTACAAAAATTGGGGGACTGGACACACTAAAAATTATTTCAGGTTATGTGCCGACTTAAAACTGAAAGAAAATTGATTATTAATCTAATTGTCAATTAAAACCGAGTTTTGGCGATTATTTAATGGTTTTGTTTTGAGAAAGTTTATTCCCATTTCTCAGCCAGCTCAAATACCCACATGTGAAAAGGTTCACGCTAAGCTGAATTTGAACTGTGGGGCATTGCGAGACAAAAGCGTAGAAAGTTGTAATGTGTAGAATTTTGGTAGGTCAAAATGCATGCATTTTATAATGGCCTTTGTTTTCGTTGCTTTGTTCAGCAACGCTTATGAAAATCGCTTGAAGTAAAAAGCAGCTCAAAACCAAAAAAATGTGAACTGCTTTGTTTCGGCGACAACGCAATTTTAAAAGAATTTTACAAACATGTAAAAAACTAATGTAAATTTGGTGAGTCTTTGAAAAATAACCATTGCTTATATTAACAACAAATAATATTTATTTATGTTAAAATTGAGGATACTGTACTATTTACATGCATGCATATCATTCGTTACAGATTAACAAATTAACATGATGGCTATATACTTGGTTCAAATTATCAGTATGTAATAGTTATTGTAATATTTGTAAAATTTCAAATTTTATAGAATCATAGCAGCACTTCGCTTTATATTTGCTAAACATAGTAAGATAGAAGTCGCCTTAATGCTCACAAAATTTAAGAACATACAGAAAGCATTACAAACTTTAAAAATTTCAACGCAAAAACACAACATCCTCCAAAATATTTTCCTGTTTTGATTGCTATTCCCGCATATAATGATCGGTAAACAGAGATGCTATTTATCAATTAATTCACACGCACAAAAGAGGGAGTGCGTCATGCATAAGCTCTAATCCATTTGGTTTCTGCAAATGAACCAAAAGTAATAATAATATGCAGAAAAACATTTGCTTACTTGACTACTTAAATGGCTTATTTTGGTAAAACAACAAAGGATTTTAGATTGTGCAGTGTGTATGAATCTCTATAGAAAGGGCAGAAAAATCTTATTTAGCCATAAAAAACGTGCACATTTATTGTTGGACTAAAATTGCAATGCAATTTCCATTGTCTGTTTGATAATAATAATGTTAAGATTATATATCCGATTTTCAGTTTTCAAGTAATGCTCCATGCATTTCCTTCATTTAGCATTTTTTTGTAAAATGCACAATTCTGAGTCAGCTTCTTGTTTTTGCATACATGAAAATACCTAAGTTTGGTGGTGTGCTGATCCCTAAAAAGGACCATATCGTCAGGGTCTTTCTCCGATATCGTAAATGCAAAAGTGGCCTGAACTAGGACCTCGTAAATGAAAATGCGGCCGGAATCAAAATATCGTACATGAAATTTTGGCCTGAACTAGGACCTCGTAAGTACGTTTTTGCTGGTTTCGAGTAATTTCCAAAAAACTAAATCAATCCAATTTTTAGTGCTCCTCAGAACATTTACTTAATTAGTCACTAAAAATTATGCAAACTTGCAAATGTGCACCAATTTTAACAAAAATTCGTTGTTCTACCCAAAAAATGACGGCTGGTGGACTATAATTGAAAAATACTGATGAAAATGCAGCTGTTTATCATAACATACATGCATTTTGTATGGTCACCATCTCATAGATACTTGCGCATATAAACAAAAGAATTAGATGAACGACACATCAAAATGCGCAGAATAAAATGGGCAACAAGACAGTAGCCATATCTCATTTTACCCCAAAAATGCATATACGAGGTCCTAGTTTATGCCAAAATTTCATTTACGACATCCTTGAACAGGCCAAAATTTCATGTACGACATCCTAGAACAGGCCAGTTTTGCATTTACGATATCGGGGAAAGACCCTGACGATATGCGTTAGTACGTTGTCTTGGTCCAAAAATTTTTGTTTCCGGATTTTGGTCTAGATTGTTAAATCAAGTCATAAAATGGTCTCCAGTCCAAGTTTCAGCTCAAAATCTTGTTTCTGTAAAAATTTATGAGGTTTTGAAACTCGCATGTCAAACGACTAAATGGCGGGAAAGCATCTTTTGGCGGGATTATACGAACTTACGTAACTTTGGTAAAAGTGATCACAGAGATGTAATTTAGGTGTCAATAGGAAGCTAGGGAGTTGGACAATTGTATTATTACCATTTCATTGTTTCTGGTGCAGTTATATTGTCGAAAACGTTAAATGACGATAGTGGTCCCCAACGAAAAGCGTCACTTTTTTCACAAAAACGGATTTTCCCACTAAACTACAGGATATGGACACGCAAATGATATATCAAAATGACCCCCATAATCAGAGCTATTAGAAGCTTTGTACCCTTAAATCAACTCTTTCTCTACGCAGAGTTACACTCCCCGAAGTGGAACAAGGCTGTACTTTTGGCACATATTCTAACATTACTCATCACAGAAGAATAGTTGATTTAAGGGTACAAAGCTACTAATAGCTTTGCTAATGGGGGTCATTTTGATATATCATTTGCGTGTCCATATCCTGTAGTTTAGTGGGAAAATCCGTTTCTGTGAAAAAAGTGACGCTTTTCGTTATGGACCACTATCGTCATTTAACGTTTTCGACAATATAACTACACCAGAAACAATGAAATGTTAATAATACAATTGTCCAACTCCCTAGCTTCCTATTGACACCTAAATCACATCTCTGTGATCACTTTTACCAAAGTTACGTAAGTTCGTATAATCCCGCCAAAAGATGCTTTCCCGCCATTTAGTCGTTTGACATGCGAGTTTCAAAACCTCATAACTTTTTACAGAAACAAGATTTTGAGCTGAAACTTGGACTGGAGACCATTTTATGACTTGATTTAACAATCTAGACCAAAATCCGGAAAAAAAATTTTTTGGACCAAGACAACGTACTAACGCATATGGTCCTTTACCTATGATTATGTACGTCCCATTAGTCACACTACACAGGAGAAAATAGCTTCTGAGAAAACAGTATTGCAATTTATTTATCATTGTTTCCTGTTTTTCAAACCAGGTCTAAATCCATTTACATTACCAACATTTTGAAGCTGCGTACACTTTAGCCCACATTTCATACCATTAGTTCCCCTATTTCAACTGCACATCTTTTTGCAATGTTACTACAATCGGAATATGCGCAGTTTTGTGCAAACTCATGTAAATAATAAATTTTTCATGAATACTACTTACATAACGTAGAAATGTATGTATGCTTACAATAATTTCCCGTTTTGAAAAAAAAACTTTACTCAGTAGCACTGGTTATGTATATATAGGAGGACTTGTGATTTAAGATTTTTAAATTTTAATTTATAAAACTGGGAGTACCTAGGGAATGGAAGTGGGTAGAGAACACATTTCTGTACTGCAGACCGGGATTTTTTTATCAGAAATCCACAGATGAAAAATGTACATTGAATATATGTTTCTAATCTAAAAAATCTAAAAAATCTTTAAAAAATGGAAGGTCGGAGGGCGCATACAAATTCGAACCGCACTACCGTCTGACTTACAGTTTCATAATTGGAATTTGATAGATTTGTATGAATATTTTAATTTTTTATTGAAATATAAGAGATCAAACATATTTAGTACAATGCAATGCAAAACTATTTTGCAATAATATATGCTTAGCATTATTACTCACACTTGAATTACAAATTACAGCAGAATTTAAAATGACCTTAATTAACTATTATAGAATTACTTAGGAAACGTTTCAGCTAATTTGAAAAGTTTTGTTATGCCATAGGTAAAAAGATACATACATCATGCGATAAGCTTTTAAAATACAAATTTTATGACTTAAACAAATCATTAGTAATATTTTTGTAAATTTCTAAGATACAGCATAAAAGATTATATTAATAAATAAATAGTAAAATAATTGATACATAAAAGAACGCTTTTTCAAGTACAGACTAAAAACACTAGAATTAAGTCCTTTTTGCAATCCCTTCCATCTTGCTTGCTCAAGAAGTTTTAAATTTACGAGTTCTAACCTTTTTGCCCATAACAACGGTTCGAATCACTTCACCCTTTTTTGAAGGTTTCTTACCCCAAGAAGTGCGCTTGCGATTCCACCACTTCACAAAGTAGGCACATAATCCCAGAAACGCCGCAAAAACTACATATTTTGCCCATCCCAAATACTCATCTACAAAATATCCCATGTGATACCACTTAGAGAATTTGCTACGAAACACCAAGTCGCTTTCATTAACGCGAACAAATTTCCATCTTGCCAACGGATTGCCAACATCGCATTCTTTTTTAAACTCAACATTTTCTTTGTCAACTGCAGCAAATAAACAAACGCCACTTGATGCGTGAACCATTGCAAATTCCTGATACTTGAATTTCCTGGATCTTTGTATCGTCCAAATAGATGTTATATCCTGAACTGGCTCAAACCTGAGTCCAAACCTAAACCTTTTGTCGGTGCTAAGCGACAAATGTTTGAATTCAGATCCATTATTTGAAGAATACCGCATGCTGACTGTTGTTCGCTTAGACCTCCAAATATTTGTGCTTGCCATTAGTTCATTTGGAATTAGGGAACAGTTACGGAGGACGGGCTTGTCGTGAGTGTCAAACTGGCCGTGTTCTGGAACAAGACATTTTCCAGTTCCCACGTTCATTAAGTACACTTCGGGCTCAATACAGTAATTTCTCAAGCAGCGCTAAAACAACAAAATACACATATATATTTTTGAATATTTTCAATGCAATTTTTTACGATATAATTTTCCTTACCCAGTTATCATTTCCTTTGCATGATGTGCCCTCCAAGGGAGCAAACGAAAGCTGCCTCCCAGAATCAGCAGATACGCAATTCACAAACAAACAGCTTTGGTACTCCTGCAAATATTTTAGCAATTCTAAATATTCTGCCAAAATCTCTCTATAAATCCATAACATTACATAAAAAATTTATTACCACATGTGCATTTGCGTCCCGAATCAAAAGCCGACACTGCTCAGTTATTGAATATCTCTGGATGTTGCTGGGGTTGTGAAACAGTTTGGCTGAATTGATAACAGTGTCATTCCTTTCTTGCTTTTTGTTAGCAACACAAAATGCATTTTGTGGAACTAAAAGCTTTTTTAGTGCAAAGTCCGTGCAATTGGAGAAAAACTTGGGTTGTATATCCTCAATTGGTCTACTTCCACCCATTATACAACAATGTAGAAGTGTATTTGGACCATTGTAGCAGCTTTCATTGTCCTCATTAGGAGCTCCTAATCTAAATTGATAGATAACACAATTATTAACACCAATCTTTGACATTTCCGTTCTTCGCTTACCTTGTAAAATATATTTTGTAAATCCTAATTTAACATTTTTATTCGCACAACTTACACAAAAGCAATATTTTGTGCCAATGCCAGAGATGGGTGAGTTTTCATGTTCACTTTTACAACGGAGGTCCAGCGCTTTTCCATGTCGTTTTGTCCATGACAAATTGAGCCATTTGTAGCATAGCTTGAATGCCCATTTCTGTCTGGCAGGTAGCTTCCTCTTACAAAAATCCCAATATCAAATTTCGGAATTTCGTAAAACTGAAGATATAACCAACTTTCAAAATTGTTGGAAATATCATCCATTGAGTAGTAGCCATCCTTTTTGTATTCCGAGATATCCTTAGTATTCAAAAGGGTTTGGAGCAATAGAACATGTGTGATTAATGACAAATTGTTTCTTTTACTGTTGATGAGAAAAAGCGTAGATGAAATGACAGCGACTACGTCTCAAAGTTAGAACATGAATTAACAGTAAATGTTAGGTACCTTAAATGTGTGCAGTGTGGTGACAAGAAAGGAAATGTTGAAGCTGGGCAAAGTCTGAAATCTCAGGTGCACATCATACATAACAGTTTCCCAGTACTTCTGAATCTTTTCCTGGTCGTGGTAGAACATGTCTCCAAATTCAATGTCACAAAAAACGGCCAATTTAATGGCCAACTGTTGTTTAGATGCACCAACCTTACTTTTACTCTGAAACTGTTTATCAACACTCACAAAATTTGGTAATAAGTTTGCACATGCCAGTGGGGCTAGCACAAAAAGTACAAGCATTTGTATACCTTTTAAACGCATTGTGCTAATCAAGGCAACACGACAATTATTGTTACAAAATTTAATTTATTTAATAGAAATTCACATGGAATTTTTTTGTTTTATTTGAGAGAACGCTTGTTTATGAACAAGTGCTTACGCTAGAAAGATGCGCAACGCAATGAACTCCAAGCACACGTAAGGAAAAGGATTTTTTACTGTTACGCAAAGAACGCTTTTCATGCCCTGAGGACTTATATGGCTTACCTTTCTCAATATTTTATTGCTTGCTCCTCAAGAAAAAAAATCTAAGCCTTCCCCTGTCTTCTTTAGATACACAATAGAGGTGTTTGTCCAGCTTGAGCTTTCCCTGCCGGGACAAAATGCACAAGGTTGCCTATACCATTTTTTGTATAGAAACAGTCTATTTTGTAACCATATCAATGCTATAAATAGTGCAAGACCGTAGCGGGTTGCTATGAGAATTGCGATAGGGATCTTTTCTGTTTGCCTTAGGCAAAAACTGTCTCGTAAATATTATTGTCACCAAGTGCATCCAGGAAACCGTGTATAAAAAACCAAACCGACTTATTTTTATTATTGTTTGAAACCCATCCTTTGTTTTTTCTTTAAAATTCCAGTCGAGCTGAAGGGACAATAGCAACATCACAAATTACACGAAATAAAATATAAGTATTATAGTTTTTAAGCAATTCTATTATATACTCCTTTCCTTGCCCCAGTTCTCCTACAATGCGACCTGGGAATATCTGTTTAAGTATGACTGTTTGCCCATGTTTGCACATTTCCTTAGAAAAATGCAAATAATTAGTTCTCTCATCTCTTTTTCCATTCATAGAATTTGACAAACTAAATATAGGTATATTAGCTCGAATTTGGCTGTATTCTGAAACTAATTTGGTAGGCTCATTCAAGTGGTTTCCTTGGGTTCAAATAACCTCAGGTTGTAACTTTATTAACCTACAATATAATTCAATGTACAATTTTCATAATATTTTGTCTATGATTAACAACTAATGACATCAGTTGATCAAAGTTAAAAATTTATAAATCTTTAAATAAAAAAATTTGTATGAATGTACAAAATGACAAGGGGAAGCGGTTAGATTTATGAACGCATGTCGATGTATATCAAATCTGAAGCTGACTTGGAAGTTTGGTTTGGCAGCTTGTTCCAGAGTTGTTATTACTGGGTTTTGAATAAATAAATACTGGCGGAACAGGCGGCAATACGCCAGTGGTTTTGGAAACAGTGCCACTTATTAGGTGGTTTATTCATTGCATTAATTAAAAAATTTACAAACATAACTGATAGATATTCAGATTGAGAGCAATTTTAAATTATAGATTAATTATTAAATAATTCTCACCTAACCCCACAAATCTGTAAAAGAAGATTACTAAATGTACGCAACTCGTCCACTGGAACGGTATCCTTTGATAGAAACAGGTTAGCCTCTTCAAATTCGTGGTTTAATAATTAGTTAAGTAGCTGACTAGTTCATGGCACAAGAAGGACATTTGTAAGCTGGGCTTGATTTGCCGCAGTGGGAACAACTGCGCGTTAGAACTGATAAGTTATGATCCCCTCCACGATGTCCTTTGTTGCCTCCTCCTCCCATTCTCGAGGACTTCCTCCTCCGTTGCCAAGATCACAGTACTCCTGTAAATTACGCAAAGAAACTAGCAATTAATTAATTGCCCATTTAGTCATGATTATTTCTCAAACACTACGTGCACAAGTGAAAGTGGAAACGTTACACTTGTGTGCGAGATGTTTGTGGCTGTCAAGTACCGTATGTGGGTGGAATCCAACAGACTTCATTATTTTCTTGCATATAAAGGTGTTAGGCATTCTGCTGATTTTTTAAAAATAAGACAGGAATATTATGCCGCTCCACACAAACACCGCCACCGCACTAGTAGCAATGACGCAATAACCCCCCAGTAAGGCAAAAAACAACCTGACATTGAGCAGCAGAAAAACATGGGATTTGGCATGAGAGAAAATGGAAAATGCTGTAAATACAAGCGGAAGCAACAGCATCCATCTTGATTTTGTTTCTCGGTCTTTTATATCCAGCTCATTAGGATTTTACTAGACGTTTACTACGGTTAGAAAGTCTTATTAAGGGTAACACGATACGGGGGCGTGATGAACCTATAGCCATTTTCTCCATTGACTTTCACTTTCTGGTAATGAATTTCTGGTGTATGGCCTTTGGCAGTAACCCAATTTGTACGTTTTGCAAATACTTTACATACGCGAGTGTACAGAGTTACCCCAGGAAAACCCGAACCATCCGTACTAGCTTGTAAAGTGATCTGTACTTGTATTCTATATGGTCTGGGCATAAAAGCCACCGAGACGCCAAAAGAGAATCTGTATCTGTTTGAGTAGCTAGTACGGTCCAGACGACTATGGACTACTCCTGGCTAGGGTCCGGAGTCTTTCAGGAATGAAAGGAAAAAAGTCTTTCATTCCTTTCATTACCGTTTCATTCACTGAAAGGAATGGAAAGGAATGACATTTTTCCAAACCCAGTAATGAAAGGAATGAAATGAAACCCCGAAAGGAATGGAATGGAAAGGAAATGAAAGACTTGAAAGGAATCAGTTCCTTTCAAATGTAAAGTATTGCTAAGTATTTAAATTGGTCAAAAACATAACTCCAACAATTTCAAATTGATAAATATATTCAATAAATCAGTGATTATATCCAATAATAACGATTATTTAACAAAAACTAACGCAGTTTGTCGATTATTTAGCTTAGTTTGATATTATTGTTTTTAATAATTCCAGTCGTGTTTGAAATTGAAACCAATTCAATTAAAGTGTTTAATTATTAATTAAACTTGTTTTGATAACAATTTACTGAGTTTTTGTATGTTTTAAACCATTTTTTATCGTAAATGGTAAATTGTACATGTTGAAAGACATTTGTCATTCCTTTCCATTCCCTTCCTTTCATTCACCTGAAAGGAATGAAAGGAATGACATTTTTCAAAATCTGAAAGACTTTGAAAGACATCATTCCTTTCGAAAGACTTTGAATGAAAGGAATGACAATAATGAAAGACTTTGAAAGACTCCGGACCCTACTCCTGGCGCTAGGAAATTGTAACCAATTTTAAGACTAATATTTTATTGCAGTAACTAGTTCACGGTCAGGATTGTTGGGTAAGGAGACAAAAAAATTGGACACAGTGACGTGATAAAAGAAATTTGAAAAAAATATCGCGACAAATACAAAATTAGAAAATAAACGGTTCATTTATTTTCCCACACACCCACTCGGGAGGCTAACAAAAGCATCACACGCATCCGCACACACAATAACGTTCACAGGAAGAATAAAAGCCAAAAGTCACTATTCTTCACAAGAATGTTTATCTTGTATTATAAGCGGATGAACAACTTTTTGTTTTAGAAGCTATCTCTCTCTCTCTAATAATTTCCCCTTTAGTTAACTTGTGTTTTAAAATATTGTACTGCTGACCTGCATTTCAGATTAAAAGAGAGCCTTTTTACACCTTAACAGGAAGGATACCAAGTGTGTAGACTTATTTAACAAGACGGGTTTTTTATAGAATTTACTCAACAGTCCCTTTGCATCTACTCAACACGGCTTGTTTCCTTTTTTAATTTAAAGTTAATTAGATTTCCTTTGTGCGCGTGTGCGTTTGCTTGTTAGGAGGAATTGCTTTGTTGAAGACTTACCGGTACATGAGAGAATTATACGGGTTTTTAGTTTAGTTTTAGTTATATTTTTCGGTTTGGAGGGTACCGGGTGGAAAGGAGTGAAGGAGGATTGTTGGATGGACGGTTTATTGTTTTGGATTGGAATGGTGACACTGACGCGGGACTAGTGTGTTTTGGAATAGTGTCGTGGTTACTAAAGTGCTGGCAGATATTTATTTTTTTTTGTTTACGGGTTGAGCAATTTTTGTTTTGAGAGGATGTTGTAACGTTGGAGTTCCGAACAGGTGAGATATTGGAGGTGATCATGGAGGATGGCTTTGGATGGAGGAGATTATGAAATGGATTTTGGAGGTGATGTAATAATGGAGGTGTTCTTGGAATTGCAGAGCGTAACAGAGTCACTACTGGACTAGGGCTATAAACCAGATAGAGATGAGCAGCGTACTAGCCGAGAGAGGTTGTGACAATGACTGATTAAGATACATGCTTATCATGAGGCTGAGTCTACTAATTTTAGAGGTTTTAGAAGGTCGATGATATAACTGGTCGATTTTGGATTTACAGAAAGGTATGACGTGCGTGACATAATAATATACTTTTCGTTTAAGTAAATGAATGAACTAACAATTGTTCTTTGTATTTTGCAGGACTGGAGTCCGTAACATACCCTCAAGTTCAACTTTGGTGCAGAACAATATACATTTTAAGGATAATTTATAAAACATAGTACACACACGGATTATTCAGGGAGAATCATAGACTGGTTTATATTGTGGTCAAGTCATACCATTTTTATCAGTATCTCGTCGGGGTTGGACACTCTGAAAAAATTTCAGATTATGCACAGAGTAAAAACTGAAGTCAAATTAGAAGAAAAATTAGTACTGAGCTAATTGGCAATTAAAACAGAGCTTGGGCGACAATTTAGTGGTTTTGTTTTGAGAATGGTATTCCCATTCTCCCAGCCATCTTAAGGCCCACATGTGAAAAGGCTTACGCCAAGTTTGCAAGGCAGAGTTTGAACAAAGTGGGAATTCGAAAAAAAGTGTAGATAGGCGAAATTGCTTGAAATTGGATAGCTTGAAATGAAGCATTTTACCACGGTCTTTGTTTTATTGTTCAACGACGTTTATGAAAAGGGCATCAAGCCAAACAGTATTGAAAATTGCTTTTATTTATTATGGTTATGTTATCTATTGCTTACTTACCAAAGTATATATCAAATAGACCTGGAAATACTATAAAGAATATGGAGAACAACACTTACATATATTTACGTGGTAACATTTCTACCACAAGACGTTGAAAGAATCTCTGTAAAAAATTGCATTTTAGAACTTATGTATATCCTAAAAAACTTGATCCAGTTGGATTTGATTAAAATCTAATAATTATCTAATATATTGTGTACAATTATCTTTGTTTGCCAATTTTTATATTAAAAAATTTCTAAAGGCGCTTGGAAAGAATTCTCAACCGAAAGCTAGAATATTTTACCAAGTTTGAAGTTGGATTTTCACATAGTCATTAATTAACTCGTAAAATTAAATTTCCACCAAAATAAAGCAGCTCCCATTTATACTGGTTGTTTTGTGGTGTTTTTACTTCACCGTATTTTCATAAGCGTTGCTGAACAAAGAAACATATGCATTGTAAGATGCATGCAATTCAAAAACGCGATTTCAATGCATTTCACTTTTCTCAGTTTTTTCTTGAAACGTGCTTAGTTTTCTTCCCACTTATTGATAGCAAACATTTTAAATATAACGTCCATTCTGTCACAATTTTTTCATCACTTGTCATGTTTCATAAGCCCGCATTAAGTTTTCTATATTAATAGTGCACGCAAAGAAATGCAAGCGCACCCTGACTAGACATAGTTTTTTGATGGTGGCAGACAAAGCTTGAAAAAAGGATAGTCGCCTGTAAAAACAACAGGTGTCTTTCTTGTCGTGTCTTCTTCTTTTTCAATGATGCAATGCATTTTGTCCCGTTGCACGCACACAAAGGGTAAACA
Source organism: Entomobrya proxima (assembly GCA_029691765.1). Classification (NCBI taxonomy): domain Eukaryota; kingdom Metazoa; phylum Arthropoda; class Collembola; order Entomobryomorpha; family Entomobryidae; genus Entomobrya; species Entomobrya proxima. Next base: position 47,424,897 of record CM056169.1, read on the forward strand.
AAGTCCCACATACAAACTGCATGTTTTACAATGTTGAAACCGTACTCACCCAAAAAGATGTTTTACCGGAGGCTGATTAAAAGCAATAAAAATTCTTGAGTGAAACGTGCATAGGTGAACGACAAGTGTTTGAGCTCTGAGGATTTTTCTTCGAGATGGTTATACTAAAAAATAAAAAGGCGAGATGATTTCCTATCCTCTTCCTTTATTTTTTGTGTTTGCTTTGGCCAGTCTGGTGTTGTTGTGCGTAAAGTGCGTAGTGCTACGTGTGCTATAAACCCAATCAGGCTGAAAAGTTGCTCTAGGTGAAAAGTTGTGGCTAGAAAGGTACACATATTTTTGTGCCAGACATTTTTTTATTTTAAATTTATGCATAGTTGTAAATTTGAGTAAATTTATTTTGATCACCATGTACTCAATGTTAACAGCAGTGTTTGTACTATTATTGCCACTGGGATTGGAAAGTACGCGAATGTGGGTTGACTTACCTAAAATTGAAAAATATCTTCAAAATCAAACAAGTGAAATTGTTTTACCAAAACAACAGTTGGTTATTCATCTGGCCATATTTTGCGATCAAAACTTTGCCCACATTTTTAACCATGATCAGAAAAGAGTTGTAGATTACTGGAAAACTGTTATGTACGATATGCACTTAAGATTTCAGACGTTGCCAAGTCTTAACATTACTTTCCTGGTTACAACATTGCAAACATTAAAGGTAAGCTGGAGTAATAAAATTTATACTGAAAACAAGCATTGCAAAATAATTTCAATATGGTTGAGCTCTAACTTGATACGTTTTATAGACTAATGAGCTGCAAAAATTTGTGGAAATTGACAAGGATGGAAATTACTCAATGAAAGAAATTGCCGACAAGTTTGAATTTTGGTCGTATGATCAAATGCACAAAATTCCAAAATTCGACATTGCTGTGCTTGTACTAGGGTTTCCTATTCCTGACGTGGATGGACTTGCAAATTATACAAGGCATAATTCAATCTGTGGTAAGCCAGACGATAAGAAAAAAAATTTTCTTGTCATAGCAATAAAATTCTTCAAAAGCGTATTTAAAATTATCCAACTAAACAAGGAAATAAGGACTACTATAACCTACACACTGATTTGATTTACTTAATTTCCTTTTGGTGATAAACAAATACTCATTTTTGATTTATATCACAACCCGTTATTTTTGAATGCTAGTCACTATAAACAAACATTTAACAAAATCAACTTTAGTAGCATTAGTCATGTTATGACCTACAAATGCTAAAATCCTGAAGATTTGTAGTATGCATTCGTTCAAAGATCAAACTTCAACGAGCAAATTACAAACCACTTTATTTGATAAATGGTCATGTTATTTGTAATCAATGCCATCAAAACGCAATTGATTATTATTGATGTTCCCGTATGAAAAAAACTGCATGACAATCTTCACGTGAACAGACGTTGACACAAAAACTGGATGAAATTTAATTATAAATTGATAAATGATTGACCTTAGATTGGACTTTGTACTTACAATTTATTTCCTAATCGTTTTACCAATCCATTTATTTTTTATTTTTAACAATTTTAATAAACCGGTTGACCGTTCCAAATACTCCATACCACTATATTCCTTCCCACCCGCTGGTTTAAACTCTCCAATTATCCGACCACTCTCACGCAAAGATTTCAACACTTTCAAAACACTGTACCCATCCTTTGTAACCGCATTAATGTCATTCCCATTTTCTGCCAAAACACGAACCATTCTGTAAGTGTTACTGTAGTTATCACTGCTAACAAATTGATAGCTACAATGAACCGGCGTTTTGTCATTTTCGTCCCTTAAATTGACATCGGCGCCCAATCCAATAAAATATCTTACAATCTCAGGATTCCTCGAACAAACAGCGTAGTGAAGAATAGAGCAGCCATGTTTAGTGTTGACCTTCCAATTGCCACCCAAGCGAACAATTTCTTGCAATTCGATTAACGATCTTCCATTTTGTATTGCAAGAAGAAGCAGATTCCTTCCTTTGTTGTCATTTGCGTTGATATTAGCTCCAAATTTAACCAATGTGCTAACAACGTCCAAAAAACCTGTTTTGGCGTTTATTGCAGAAAGTAGCGGCGTATAACTACCGTAGTCCCTTTCTTCAATGCGGGCGCCTATAGCCACAAAATATTTTATCGCCGGAACATTTCCTCCCTCGACAGCATAATGAAGTACTGTCTTGCCGAATTTATTTTTTACTCTCCAGTCGCATCCCATTCTAACCAGTGACGCCAAGACATCCACTGGCTCTTTCTTCACAGCATAATGAAGTATGTTTTTCCGAAACGTATTTCTCGCATTAATATTAGCACCAAGGTTAACCAACGCACTTACGGTCTCCAGAAAATTAATAGCGTTAATTGTGCAAAGTAGAGGTGTATTACCATCGCAATTTTTTGCATCGATGTGAGCACCCAAATTCAAAAAATATTTTATTGCCTGAACATTTCCCCCCTCTGCGGCATAGTGAAGTACGGTGCATCCACTTTTGGATTTGACTCTCCAGTCAGAGCCCCACTTTACCAGTGAATCTAAATTGGGCACAGGTTCACTTAGCGAAGCGTAATGTAGCAGCGTTTTTCCATTAACGTCTTTAAGATTAATGTTAATCCTCATCTTGTTAGCATGCCTTCTAGGAATTTGATGTATTTGCAGTAGTCTATCTATGATCTGTAATGCCTGAGTGAGTCGACGGATAATCACGATCACGCACAAAATCAAACATAACATGAGACACGACAGAAACCCCATTTTCTGCTGAATAATACACATGAACAAGTTATAAACTCAGTGTAATATGAACTCAGCAGCCTAAGTTGTCAAGGTTATCAACATTTTATTTGTTTATCGCAAATAACAGCGCCGAATTCAAAATTGGTGTGATTTTTTAAAGTCTCAAGTAAACAGTTAGCACACTCAATACCATTAATAATTTTAAAATATCAAATCAAAGCGCTTCAATATCCAATAATCATATGAGTTTTGATACCAATTTTTATGAAAATTAAAAAGGAAAAATCGGTTTAAAAACAAAGATGAGTTGTGACAAAAGAGACCTGCTGTTACAAACTGCAAATTGTTAAGTGAAATCCATTGTTTTAAATACATACGCCAGTTTTATCGCCAGATGAATTTCTGGACTACAGAAACCTAATCAATTTCAATGAAGTGATAAGTGTTTAAGTATCACCCATGCAAATTCCAATACAATGATTTGATATTAAATGTTGATATCAAAGTACAAAGTCCGTTAAAAATCAATTGACTCTTGGAATCTCATTATCATCTTGCATTGGATCAAATTCAAAACTAACTTTTGAACTGAGACTAGGTGGTTTGTTGCATTAAAGCATATCATCTGTAGCTAAATTCAGCCCAGACATTTCTGTGCATATCATGCCACTCATTTTAATATTTTCCATAGGAAAAAATATCATTTTGGTTTATATATATGAATGGCACTCACATTACTATAAGCTAATCTCATTGTTTATTAACATTTTACAAATTTTTAGGTTTTTGGGGATCAGCCCCAAAATGTACCAGCAATGCTTATTGTTGATACATTGGATTGGTTGGAATGTTACGTATATACAACACACGGGTAAGATACGACGGGCTAGAAATTTACTAAACCAACAAAAGGATTCCATGCACCCTTTAAGCTCCTTGTCCCCGTATTTAAGGTAAAATTTATAGTATCAAAAAAAATGTTTATGAAGAAAAAACAAGGAACAGGAGGATACCGCATTTACATTATAACAAACGCATTTGGACATGACACCCAATTTCAGTAAGTTATACAACGCAGGAGCTTTTTGAGAGAACTTTTGTAAACTTGCATGCTGCAGTTTTTTGTGTACCCTTTTTTAGGATATAGAAATAATTCTGAAATCGGAATGAAATTATCCACGAGAAGGAGTAAAAGCTTACTCTCACAAATGCTATTTATATTACCCACATTGCGTGTGTTGCTTGAATGTTCTATGCTCTAACACTACCTATCCAAAAATTGTGTAAACAGCAGGTGGTAAACTGCCCTCTCAATACATATATTATCGCAGATTATAAACAGGAGCAACAATACAACTTATATTACATTCACATTTTAGAACTTGTGGGCTACTGCACTAATTTTCTGTCTTGTTACAGAAACAGTAGCATTTAGAACATATTTTCAAAGATTTTACATAGTTTTATTTTTTCCAAGTGGTCAACGTCTTTCCTCAAGCAAATTGTTTTAGCTTTACATAGAGTTTAGTTTTAAAATCATTGTATAATAAATATACGTGCTTGAAAGTTACAAAAAACAAATTTGCGCATTAGGATTTTACTATTAAAGACAAAATCTTATAAACACTTCAGTAACACAGCTAAGAGCTGCGTGAAGTTTGCCGTCTACAAATACATTATGGAGAATTCCTTGGATGCGTGTCTGCTTCAGTCAGTTTTTCCAGAGGAGGTAACCAAACTCATTTCAATAATTAGAATAATAGTATTTCCGCATTTAATATTATTTGCAAATGTAGAAAGTGTATTTTTATCGAATAACGTTTCTAAAACATATTTGTGCAATTCAGATCTGGCTGCTGATTGCTGACAAAGTGCAGAATACTAGAGACTTTCTAGGACTTCATCATTCCTCCGCTTATTTTCAAAGCTTGTTCAAACACCTACGCGTTGATAAGTTATTTTCTGAAGTGATAAAACTTTTAAGTTATAACAGTGACAATTTTCGTATATTAGACGAATATATAGCACCCGACTTGCTAAATTGCCGTTTAGTTTGTCGCACTTGGCAAATTGGAGTGGACACGATTTTACAAAATTCCCACAGTTTCAGTACAACTGATTATCCTATGTGGGAACAAGGTTGGGCTTATAACCCAACTGACACAAGATTTTCGGAATCAGACCAACCCGTTGCGTTTCTGCAGCGTTTTGATGAAACGTACGCTGCCACAAACCGAAACCCGTTTCTTGGCAGAAGTTTGTTCATTGAGTACACCATGTTACATGAAAATCACTTGGAGTCATATACTCAACAATTGTTCCAAATTATGTCCCTCTATGGACACAATATTTGGCACCTTCGTGTTTTCATAGCTTTTAACAGGCATCCAATTACCCGTTCTAATTTGCGGCCTGATGAAACGCTGCGAGACCTTTTACAACTTATGCCAAATCTAAGAGTGCTCAAGATTACGTGCACAGGGGACACTTCATATGACAACTGGAAAGCTTTGGAGGCGAGAATGCAATCTGTTGTGCTACCAGAATTAAAAGACCTTTGTCATTTGCACTTTTCAGTAGTGCCAAAACCCGTAATTGATGCCTTATTACGCAGATATGCCCATGTAAACACGTTGTATATACATGCAGCGGCTTCTACAACCGACCTAATTTTGTATTCTAATCCCATGCCAAACTTGACGCAAATTGGTTTTTGGATAAGCGATATAAATGAATTGATTCAATTTAAAAGCACAAACGCTATGTGGCCGTTAAAAACCCTGTCCATTAAAATTACCTCGACTCAAACTGACTGGACGCAGTTTTTTCAATTCTTGGAAAATCGGTGGGCTACTACGCTAACTAAACTGAAGATTGTATTTCTTCCGATTAGCTTTGAAATAAGCCATCCGGTTCAAGTGTTACCTAGCTTGAAGCTTTTCAATTTGAAGGAGTTACAATTTCGTTCAAGAAACTTTGTTCCGTTGGACTTTATTTTGCCCATGAGAAACTGTTTGGAGAAATTGCTTATTTGGTACTTACCCAGTTTAAGAGGAGCAGAATTGGAGTCTGAGTTTGAAAATGAGAGAGAAGTTAAGTTTTTCAAATTTCGAAGAAGTATTAAGGATTCAAATATTTGGGAGCTTTTTTCCAAACTGGGCACTATCGTTTATTATGACTCCGAAATTCGTGGTCAGGTTTGTCACAGACCACTCATAAGTTGTAGGGCAAAATAAACAGTTAGGCATCAAGAATAATTATGAACATATTTTCTGAAATTTACAATAGCAGATGTGAGATTTGGTTTGTTAAAAAAAGTATTTGAGAATCTGTAAAATTGAAGCATCATCTTTGTATTTACTCAGCTTATATGTCTATTACATCCAAACAATGAGTAGCTAATACACACAATAGACGTACAATATGTAATCGTTTAGGTTAAGTTGGCTAATATATAATCCTTTGACAGGCAATTGATTACCGCACTTTACAGCCGCTTGTAAAATAAATGTTAATTTTGTAGAACTAAACTTAGCGTAATTTATGGTTGCAGTGTTCTTGAGTAGAAACATAAATAAGTAGAGAAAAACTTGTCGTGTACATAGGCAAGGCTGAATGGCTGAATATGTATGGGTCTGGATTTGTGTTGTTAATTTAATATGTAGCTGATAACCGTAGCACACTATATTTTAGAGAAGAAAGAGAAAACAATTAAAATCTAATATTTTGAATGTAATTAAAGTACATAGACGTCGTCAAAAATCCATTGATTCTTGATATTTTATCAGATTATCATTTTGCATTGGCACAAATTCAAAACTTTCTTTTGAACTGAGACATGGTGGTTTGTTGCATTAAAACATAATATTATCTGTAGCTAACTAGAGCCTAGACATATATGTGCATATCATACTTCTGCCACTCATTTTATTATTTTCCATAGAAAAAAATTGTCGTATTGGTTCATATAGATAAATGGCACTCACATTACTAAGCTAATCCTGACAGTTTTTAAATGATGGGGAACGGCTGGCTTGAAGAATTGTACGTTTTGCATTGCTTTACCAATTTTTTTTATAGTTATTGGGTTTTTAGGGATCAGCTAGCTGCTTATTGTTGGTAGATTGGGTTGGTTGGTATGTTACGTACGGACACACGGGCAGGATACGACGGAATAGAAATTTACTGTACCGAAGAAAGGATTTATGTACCCTTGAAGCTTACAGCTCTAACTTTTTAATATCTCCGGAAGGCAAAATTTATGCTTTCAAGAAAAGGTTTCTGTGGAAAAAACAACACACAAGAGGAAACTGCATTTATATTAATACAAAGTATTTTCAGAAGGTTGATGTCAGCAGACATTTGGACACGAAACCCAATTTCAATAAGTATTTCATAGCAGGAGCTTTTGAAGAGAGCCTTTATAAACTTGTATGCGGCAGTTTTGGGTTTACCTGTTTCAGGACTGCTTTTCATAGAAATGGTTCTGAAGTTGGAGCAGAATGAAAGCAATACAAGCCTACTCTCACAAATGAGAAATTCTTTAGTATACGGGTCCGCGAATTTTGGGATAAAACTTATACTAATCGAAAGCCCTTGACCTGGGGAGTCGAATGACACCACTCTCGGGTGGCGCGGATGAGGGGTTCGTCCCCCAGGGGTAATTTTTAAATTACCTCAAAATGCATACATTAAGCGTGTCTCATTTTACCCCAAATGAACGCTGCCAGAAATTGTGGCTTAAAAATTACAGGAAATGCTCATTGTAAGTGACAGTAAAGGGCGCGGGCCTCGCTATGGGCCCTTCGGGCCCTGCTCGTCCGCTAGCTGGGGGCTTCGCCCCTCAATTATAATCAAACATAAGTGAACGTGATGTAGCCAGGTCTATTGCTTTATCCACAGTCGTTGACCGATTACATAAAATTATGCTTTTTACCTAGCTACAACCTAACCTAATCTAACCCTAATATGCAGGCACATATTAATACACATACATCTGGGACTCACACGTAGTAATACCAGCTTCCCGAGATCGTCTGGGGTATCTTGAGACACATTGAATACATGTTGGAACGCTATTTTGAGGTAATTTAAAAATTACCCCTGGGGGACGAACCCCTTATCTGCGCCACCCGAGAGTGGTGTCATTCGATCCCCAGGTCAAGGGCTTTCGACTGGTATGGGTTTCATCCCAAAATTCGCGGACCCGTATACTAAAGAATAGCCCACAAATGCTATTATTGCAATCGTTGCTTGAGTTTTCTATGCAATAACACTACCTATCCAAAAATTGTGTAAACAGCATGTGGTAAGCGGCTCTCTCAATTCATATATTGTCGCAGATAACTAGAAACAGCAACCAAGCAGCCTATCTTACATTCTTATTTATGAACTCGTGGGTTACAGCACCAATTTTGTGTGTTGCTGCAAAAACAGTTGTATTTCAGACAGTTCATTTGCAAACTTTTTATATGGTTTAAGAATTTCCAAGTGGTCAATGAAATTTAGGATTACAATCATTCTTGAATAAATATACGTGTTTGAAGGTTACAAAAATAAAATTGTGCATTAATGTTCAACAATTTAAGACAAAAGTTTAATAATGCTTCAGCAACCCAACAAAACAACAAACCAGAGAAACTACTCGTCTACACAAACATGATGAATAATTCTTTCGAAGCTTGTTTGCTTCAGTCAGTTTTTCCAGAGGAGGTAACCAAACTCATTTCAATAATTAGAATAATAGTATTTCCGCATTTAATATTATTTGCAAATGTAGAAAGTGTATTTTTATCGAATAACGTTTCTAAAACATATTTGTGCAATTCAGATCTGGCTGCTGATTGCTGACAAAGTGCAGAATACTAGAGACTTTCTAGGACTTCATCATTCCTCCGCTTATTTTCAAAGCTTGTTCAAACACCTACGCGTTGATAAGTTATTTTCTGAAGTGATAAAACTTTTAAGTTATAACAGTGACAATTTTCGTATATTAGACGAATATATAGCACCCGACTTGCTAAATTGCCGTTTAGTTTGTCGCACTTGGCAAATTGGAGTGGACACGATTTTACAAAATTCCCACAGTTTCAGTACAACTGATTATCCTATGTGGGAACAAGGTTGGGCTTATAACCCAACTGACACAAGATTTTCGGAATCAGACCAACCCCTTGCGTTTCTGCAGCGTTTTGATGAAACGTACGCTGCCACAAACCGAAACCCGTTTCTTGGCAGAAGTTTGTTCATTGAGTACACCATGATACATGAAAATCACTTGGAGTTATATACTCAACAATTGTTCCAACTTCTGTCCCTCTATGGACACAATATTTGGCACCTTCGTGTTTTCATAGCTTTTAACGGGCATCCAATTACCCGTTCTAATTTGCGGCCTGATGAAACGCTGCGAGACCTTTTACAACTTATGCCAAATTTAAGAGTGCTCAAGATTACGTGCACAAGAGACACTTCATATGACAACTGGAAAGCTTTGGAGGCGAGAATGCAATCTGTTGTGCTACCAGAATTAAAAGACCTTTGTCATTTGCACTTTTCAGTAGTGCCAAAACCCGTAATTGATGCCTTATTACGCAGATATGCCCATGTAAACACGTTGTATATACATGCAGCGGCTTCTACAACCGACCTAATTTTGTATTCTAATCCCATGCCAATAGTGCTGGACTCATGGCATGTCATGTACCAAACATCGTATTCATGGCATGTACATTTCAAAAACCCCATGTCATGTCATATCAAGTACTGCTTCATGTACTAAAGCTTCATGTCATGCCATGTATCATGTACATGCATGTACATGGGTCATGTACATGAAGTATTAAAATTTCTTTGAAACCTAATTAGCCTAAAAAAATTTGAAGGTTTTATGGGTGCCCAGTGTTATAAAAATATCATGGAAGCTAACTTACTTCTTTAGTATTAGAATTTGAATATCAAATTTGAAAAAAAGAATCACTTCTATCAGATTTTACGTAAACATTACTAAAAAACTGGTGACTGATGGCAAATTTGTCATTTATTTCTTCCTTGTTTTACATGCATGTACATGCATGTACTTCATGTCATGTACTAGTATTCATGTCATGTAATGGGTCATGTAGCAGTCCCTCATGTCATGTCATGTAATTTGGCATGCCATGACATGACCAAGATACATGACATTAGTTTTCATGTACATGATGCATGAGCCCAGCACTACATGCCAAACTTGACGCAAATTGGTTTTTGGATAAGCGATATAAATGAATTGATTCAATTTAAAAGCACAAACGCTATGTGGCCGTTAAAAACCCTGTCCATTAAAATTACCTCGACTCAAACTGACTGGACGCAGTTTTTTCAATTCTTGGAAAATTGGTGGGCTACTACGCTAACTAAACTGAAGATTGTATTTCTTCCGATTAGCTTTGAAATAAGCCATCCGGTTCAAGTGTTACCTAGCTTGAAGCTTTTCAATTTGAAGGAGTTACAATTTCGTTCAAGGAACTTAGTTCCGTTGGATTTTATTTTGCCCAGGAGAAACTGTTTGGAGAAATTGCTTATTTGGTACTTACCTAGTTTAAGAGGAGCAGAATTAGAGTCTAAGTTTGAAAATGAGAAGGAAGTTAAATTTTTCAAATTTCGAAAGAGTATTAAGGATTCAAATATTTGGGAGCTTTTTTTCCAAATTGAGCACTATCGTTTATTATGACTCGGATATTCGTGGTCAGCTTTGTCACCGACCAGCCATAAGTTGTGTAGCAAAATAAACAGTAAGGCATTAAAAAATAATTATGAACATGTTTTCTGGAATTTACAAAAGCAGATGTGAGATTTGGTTTGCTAAAAAATGTATTTGAGAATCTGTAAAAATGAAATATCATCTTTGTATTTACTCAGTTTATATGTCTATTACATCCAAAAAATGAGTCGCTAGTACACACTATAGACGTAAAATATTATGTAATCCTTTAATTTAGATTGGCTAATATATAATCAAGTGACAGGCAATTGATTAACGCACTTTACAGCCGGTTTTTAAAATAAATGTTACCTTTGTAGAACTAACTTAGCGTAATTTATAGTCGTAGTGTTCTTGAATAGAAACATAAATAAGTAAAGAGAAACTCGGCGTGTACATAGGCTATATCTTAATGACTGAAGTTAGTTCAGCAAATTAGTTTAATTCTTGACAGCTAAATTAATATGACAAACAACGTTTAATTTAAAGCTGAATATTTATGGGTCTGAAATTGTGTTGTTAATTTAATATGCAGCTGATAACCGTAGCACACTATATTTTAGAAAAGAAAGAGAAAACAATTAAAATCTAATAATTTGAATGTAATTAAAGTACATAGTCGTCGTCAAAATTCCATTGACTTTTTAAATTTTCAGATTATCATTTTGCATTGGCACAAATTCAAAACTCAAAACTTTCTTTTGAACTGAGACATGGTGGTTTGTTGCATTAAAACATAATATTATCTGTAGCTAACTTGAGTATAGACATTTATGTGCACATCATGCTTCTGCTACTCATTTTATTTTTTCCCATAGAAAAAAATTGTCGTATTGGTTTATATAGATAAATGGCACTCACGTTACTAAGCTAATCCTGACAATTTTTAAATGACGTGGAACGGCTGGCTTGAAGAATTGTACGTTTTTAGATTGCTTAACCAACATTTTTTTATAGTTATTGGGTTTTTAGGGATCAGCTTATTGTTGGTACATTGGATTGGTTGGAATGTTACGTACGGACACATGGGCAGAAAACGACGGACTAGAAATTTACTGAACCGAAGAAAGGATTTTATGTTCCCTTGCAGCGTACAGCTCCAACTTTTTAATATCTTCGGAAGGCAAAATGTATGTTACCAAGAAAAAGGCTTATGAGGGAAAAACAAGAAACAAGAGGATTCTGCATTTATATTAATACAAACGCGTTTGGACATGACACCAGATTTCAATAAGTATTACAACGCAGGAGCTTTTTGAAAGAACCTTTGTAATCTTGCATGCTGCAGTTTTTGGTTTACCTTTTTCAGGTCTGGTTTTCATAAAAAGGGTTCTGAAGGTGAAGCAGAATTGAAGCAACAAAAGCCCATTCTCACAAATGCTGTTATTATTACCTCCATTCCGATTGTTGCTTGAGTGTTCTATGCAAAAACACTACCTACCCAAAAAATTGTGTAAACAGCATGTGGTAAACTGCTCTTTCATTTTATAATGTCGCAGATAACCAGAAGCAGCAACCAAGCAGCTTATATTACATTCTCATTTTAGAACTCGTGCGTTACAGTAATAATTTTGTGCGTTGCTGCAAAAATTAGTATTTCAGTAATCTCATGTAAAATATTTTTAAGTTTCCAAGTGACCAATGTTATACTTTAAATTAAACAATTCTTTGTAAATTTACATGAAATTTAGGTTTAAAATCATTTTTGAATTAGTAGACGTGTTTGAAAGATACAAAAACTAAAATTGGGGATTAGGGTTCAACCATTTGAAACAAAAGCTTGTATCTGCTTCAGTAAACCAGAAAGGATGTTTGATTTGAAAATTAAAACTTGTTTGATATAGAAATTGAAATCGATACTAGTTTAAATAATTTACCATTTACGATAACACGATGGAGACGCGTTTGGAGGCGTGTAAGCTTCAGTCTGTGTTTCCAGAGGAGGTAAGCAATCCCAATTCAATTACCAGAATGACTATAGTATTTCACGCAAATATATTTATTTCCAAATGTTGAAGGTGTACAATAATCCAATACCATTTCTAAAACATATTTGTGTATTTCAGATTTGGCTGCTGATTGCTGACAAAGTTCAGAATACTGAAGATTTTCAACGACTACGGGATTCTTCTACTTATTTCCAGAACTTGTTCAAACACCTCCGCCTTTATAAATTATTTCCTGAAGTGATAGAACTTTTGTATATTAATGCCGACAACCCTCGTAGTTTTGCACCCGTCTTGCTGAGTTGTCGCTTGGTTTGTCGCACTTGGCAAATTGGAGTGGACACATTTTTGCAAAATTCAAACAGTTCCAGCACACTATATAATCTTGGCAGACCACCAGCTTTGAATAGAAAACCAACTGACACCCAATTTTGGCAGTCAGACAAAGCTGTGGCGTTTCTGCAGCATTTTAATGAAAAGTACGCAACATCAGGCCGAAACCCATTTCTCGGCAAATACGTTTTGATTGCTTATAATCATAGGGCTAATGACGTGGAGTCTTATAGTCAACAATTGTTGAAAGTGCTGTCCCACTATGGACATAATATTTGGCATTTAGGCCTGGTGTTAGTGTGTCACGGACAACAATTAACTCCTTCTTATTTGCGGCCATATAAAATGCTGCGAGACTTTTTACAACTTATGCCTAATTTAAAAGTGCTCAAGATTACTTGCGCAGGGGACGGGAGTTACTAAAGTGCACCCCTACGCACCCCCACCCCCCACCCCCCAACAAAATCCACCCCCCAAAAAATCCACACCCCAAAAAATCCACCCCCCAAAAAATCCACCCCCCAACAAAAATCCACCCCCCACCCCCCAAAAAATCCACCCCCCACCCCCCAGCAAAATCCACCCCCCAAAAAATCCACCCCCCACCCCCCAAAAAATCCACCCTCCACCCCCCAACAAAATCCACCCCCCAACAAAAATCCACCCCCCACCCCCCAAAAAATCCACCCCCCAACAAAAATCCACCCCCCACCCCCCAACAAAATCCACCCCCCAAAAAAAATCCACCCCCCAACAAAATCCACCCCCCAACAAAAATCCACCCCCAACAAAATTCTTTGGGTTCACCCCTGTTCAGTTTCACTTGGGTTCTAATGGGTTTTACGGAACTGAATTGCGATTTTTAGTTGAGTTCGGAAAATACAAAATCAGGTAAGAAAAACACTTGACCAATCTGTCGTTATGTTTAGTTAGGTTAGGTTATTTTAGGTTAGGTTTTCTCCTAAAAATCTTAAATGGAGAGCTAAAAATTTAAGATTGCCAAAAAACCCATTTGTGCCTTTCTCGATGAGTAGCTTATTCTGCACTTTTAGGTGTAGATCCAACCTAATAAAGACCTAACCTAACTTAACCTAACGACAGATTGGTCAAGGGTTTTTCTTACCTGATTTTGTATTTTCCGAACTCAACTAAAAATCGCAATTCAGTTCCGTAAAACCCATTAGAACCCAAGTGAAACTGAACAGGGGGGAACCCATAGAATTTTGTTGGGGGGTGGATTTTGTTGGGGGGTGGATTTTGTTGGGGGGTGGATTTTGTTGGGGGTGGATATTTTTTGGGGGGTGGATTTTGTTGGGGGGTGGGGGGTGAATTTTTGTTGGGGGGGTGGATTTTGTTGGGGGGTGGGGGGTGGATTTTTGTTGGGGGGTGGATTTTGTTGGGGGGTGGATTTTGTTGGGGGGTGGATTTTCTTGGGGGGTGGGGGGTGGATTTTTTGGGGGGTGGGGGGTGGATTTTTTGGGGGGTGGATTTTTGTTGGGGGGTGGATTTTGTTGGGGGGTGGACTTTGTTGGGGGGTGAATTTTTGTTGGGGGGTGGATTTTGTTGGGGGTGGGGGGTGGATTTTTGTTGGGGGGTGGATTTTTTGGGGGGGGGGTGGATTTTTGTTGGGGGGTGGATTTTTTGGGGGGTGGGGGTAGATTTTTTGGGGGGTGGAGGGTGGATTTTTTGGGGGGTGGATTTTGTTGGGGAGTAGGGGGTGGATTTTTTGGGGGGTGGGGGGTGGAGGGTGGATTTTGTTGGGGGTGGATTTTTGTTGGGGGGTGGATTTTGTTGGGGGTGGGGGGTGGATTTTTGTTGGGGGGTGGATTTTGTTGGGGGTGAAGGATGGATTTTTTGGGGGGTGGGGGGTGGATTTTTGTTGGGGGTGGATTTTTGTTGGGGGGTGGATTTTGTTGGGGGGTGGATTTTCTTGGGGGGTGGGGGGTGGATTTTTTGGGGGGTGGGGGGTGGATTTTTTGGGGGGTGGATTTTTGTTGGGGGGTGGATTTTGTTGGGGGGTGGACTTTGTTGGGGGGTGAATTTTTGTTGGGGGGTGGATTTTGTTGGGGGTGGGGGGTGGATTTTTGTTGGGGGGTGGATTTTTTGGGGGGGGGGTGGATTTTTGTTGGGGGGTGGATTTTTTGGGGGGTGGGGGTAGATTTTTTGGGGGGTGGAGGGTGGATTTTTTGGGGGGTGGATTTTGTTGGGGAGTAGGGGGTGGATTTTTTGGGGGGTGGGGGGTGGAGGGTGGATTTTGTTGGGGGTGGATTTTTGTTGGGGGGTGGATTTTGTTGGGGGTGGGGGGTGGATTTTTGTTGGGGGGTGGATTTTGTTGGGGGTGAAGGATGGATTTTTTGGGGGGTGGGGGGTGGATTTTTGTTGGGGGTGGATTTTTGTTGGGGGGTGGATTTTGTTGGGGGGTGGGGGGTGGATTTTTGTTGGGGGGTGGATTTTTTGGGGGGTGGGGGGTGGATTTTTGTTGGGGGTGGATTTTGTTGGGGGGTGGGGGGTGGATTTTTTGGGGGGTGGGGGGTGGGGGTGCGTAGGGGTGCACTTTAGTAACTCCCCAGGGGACTCTACAAATGACAACTGGAAAGCTCAAGAATTGAATTTGCAATCTGTTGTGTTTCCAGAATTGAATGATCTTAGTCATTTGCACATGTCAGACTTATCCCCACCAGTGTTTAATGCCCTGTTACGCAAATATGCTCATGTAAACACCTTGTATACAAACGTATGTGCTTCTACAACCGATCTATTATTGTATCACCACCCCATGCCAAACTTGACACAGATTGGTTTTTGGATAAGCGATATAAACAAACTGACTCAACTTGAAAGTACAGCCGCTATGTGGCCGTTAAAAACTCTAGATATTAGGTTGTACTCAATCAAAACGGACTGGCAACAATTGTTTCAATTTTTGGAAACTCGGTGGGCTACTACATTAACCAAACTGAAGATTGTATATCTTCCGAATAGGTTTGAAACAAGCCATGCGGTTCAAATGTTCCCTAGCTTGAAGCTACCTAACTTGGATGAGTTTCATTTTCATTCAAGAAACTTACTTCCGCTGGACTTTATTTTGCCTATGAGGAACTCATTGGAGAGATTGTTTATTTGGTACTTACCCAGTTTAAAAGGAGCAGAATTGGAGTCTGAGTTTGAAAATGAGAGGGAAGTTAAGTTTTTCAAATTTCGAAGAAGTATTAAGGATTCAAATATTTTGGAACTTTTTTCCAAATTGCGCACAATCGTTTATTTTGACTCGGAAGTTCATAATCAGGTGTGTCGCCGACCAACTATCAACCGTGTAGCAAAATAAACAATAAGACATCAAGAATATTGACGAATATATTTTTGGGAATTTATGACAGCAGATGTATGGTCTGGTTGGATTGAAAAACAAGTACTTGAAAATCTGTAAAAATTGAATGTCAATTAGACATTGTCAAATCTTTTTATGTACATAGTTTATGTGTGTATTAGATACGAAAAAATGAGTATGTCAAAATGAGTTTAATTAGTATGTCAAAAAATGACTAATTTATAGTGTTATGCAGCTAATAGGTAGTTGTAACAATTTTTACTTTAGAAATTTTTTAGAGACTTTTTGGATATAGCTTGATGTGTAAAAATTCTCTTGAAAAGATGTTTTGCGCAAATGATGTAGAAGATAGTCCTTTTTCTTTTTGAAATTAAAATCCAATATTTGATCACATGTTGTTTTCTGATCTTCTGTTCCTTGTATATAATTCTTGCAATGTATTTTATTGGTGCATAAAATCATTGCCACATTCAAATTTAAATCGCAGAAAACCTTCATAGGATATATGATGTTTGATTCCCTTCGTTTTCCAAGAGACAGCTTGTTTAGTGCATTTGAATTACACAGTAAGATTATGAAAAGATTTTAAATATCCAGTTGCCAGCAGTTTGTAGATAAAAATATGTAGACTGGCTAAACCTATTTAAAAAAAGTACTATAACTTGTAGGAGTTAGGGAATGGGATCGACCTGATTCAAAATGGATCGTTTTTTAAATTCAGACAATATGATTAATGTTTTAATTTTTTTTGAGTAAAGACCTAAGAAAACGTTATTCTCAACCTGGAAAGAACAATAGAAAGTGGCTAGTTTAAATAACCGTATGTTTTGCGTACCTTTACAAAACGTTTACTGAATTGTACATTTGTGGAAATATGCTTAGTATTGGTACGTAAGTTAGGTTGGAAGCAATTTTGGTACAACATGCAGGATACTATAAATTAATGCATGAACTCATAAAAATTTCTGGCACAATGCAACCTAGCTTAGTCCATCAAACTTATTCAATATGCGGTACAGACAAATAGAGATGCACCAAACATAATCACTGTGCATTTTAAACAAGCTCAAAGTTCATTTTTATGAAATCCACCACACATTCAGCACGCACATACATGTTAGTAAATGCCACAATGTAATACTGAACTTTAAACTGTAAGCTTAAATGTTAAAAAATAAGTGTTTTTTGGTTCAGTAAATTTCCATTGTTTGTCATATCCCATGTGTCGTGTAGTGTGCCTTAAGATTCTAATATACTTAAAATCGATTCAAACCCGTACAAGTTTAAGCCTTGAACTGATATTTCAGGTACTTGTATTTTCATATAAAAACTGTGAGTTCTTTAATCCGTAAACAATAGAATAAGACTGCTAGTAGCTTCAACTTTGTTTTCGTATACCTAAAAAAGTTCTATTTTATACTCTGCTAGGGCTTAAGCCTCTTTTTTTCCAGGAAGCGGTCTGAACAAATTGTTACGTGCTTTTCTACATGAACCCTTTTACTGAGTAACCGCCATTCAGACTTCAAATACATTGTTTTTCCGGACTGTTGTTTAAACCTAATTATATTTTACAGAAAACCCGACAAAAAAATAGGTAGTAGTATAATCAACAACAAAATATTTCAGGACGCCTACGTTAAACTTTCCTTGCCGCGGATTGTAAAGCATTTAGAAACCTTACAGTCTTGATTTTGCATTCAGTGGAGCAAAACGGAAACACTTTTGAGCTTGTATAACCAGTAAAACAATTTGTAGTGTTGTTTAAATTTATTAATTTTGCTGCAATCAGTATTAATTCATACCTTTAAAATTCAAATGTAATGGAAAAAGGAAAAGACGAGAATTCCGCAATGTTGGATCCAGGGTCAAAACAAGCGAATCCTGGAACAGTTGGTGAGGAAAAAAATTTGGAGGACAGCATGCTTTTGGCAATTTTTCCCAATGAGGTGAGGTTAAAACAACCATACAAAACACAATAAAAAGAAATGCATGTTGATATAACCATTTACAATTTTATAACAGACCTGGCTGCAAATCTTTAGCTACATTGGAAAACCTGAGGATATGTCAAATCTTGGAAAATCTTCATGTCTTTTTGAAAGACTGCTCCAGCTTTTCAAAACAAAAGTTCTGTTTCCAGATGTAATAAAAATGATTGTTCCCAAACTTCTCGGAGGGGAAAGGGAAGTACGCCGAGATTTACTAAATTGTCGGTTGGTTTGTCACCTTTGGGAATTCGGAGTGGATTCGGTTTTCAACAGTTTTTCCACTAATTGCAATCTGGTTAAACC
The DNA here is from genome assembly GCA_029691765.1 of Entomobrya proxima. Classification (NCBI taxonomy): domain Eukaryota; kingdom Metazoa; phylum Arthropoda; class Collembola; order Entomobryomorpha; family Entomobryidae; genus Entomobrya; species Entomobrya proxima. Next base: position 47,443,322 of record CM056169.1, read on the forward strand.
CTATCACTTTAACACTTTTGGGAGACCATTTAAAGGGATTACCACCAATTTCAATAATGCAGAGCAAGTCCTGGCATTCTCGCAACACTTTGATGAAGCATACGCCTGCCAAAACAGAAATCCGTTCCTTGGCCGAAAAGTCCACATTAACTTTAACAATCAACGACATGGAACTTCTTTTACTGAATCAATATTGCAAATCTTGCGACAGTATGGACACCATATTTTGAACATCGAAGCAGGAAGTATCTTACCCAGCTCCCAATTACCGAACGATGAGGCTTCCTGTTATGAACTGTTGCGAGATATGTTACATCTAATGCCCAGCATCCAAGAACTTACAATAAACTCCTACTCTGGAATTTCCAAAGAAGGTCATGAGGCCTTGCAGATAAGCATGCAATCAGGTGTATTCCCAGAATTGACTTCTCTTCAGTGTATACATGTTGTAAACGTGCCTGGATCTGTTTTTGATGCACTTTTGCGCAGTTATTCACATGTAACTATTCTGACCATTGCAGACTACAGTTTCGCAAATACAAGCCACTGTATGTATTCCCACCAACTGCCAAATTTGACTCAGCTTTCGCTAGACCTTAGAAATACCGAATGTTTGAGAATGCTTGAAACTTCAAATACTACTTGGCCATTAAGAAGTCTATGGGTTCGTATTGGTTTCAAATTCTCTATGGCAAACTGGCAAAGACTGTTTCAAATTTTGGAAAATCGGTGGGATTCTACGCTAACCAAGTTGAAGATAGATATTCATCATAGCTATATTAATAGAAGATCAATGAAAGTCTTACCTAACTTCAATCTCATAAATTTAAAAATGTTGGTTTTTCGTTCAAACAATTTTTTTTCGATGGATTTTATTTTACCTTTAAGAAACTCATTAGAACATTTACACGTATGGTATGGTGGAAGGGTAGCAGAAGACCTAGACTTCACTCAAAATGAAAGAGTTGTTAAGTTCTACACGTTTTGTAGAAATCTTAGGAAATCTAATATTTGGTTGCTGTTTCCTAAATTGAGGGAAGTTAGTTACTATGATTGGGATGTTGGGTACTATCGAATATTCAATCGACGTCTTCAGGGTTGTGAAAATAGCACTGTAAATAGTTTTATAGTTCAACATAAAAGAGCTGGCTTGGTCTAGGTTTAGTTTAGTTTCCAGATTCTCAAATGTAAGCCCTTTTGTATCGGCATTTTGAAATGTAAATGTAATTTTTTTTTTAAACTTTGTAAGCATTTATTGTATTGGGGATGACAAATCTAGCAAAAGTAGAAACTAGGAAAAAATCATTGAAAATTTAAAACTTGTTATGGGAATATTTGAACGTGTAAACGTAATTGATGACATAGGCGCGTATTAGGATACACTGGTTGATATAATATACAAGTTCCAGATTATTATACACCATACAAAATATAAAATCTCTAGAAAAGCTTTTGCTACAATAGTTTAAATCTAATTTTATGCAAGAATGTGTTCATAATTCTACATTCTAATTTAACAAATTGTATCATATACGTAATTACTTAGTAAGTAAAAGCAGCATTAATGCGTGCGTTTGTATTGGTTATGGATCACAACAAATGGAGGATCTGATTTGACAGAATTTGAAGGTTTTGAGTGAATAGGGATAGTATGCCTGGCATTTCGTTGCTCTCACTTTGATTGATGAAAATTGACACAATCCATTGGCTCACTATTGAAAGTTGTATGAGATGCTGGATTTTTATTGGTAAATTTACAAGCAAAAGGTTTAGGCATTTAGAAATAATCAATTTTTGTTTCTGTAATAGGTAATTTGAAAGGACATATCAAATTGAAATCATTAGAAGAAAAGTTGATAGCTGGTTATTAAACGTTAATGTTAGAGTAGCAAAGAGCAACAAATAGGTTATTGTGTAAAACCAAAAATGATATTTACACAATGGAATCCATGATATATAAATGGTGTAAGATTTTGTAATAAAGTATTTTGTTTGGCATTTTTTGTAAAAATAAATAAAATAGATTTTCTCATGTAACAAATCAAACAGCTCTTTTTTCACGTAGCTGTATTAATAAAAATTGTCTTAGTAGACATTAAAAGTTTGCATACATTTTTGTTTCTTGCAGTACCAATTACATTATTTATCCACCTAAACATTTTACTAAAAATTGTAGCAGTGAGAACTACTACCTTCATACTTTGCATGCATTTTAAACTTAGTGTATTTACCTTATTCATTTTGGTTATAGAGTTTCCGTAGTGTAAGATATAGATTATATCAGAGGACAATAAATGACTTTGAATCAACAAATCCAATCCAATTCTTGTTTGATACCCCCTTAAAAATTATAATCTTTCTGGATTAACTTCAGTTTAAACGAAAATTATGTTATAAAGATAATCCTCAAACCGGATTTAAACCGGTTCGTAGTAGATTAATCAATATGAGTTGGAGATGAAGATCAGTATTTACACAAGCATAACATTTTGTTTATAATTATGATTCGTATAGTCTGATTGCTAGTAAAGCGTACCGAAATAAAAGTATGATATAAAAATAAAACCTAAAAAGCAGATGCAATAACGTGCACTTTTATTTTTCAATTTTCTATTAGCAATATACAGAAGTTCAAGGCCCCTTTCAGCTAATGGTAAAGAACTTAAATTGATAAATGCTTAGTACATAAACGCGTACATATATACATACCTATACTTGGTACCTAAATCCATGTTGGACTGCAACTTTGCGTCCGAAATACAGTGTACAAGGCGCTTAAATATCCACACACTTTTTTAACGGATGGTACCTGTCTGTTTGGGTAATCTTTGGATTATTTTCATTTCTCGTGACGATATCCTATATACAACGTTTTAATATTCAAACAATAGAGTAAAGAATAGTATATCGAACCATTTTGATTAAAGGTCTAAGAAAACATTATTATCAAACAATACACTAAGTGTTCATGCATCCATGTATACCCCTGTAGTCCGGACATGAATTAACATGAATACTTAAGTGCCTACCCAAACATGCAACCTTCAAACTTATTCTAGTATTGTATTTCTCACTGTTCTACGAGTACTGTAATTACGAGTGGCTAAAATTGGAGTTACACCTAAAGGCATTCAAACGAAAAGTGCAAGAACTGAACGATCTTAAGCAAGCAAAAGGTGGATACAGAAAACAAGGTTAAAAAACAACGTGCATTTATCGTCTTGTTCGAGGAAAAGTAAAAAATAATTCCCTCTGTTCCAGATAAATCGCGAATCGCCACCAAAAAATGCTTACGCCTTGTATTATTCAATATTTTTCATTTCAAAAATGCATAGTTTCGAAGATATGCAGTAAATTTCAATAGTTTTATCGTTCTTTTTCCATGAGAAGTATGCGTGCTTACCAAATCCACGTACAAAATAGCCAATTTCGTGTTATTCGTGAATAGACAGATAAGCCATCAGGTTGCTTGTTCGTGAAAAAACGTTCAAACGTTACTACTTGTGTTTGCAATTACAGTTTGTTTCCATTAATGTGTTGTTATTGTTTTTTGTTATTTAATAAATCTTATCTTGCAATTTAACAATTATATGTTTATTAATTATTTAACAACGTATTCTTTGTCTCGTGAATTTAAAGAAAACTACATACTTTGAACCTAAGTTTGCAACATCGGCATAATATGTTATGTTATATCAGTCCAAAATGCTCTTAAGTGACAAATTACCCTTAGTATGAAGTTTACCAATACACGCGTACACGCATTTTTTGGTGGCGATTCGCGATTTATCTGGAACAGAGGGAATTATTTTTTACTTTTCCTCGAACATGACGATAAATGCACGTTGTTTTTTAACCTTGTTTTATTTTTAGGTTTTTAAAGTATCGCTCAAAATAGTTGGTAATTTTGTATTCCGTCCGAACGGCCGACCGTATGCGTTTTTCTCAGCAATGGCTGGATTATTTGCAAAACTTGGTATACAGATATTACGAACCTCAGTCGCAACCCTATTGAATTTCAGGTTGATAGGTCAACTCTGGGTCAGAGGTCACAGCGATTTCGAAATTTTTTATAGAGAGATTTATAGCATGCGACACATGATTATAGCCTATAATTTATAGGTCAGTTTTTGACCAGCATTACGAATTTGCAGCTAGTTTGTTAAAATTCCGGCTTTAAAGCTTAAAATTCAGGACTTTAACTGCCTGATGCAGCAGTTTTACAGCACATTAGCTGTGCGATACATGATTTTAGGTCAATTTTTTACCTGAATTACAAACATACAGCCGATTTGTTAAAATTTGTGTATTAAGTCACTGATTCAGGACCTTAATTGCCAGATGCATTAGTTTTACAGGGTATACACAGTTTTACACATGATCTTAAGTCAGTTTTTATCAGGATATCCATACCATTTACAGCCAGTTTGTTAAAATTTGGGTGTAAATGTCACCCTAAATCAGAGCCTTAATTGCCAAATACCGCAGTTTTACAGCCTGCATGCTGTGCAACTCATAGATTCAGGTCAGTGTTTAACCTAGATCAGTGATGGGCATTCAATTTTCACTCCCCTCCCACTCCTCCGTGTGAGTGAGACAAACCCCTCCCTCCCACTCCACTCATCATTTGCGAAATCCTATCACTCACTCCCACTCCCACTCACCTAGGGAAAAACATTGACCACTCCACTCCTCTCTCTATCTTTCAAATTTTAAGTGACCCAAAATGTGTCATTTTTTGCTAGAAAAAAGCAAAAATTGGTGCTAAAATTGCGGTTTAACAAAAAAAACATGAGAAAAATTGCAAGTTTTTGCATAAAATGCGCACTTAAAAAGCAAAAACTGCAATTTATGCAAGAAAAATTAGCATTTTGGGGTTAAAATTACTAAAAATTCCTCTATTTTGTGTTCATTTTGAACCACTCACTCCACTCCACTCATTGTGTTAGCAAATTTTTACCCACTCGCTCCACTCCACTCGCCATGTTGTTGAAAATTTGACCCCTCCACTCCACTTCACTCTTCCAAAGGCAAAAAATGCCTCACTCCACTCATTTTTGCCACTCTCACTCCCCCTCTAGGAGTGGGAGTGCCCATCACTGACCTAGATTACAACTTTACAGCCCGTTTATTAAAATTAGGGTTTTAAAGCCCTGATTAAGGCGTTTTAAGCGATACTTAATTCTGCTTTCTTAAAGTTTATTTTACATAAAATCCATGCTTGCAACATAAATTATATTGACGTTTGCAACATAATTAACACGGATATTTTGGACATTCGTAACATTACAACCTCTTGATAAATGCAACTTTTCGCAAAATTTTCGAACAATTTACAAATCCCCAAGTGCCAAGAATGTCCAAAATCTTGTATTATACAATTTGGACCAGTGGTTTGCATGAAAATATGCAAAACATGGTTTTTGGACATTAGCAACGTTACACCCTTTTGAAATATGCAAATTTTCCCAAATTTTCCAACAACCCACAAATTCGCAGGTTGCAATATTGTCAAAAAATTTGTTTCATGCAATTTGGACTCGTGGTTTGCGATAAAATATGCAAAATATGCTTATTTTGGGCATCAGTAACATTACAGCCTATCGAAATATGACACTTTTTCAAAATTTTCGATCTCAGTACACACCCCCGTACCCTCTAAATGTCAAATTTTTTTGTTTCATCAAAATCGGTCAAGCCGTTTGTGAGAAAACTGCCTGAACTCAAAAATTGGGGGGTAGTGAATGCAACATGCATTCTTGATAAGCCTTTTTGCTTATCAAGGTACGAGGGGTAATCACCTGCGCTACGCGCAGGTGATCAGAATCCCCAGATAAATGCACAAAAATGGGCTAGCTCCAGCACAGAAATATTACCCCAACTTTTCATAGCGTGCGAGTTTATGCATAGCAAAGCTGGAGAAAGCGCTGCTTACTCGAGAAGTTGCAAAATGTACAGGAGTGCCTAGGAACCTACTTTAAGCATTGCTTTAGGTTGTTCTGTAGATTTTGCAACTTCTCAAGTTAGCAGCGTTTCTCTAGCTCCGCTATGCATAAACTCATACGCTATGAAAGTTGGGGTAAAATGTTTGTACTGGAGCTAGCCCATTTTCTGTATATACGTTTTGCTTGTGTTGCAATATTGACTGAATTTTATTTTTGTTTCAAAACATTTATTCCAGTAACAAACTACATACACGTGTTTTTAACAAAATTACTATTGATTCTACAACATAAAAGTATGAATATATAATATGGGCTAAACGGTACTGTACCACTTCAATAAAATATTTTAGTATGTATGTATTTTAATAAACATGTGTATTTTGCCAACATTATATACACAGTTTTATTTATATTTGCCTGATATAATACGACAAAAGTCGCTTTAATGTTCGCCGAATAAAAGAACCTGCAAGGCAAACTAAACGTTTCAAAATTTTATAAGCCGCACATGACATTCTCCAAATGGGTTTTCTAATTTCAACCAGGAAACACCCAAATGATAAAATCAAACCAGATAGTAGAAGTACAAACATAACAAGTATGTTTCCATGCAAATGTGCAGCTTTTACGGGTGCTTGAAGTGGCGGTACTTTGGTCATATTAAACATTCTTCCCCACCATTCAAAAACTCCCGACTGTTTAATCCATTTTATTCGTCTTATAACGTAAGGAGGAACAATTCCCCTTGGATGAACCGCTAGACTTGGGTTTGTATACGTTTCTGAGCTGATATCCGCAGGGATACCATTGCGTTGCAAATCTTTTGCAATTTTTGTAACTAAATATGTAGGTAAGAATACTACAGTGTTTTGACAATTTTTCAACTCTTCTGTAAATACCGCTATTTCATTTTGTCGAAAACACTTGTAACCTGAAAGTGGTTCAAGATCCCTACATTTGATCAGTGGCGTAGGGTTTACATTCCGTTTTGTACCTAGTTCACTTTGCAAAAATATATCTGCAGTTTTATTATGCAGAGATGTATTATTGTAAATTCTGCTCACGTCAAGCACAAATCGTTTCTCTTTTTCGTTTTCTGGCGTGAACAAGTGCATGTTAGGGTAATATATATTTGACCTGATTACAAAAGTTCTTCTTTGATGCAATACCGTAACAGAATGTTTGTCTGGATATATTAAGTCTACGGATGTGTTGAATATGTTAATATTATGCATTTCAGCTTCATTGCTTCCAGCAGCAAACATTTCAAACTTACTCTCAAGAAGTTTTGTAAGCGTGTCATATGGAATTCTAGCCCGAGGCAGAATCAGGTTGTACACGTTTACGTTTTTGTATGCGTTGCTTAAAACCACTCCCATCAGAAGAAATGCTCCTGTTACAATTCGAACTCGGGAACCTTTAAGAATTTTGCAAGGTAGAGGGTCACCTTGCTCAACTAATACCTTATAAATTGACATAAATGTCGTCCGTTGTGAAGCCAATGTTGTGGCTCTGGTTAGAAGGTTAATACATTTGAAAAGCAATAGCACACAAGCCAAAATGCTAAGCCACACACAACCTTCATAAGCGGCACTTAACTCCCTGAACAGAAACTGAGCAATCCTTGGTCTTCCACAACTAACAAACTGAAGATTGGACAATGAAAATTGCATCAGCATGGAATATTCGTAGACCTCGCGTCGGCTAATAATAGGTGTGGTAAACACAAAATCTGTAATACTCGTCCAGTCGTCAGACGCATTTACAAGTTTATCTATTTCACACAAATTTGGATTGTTTTTAGCCGCTGAGTACAGATAATGAGAAAAATTTCCTATAAGATGTTTAACCATAAACGCATAGAGTTGAAGTATTCTAGTTTCCTTGTCTCGAAATGCGTTACCTTGAAACAACTGTGAAACTGGGTATCCTAAATTGCAGCGATCGAATTGACTTAGAATCATATTCCTATAAGTGCCATAAGATTGTAGGGAAAATCTCAAACTGGTTTGTGCGTTTGCTGGAAAGCTTAGTTCTGATATGGCATTGATAAAAATTTGTTTACTCCATGCGTTAAGCAAAACTGTCGTATTTCTAGAGGGATTTTGGAAAATAGCTTCTAGCGACAAATTGTCAACATGCGTGATTTTTGCTATTTTTTTCCATTTCCCTGTAATAATCCTCAATTGGGCTACGCAGTACACATCACGTGCAACTTGGGTTATATCCCCATTTTCATGCTTGCGGTTTTCTAATTTTCTACTGTACTTTAGTATGTTTCGCTTAGGAATGTCCAGAAATATATGAATAACTTGTGGCTTATTCAAAAAGTGCCGCTTTTTAAAATAACGCCAAGGAATGTGGAACAAACCCGAATGTGGAACTGATTCGTCGTCATAATTTGGTTGAAATAATTCAAGTTGCGCTGCACAGTTTCATGGTTTCGACGCAGAAGAAAATATCATGTGGTTTAAATCAACACACAGACTATTAGGGAAAAACGTAAAGAAAAATGGCCGTAATGATGGTATGAACTGCGAGGATTTACACGAATATTCCTTCCATTTATTAGAAACGCTTTCATCAAAGTTCTTCATTCCTTTGGGAATCAATATAATTTTTTCGTCTATTCCTTGATAAGAATGCGTAAAGTTTAGCACAGCGGGAATCATATTGCGTTGAATAACTGGAAGGTTGATGGGTAATCTGAAGTTAATATCTCGGTAGTTATTTAGAGAAACCAGGCATCTTGCAGCAAATAGGGGTTCTAAAAGCTTATCCAAATTTTCTATCAGCGGTATTTTGTGTCTTGAAAGTATGAGTCTGCGATAAACTTTTTGAGCCCGTTTTACGTCTTTATTAAATCCATAGGAAAAACGAAAAACATGAATACTATTGTTCATATGTAATAAGTTTGAGAGTGCAATTGGATGCAAATAAAAATTAGGGTCGGGCTGAGCCATGCTAGTAGAAATCAAAATTGCTATCCAAATCGTTTTCAACATTTCTGTACTTTTTTGGTAAGTAATGACACCACAAGTTTAATTGGAGAGAGCTATGCTAGATTGAGCTATTGAACTGTAGGAAGGCGTAAAGTATGTCAAACCAATTCGTTTTTTGTCTTAGGAATGCCACGGCAACCTCCTAGACAAGTATTTTAATAAATTTAACGTGTTAAGGCACATACAGACACAAAATAATCGAGCGTAAAATAAAACACGGAAACGTTATGCGCTGCAGGTAAAATTACGAAACAGTTCGGCAGCTGAGGTTTAAATACTTTCACTTTTAAAAGTTTGGATTACAGTTCAAGAGCTACATAAACCTTAAGCAGTTTCAAGAAACACAAAGGATTTTTTAGTTTGCCTTGTATGTAAGTAGTGTTTATTGTGTTGTGTGTACTTTATATCAAGAAAGATTCCTCCACAATCGCATGCGCGCATGAACGTTGGAAATTTATATGAAAACTTTCTGGAATTTTTGTGCTCGTTGGTATGCTTTTACAATTTTAAGAAGGCCGACGCTATCGTTTTGAAGCACTTCTTTGTATATGTGCTTGTGTATAATTGTGTAGAATATATGTAAGAATGGATGGACTAAAAATATGAAACGTCTTAAGCTACCCACCGCGCGCAGCGTTAAATATATAACGATAAGAAGCCAGCTTTTAACTGAAGAGTTCAATAATCCATGTGAGGTTGAAATCCATGCTTCTATGTCGACCATCAGCATGCGCTCATCAAATATTTAGTTGGGGTAGCCAAACTTTTAATTAAGATAATTGGTTCAAAGTACCTTAAAATATTCTCCTCAAAAATCGTGTATCCACTAATGCGATATATTTGATGGTTATATGCCTATTCTGAAAATATTCATTACGTATGGGCGACTCGTCCAGTAATATTAGGAATACTTTTTGCGTTTGGATTGGAAGGGTATCACAAAATTTGGGCTCACTTTTAATAATTGAAAACATCAAGTAATTTTATTCCTTTACGGGTAAGACGCAAGCAAAAAGAAGACAGAACATGGGCTTGCTCCTGCACAACGATATTATCCCTACTTTTTGTAGCATACTACTTTGTGCATATCAGAGCTCAAGAAAGCGCTGCTAACTCGATAAGTTGCAAAATCCACACAATGATCCAAAGCACTGCTCAGAGCAGGTTCCTAGGCAGTCCTGTACAATGTGCGACTTCTCGAGTTGCTCGAGTTTTGGTGCTGTAGCGATCTTAATTGCTTGAAGGATCTTAGATTTTATACCGGAAAATTTTTTCCACTGGATTTTATTTTACCCATGAGAAACACATTGGAACGTATAGTTGTGCATTACTTCTCCAATCCTAGATTAAATGGGGTAGCATTGAAGTCATAGTTTGAAAATGAGATGGTAATCAAATTTTTCAAGTTTCGTAGAAATATTAGAGATTCAAATATTTGGGGATTATTTCCAAAGCTGAAAACTGCAAAATATTCTGACAACGAACCGCACGAAAAGTTGCGTCACCGGCCACGCACAAGGGTGAAAATTCACACCCGCGGATTATCCTGTTATTACGTAATGTAATCTCAATCCGTATTAACACATTTTCGGATTAACTAAATTCAAAAAATCTTTACTGCAACCAAGTCTGGCTTGGTTTGCAACCGTTCTTGAAACAAATGTTGCATTTGCGGACAAAGTTAAGATTTACGTGAATTATTTTCGTAGAAAATTTTGTTGTTGCGAAACAAGAAATTATTTAACAAAAATATAAATTAAGTCCGTGTCGTTGCAATTCTGTTATTTGAAACCTGATATGTCTAGACCACATTTTAATCATTGAAGCTAAGGCGTCATTTGTAAAACACCATTTTCAACAGTGCATAACATGCAACCGCTAATGAGAAATAGAAATGAGAGTTTTTAGAAATGAGATATTTTTTATTGATACGCTAGACCGTGCAGAGGTGCAAAAAACAGTGTGTCGGTTTGGTATCCTAATACTTGCTCAAATTACTGTGACAACCATTACTCTAGAAAGAATCGCAAACTCACCAAAAGCAAACAGGTATTTACAAGAATGAAATACGAGTATCATTACCAAATTAATTAATATGTATGAATGCGACATTTTGGTACAAAATAAAATGATGAACTTCTTTTGGTACATGGTATTTAAGAACACCAAATTTAGTTACTTGAAATTGCACACATAAATTGAAAACAATTTTAGCCGTCTTGTTGTCAAAATATCAAACACCACAAAACCACATCATTCAAATTTAATTTTAACATAATTGATATAACAAAATAGCTTTAAATGTGACAAAACTTATTTTCCAAAAAAATCATTGGTTTCATGGGATTAGCTCTTGCCTTACTGATCACTCTGAGCATGCGAGTTTATGCATAGCTGCTTAAAGTGAAAGTGCGACTAAACGGCCCAGATGCACTTTTCTGTGAGACATGGGTGGCCAAATATAGTTTCTGGCAGTACGTAGCGGCTAGCGGAGAAATATGCATCTGAGCCATTTAGTGGCACTTTTAATCTATGCAGCTATGCATAAACTCGCATGCTCAGAATGATCAGTAAAGCAAGAGCAAGCCCATGGTTTTCCAGATTTTCCACCAATTTTGATTGTTTGACAAATTAAGTAAATATTATCTATCCGGAGAATGACAAATTTATTCGCACAGAATCTTGACTGTTTTGTTGAGAAATGTATTAAAGTGAAATGAACTTTTTAATTTGAAAAAAATAAGGAATGCAGGATACAAGATACAAGGAGAGTACTTTGAAATATTTGGTTATTCCAGAATGAATACCTTACTCTCATATAGTGTTTGCGTACGCAACGGCAAGCTGCAGGTTTATTTTAATTTGTATGAAATGATTTCGTATTAAGTTTTGGTCGATGGAGAATTTTTCTATAAAGAGACTGTTTTATTCAATAACTTTTAATAAATAGCTTTTAAAACACTGTTGCTTCCTTTATAATGGAATAGCTGCAATATAATAAAAATGCAAACAAATACCAAAACTCTTTTAGCAGAAAACATCGATATTACATCTCTGCCAATATAAATACATTGTTGAAAAGCAAATGAGTTATAATCTTTCATACCAATATATAGTTTTAATAATTAGCGCTACTAAATTTTGTTGAATGTCCATTGTATGGCTATCAGACAGGAACAACGCCAACCAACGGACACTCAGGGTTGGTCTTGGGACAATATTCCTCTTTTTTGCAGCAACATTCATCGGCCTTTGTTTCAAAACAAGGAATGTAGCCACTCAGCACACCTGGAGTACCACCGACAGTTTTGCAGACGAGTTCCGTTGGGTTTGTGGGCAAGTGTCCAAATGTTCCACACTACGGAAAAATAAAAAACTGAGTTTTTAAGCAATATTAAAAAATAGTTAAAAAGTATTACTTTTAATAAACAATTTTGCGCTACTTACTTTCGGAAGTAAGCTTGAGGCCGCTTGCGTGGCATTGAGCACTGCCAACACAATCAAAAATGAAAACAACTTCTTGGTGTCCATTATAACTTGGAAGTTCTCCACAGATACTCCTAAAATAGAAAAATACTCCATTTATTTCCTTCAACTATTTCAAAGTGCACACAATTTCTTTTAAAATGCTTGATATTAGTAAAATTTTGTTTGGTTTTATTTGTTTTGTTAGTTTTGTTATGTGATTTTAATAATTACCTTTATTGTAAAATCTTAACGAGGTGAGAAAATAACTGCTTTGTAGCCAATGCAAAACACGTCTGTTACATTTTACGGCAATCCAAACACAATTTATACATTCATGGTCCAAACAAAGTTTCTAAAACAGAACGTATTTTTGGTTAGGCAAAGAAAGCAATTTCAAATAGTATTTTTGGAATCGATATTTTCGTTCATAAAGTTTTGGGTTAAAACAGGTGCGGGCATTGTTCCAGTTTTTGTGCTAATGCATTCCATTTCAGGGTCCATAGTAAAACGTATTTTTATCTCTTTTTCTAGAAACAGCTACCGAAAGGAGTAAGTACCAAAAAAGTACCATTTACTTTCAGTAACACAAAAACCCAAGCAAGAAAAAAGAGTGCCATTCAGTTTCCCGCACTATTGAAATAATGGGCTATTTTAGGTTGCAACTCGAGTAAGGAATTCGAACATGAAAATATTGAATATAAGAAACTCTATAAGACCAGTGAATAATGTTGCATTAATACATGAGAACAAAACGTGGTATTCTGTTGAAAGGTTTTTGGCTGACCCTTATACGCAAGGAACAAATATGCTATTCCAAAGTCCACGAAATATGCTTCATGTCATTAAACATGTTGAACCCGTTTCGAATTTAGCATGACACGTTTTAAAAAAATTGCGAAAATGAAACCTTATACAAAGTAACCTGATAACGAGACAACGGTTTAGGTGCTTTAACCAAACAATATTCGTTCACAGTGTTAAAAACAAAATAGTAATGCATTCGAGAATTGCACAAAATGTATTCCAGTTCAACGTTATTTTAACAAACATGGGTAAAACAATACACTGTTAACAGTTTTGTAAAATACAAATGCAGTTAATCTCCATTATAAAAACAACTTGTATCTTAAGATAAAATATTACTAGACAGCAATGTAGAACCCACATACTTATTTCAATACATTTTGTTATGGCGTCATAAAACATCACTGCGCTCAAGTTTACACATATTTATTCAGAATTTGTTTTATCCAACTACTATACCATTTTTAGCCTTTTTATTTCCGCTTGTTTTCTCCTGCCTGTTCCACCAGCCCATTTTCCACGAAACCCAGAGCAAAACAAACAAAATCAGGGTTAGAGTCCAAAACAACAAAGTCAAAGCTACATCATTTATGTTCATACACAGTAAGTACCATGCTTTGTATGCTTGGTCCTTCATACTACGAAACAGTGTTTCTGTTCCGTTTATCCTAGCAAATTTCCACCTAGCCTTAAAATCAGCAGCAGTACAGTTTGCAACAAATTCTAGATTTACTCCATCTTCTGCTGCTACAGCACAAAACCCAGTTTCCGCATGCACCATCACAAATTGATCTGGTTGCAATTTTACAACCCTTTTACCAATGGCCCGCAGTGTCTGTGATACTCTGCTCAAATTTAGGAACAGCTTGTTGCTCCGAGTCTAATCTCAATTTCAAATGTTTCAGTTGCATCCCTGATACTGTAGAATACATCATGTTGATTCTGGATTTGCCTTCTAGCCATAAATCATTTTCATCCAAAGCGTGAATACCAATACTGGAGCAGTTTTTCAAAACAGGTTTGTCGTTCAATTCAAAAAGACCAGTTTCTGGAACCATGCATTTACCAGTGCCCACGTTGATCAATTACAGCTTTGGCTCTATACATTCGCTTTGCAGGCATTGCTAAAGTATTTTATTTTAGTATGTATTTTATTTTAAAGTATTGCATTGACTTGGAGTCTTACACTCAACAAATGTTTCAAATCCTGTCCATTTATGGACACAATATTTGGAGCCTTGTACGGTGAAAAATATAGAGGTTCTTGTGCAATTTTGGCATAGTTTTTAAGTATACTAATGGGACCGTTCTCTGTGGTCCTAAGGACTCTCTTCAGGGTACAGAGTTTCTAATAGCCCTACTTAGTGTTTCATTTTGATGTACCTTGCTGATATTCTACCGTTCTACTGTTTAGGCGCAAACTGATTTTTAAAGTATACACCTGCATTTTTTCGGTGTACATGTATGATGGGTCACCCATTAATCATGGAAAGAACAGCATTTTCACAGAACTAAATGTGGATGTTAATTGCTGATATTTAGTCTCTCGAATGATTCCTAAACCTTTGAGCACAGGTCTGTAGTGTAAAAGTTATGGCCACTTAAGAATATCCAGTTGCTGACCTTTGCTGGAGTCTGGTCACCAAACACGTCATTTTCAAAACTTCATAACTTTTGACGTAATAGTCAGATCAACGTGAAACATTCACTTAAATGATTCTTTTTGGTTGTTTTATGATTCTATAGCAAAAACTCGACTTTTAATTTTTGGGCAAAAAATGGCTCTATTTGGATATCGCCCTTTGGATTTTAAAGAGAACTCGAGAAATTTGGGCTTTTATGAATTGAAAACATCAAATAATTTTATTCATTTTGGTTTAAATTGGTTTTATTCTTTTACTACAGTACCCTATTGATGGACCAGCAAGGAGTATCTGAACGCATAACGCAAATAGTAGACCCAGAACATGGGCCGGCTCCAGCAAAATATTACCCCAGCATTTCGTAGCGTACGAGTAGATGCAAATCTTCAGAAAGTTTTGCTAACTCAAGAAGTTGCAAATTCTACACAATGTTCTAGTGTACTGCTCAGAGTACATTTTTAGGCAGTACTGCACATTTTGCAACTTATCGTGTTAGCAGCGTTTTCTTTAGCTCTGCTATGCATAAACTCCTACTCTCTTTAAAATTAGGGTAAGATTTCTGTGCTGGAGCAATTCACTGCTTTGGAAGTTAAATTGAATATAACCCCAAACTTCTGACTTGTGATAAAATAGATGTTGCGTTAAAATAGTAAATAGTAATTGCTATGATATGAATCAAGTACTGAAATAATTTGGATTTAGTATCGAGTGCAGCAATTTGATTTTAATAATAATTCAGTTTCTTTGTTATTTTCTGGTTGGTATAAAATGTTAATGCAAATGTTTGGCTAATGCTGCTGCATGCACAATCCCAAACAGTTTGTTCGATATGCACAGTAACTGTGTGAACTGTTTTTTAATCAATTTTACGAACCTGATTATGACGCTTAATTGAGAATCCATCTAGACTTACGTTATTTGTATCCAATGGAACGTAGAAAGGAGGGTATGTTTTATTTTAAGCTAATTAGTAATGCATGTGTGACAATCGTAGTACTTATTATTTCAAATATTTTTGTAGATTGTAAGGAGAATCGTTATGAAAAAAGTAAGTTTTGTCGTTGGTACATTTTAAAAAGATTCTCTTTTATTTGCTTACAATAAACTAATATTGGTGCTTTTTGTGACACGCTTGTTAACACTAGATTTTTAATTAATTTGTTTCTTAAACACAGATGTTTGTTTTATAATAAAACAGCTAGAAAGTACAAATATACTGATGAAATTTTGTTTTACATAAACCACAGTTAAAAGTTGAAAACGTGAGTTTCTAAAGAAGAATTAGCTGGTTGGAAAGAAAAATTAAGGATATTATTGACAATTAAACGGTTTAAAAGTTTGCACTGTCAAATTTCGTTGTGTATCCACTGAATAGTGGTTCAGGAGCGAACAACGCCAGCCACTGGACAATATGCGGGACAATCTTCCTGTCTTTCGCAGCAGCAACTATTAGCAAGACCGTAATAGGTACCACTGTAATGTACCGTTTTGTATGGGGAAGTAATAGGTACCACTAGAGTACGTTAAAATGTTAAGTCATTTCAGAATGAATCCCTTGCACTCATATGTTTTAATTTTAGCACTAATCCTTTCCTTTCTGGGTTCTTTATTCTAATTGGCAGATAATAAGCCTATTTTTTCAACAACGAGCTTCCTAAAATAGTAAAACCAAGCCATACGAATACCTTTTAGTAATCCGGTAAGATAAAGCCTCTGTGCTGTAAATTTTACAGTATTAAAATAATGGAGAATCTTATCTTGCACTCTAAAAAGAAAACCCATAATAGGTATGATAATATTAGTAAACATAAAAAATCTCTGAGAAACGCACATAAACGTTGCATTGAATCACGTGAATAAAACGTGCTAACCCAATGGAAAATTTCAAGCTGACTTTCATAAGCAGGAAGTGAATAGGCTATTTATCGGTACATAATAGGAATTCTGGACTCTAGTCATAAACTCTGATGAACCCTTTGAGAATTCAACATGACATGTTTATAAAACGTGCGTGGACGAAAACTACTGTTTTTATACTATCTATATGAACGTAAAAGACTACGTAGGCGATGTGCTTAAAACATAATGTGAATAAAGCATGCTAAAGTCGTGGAAAGTTTTTTACTGACTTTTATACGCAAGAAGGGACCGTTCTTAGGTACACAAATAGAGTTCACGTCATATAATCTTGAGCACACATTAAAAATATTATAACACCTTTATGAAAAGTTTGTGGATGAATTATATGATGACAATGGAGTATGAAAATCAGGCCAACAATGGTCCACAGTGCTTGTACCAACATTTAATGCATTCAATAATTTGATAAGGTGTATCCTAGCGCAAGATTTTTTTTAATGTACCAAAATAAAACCGTTATCAGTTTTCGTGTAAAATACAAACGGAGGCATTCGTTTTGAACAAGAAAATTGTGTTGTAAGATAAATGTATTATTAGGCAGCATTACAGAACTTACATACCTATTTCAATTCATTTTGTTATGGCATCGTTAAACATCACAGCGCTCAAATTTACTCAAATCTAACTTACTTATTTCAAATGTGTTTGCCCCAACTACTATCTTATTTTCAGTTATTTTATTTCCTTTGTTTTCTCTTGCCTGTACCACCAGCCCATTTTCCAGGAAACCCAGAGCAAAACAAACAAAATCAGAGTCAGAGTCCAAAATAACAAAGTCAAAGCTACGTCATTTATGTTCATACACAGTAAGAACCATGCTTTGTATGATTGGTCCTTCATACTACGAAACAGTGTTTCTGTTCCATTTATCCTAGCAAATTTCCATCTAGCCTTAGAATCAACAGCAGAACAATTTGCAACAAATTTTAGATTTACTCCATCGTCTACTGCTACAGCACAAAACCCAGTTTCCGCATGCACCATCACGAATTGATCTGGTTGCAACTTTACAACCCTTTTAATTAACCATTGACTCGCAGTGTCAGTTATATTTTGCTCAAATCTAGCAACAGCTTGCAGTTCCGAGTCTAATCTCAATTTCAAATGTTTCACTTGCATCCCTGATACTGTAGAATACATCATGTTGATTCTGGATTTGCCTTCTAGCCATAAATCATTTTCATCCAAAACGTGAATACCAATGCTGGAGCAGTTTTTTAAAACAGGTTTGTCGTTCAATCCAAAAAGACCAGTTTCTGGTACCATGCATTTTCCAGTGCCCACGTTGACCAACTGCAGCTTTGGCTCTATACATTCGCTTTGCAGGCATTGCTAAAGTATTTTACCATAAATACAATATTAGGTTTGTATATAATTTTTTAAAGCTTTTATTTCTTAAACCACTTACCCCGTTTCCCCTGTTCCCACATGGCGTTCCGTCCAAGGGCGTAAACTTTATCAGATTTAAATCAAACCCACATTCCACTTCGACACATGAGCCCGCTTCCTAGCAAAAGTTTGATTGGAATAATTTCATAATTACAACTTGCAAAAACTTGCCAATAGACCATGCAACCTTAGGGGAAGAATTTTGTCCTTCTGGTTTATTGCCGATATAGGTAGACTTTTTAAAGCTTTACTACTTTTATATTTAAGTGTGGATTTCTACTAGAGTTGAAATTATGATTTCTTTCACACTGCAAGGGTTTCATATTCTAAATTTCAAGAATTGGAGTTTAAAAAAAATAAACGCAACTTTTGAAAGAGCACTCAATGACTGTTTTTCTAAAACTACTGAAGTGGCCCATACTAACCTGGGAAATCGCAGGAAGCCAAATTCAAAGGGATTATTTCAAAACAATTTCAGCACCACACAATCCCGATTTTTAAGATTAGAAGCAATTTTAAAAGAAAAATAGTCTACTGAAGAAAAAATCAGGACAAATCGTCTTTTTTAAAAATAAGTTATAGAAACGTAAAGAGATAAGGACACACTATAAATGGAAAAGTAGTAGAGTCTATCTTACTCGGCAAGAAAGTTGGAGGTGGAAAATATTCCCTTTAGTCCTTTGTACTCTTTAGTGTACTTACCATAATGGCATCCGCATTCCTTGCCAGCAGTTGACACTGCTGGTGCATTGTATATCTTGGAATGTTTCCCGGATTTTGAAAAAGGTTTTCCGTGTCAATAAGAGGATTCTTCTCCGCCATGGATTTGTTCATGCATTCGGGTTTCTCCAGTAAGCGCTCAGATATTTTAGTTGCCAGTAGTTGGGTTGTGCATGAGCAGAAAAAACGGGGTTCCCAATCTAGCCAAGGTTTAGCAAAGTATCTTGCAAAAATACACCTGTGAATAGCATTATCTGGAACGTGAAACCATTTGGCCCAGGAGAAGTACAAGTGGTTATCAAATTCGTTCTGACTTGGAGCGCCCAATCTAAAAAATGTAAATTAGTTTGTATGCATTTTTTTATTAAAATTAATTGCAATTGATTCTAGTGTTTTTCTTAATTTACAAACTTACATGCAAGCCACTTGTCTAGTCAATTGTAGTGCTGGATGTTTTTTCATACCCAAAAAGACAATATTATGCCACCGCTTTGTTTCGTCGTCCTTTCCATGACAAATTGGTCCCTTTGTGAAACAGGGTGGATTTTTATTTTCGGGAAGGTAGGTTCCTAGAGCAAGCACTGCTATGTCAAAATTTGGAATTTGACCTACTTTTCTGTATGAAAGTATCTCAAAATTTGAAGCTATGGTTTCCAGTGAGTGCGGTTCTTGTCCTCTGCTGCCATTTCCAAAAAGTGCATGTTCCTCATTATTCTAGAAACATTAATACAGCAACCAATTCAAAATTTGTAAAACTTGATAAACTGTAAAACGTTGCAAAAAAATCCAACCTGAAGATTGGATAACGATGTAACACGAAAAGAAATGTTGAGACTTGGCAGAGTTTTGTATTTGAGGTGTACATCGTACAAAACAGCTTCCCAATATTTCAAAATCAGTTTCGGCTCATTTTGAAAAAAATCGTTAAACTCGGTGTCCGTAAATATAGCCAGTTGAATAACCATTTCCTGTTTTGAGGATGGCAACGCACCTAATCTGTTTTCAAATTGACCTTGAATACTGGAATGTTTTGGTTTTAAGACTGAACGCGCACATGGAATTAAGAATAGAATTAAAATTGTTCCAAATAACTTCGGAAACATTTTTGTAAATGAATATAGAACAGGAAATTTATTTTACGGAGAAAAATGAACTTGTTAACGAGCCAGCCAGTTTGACCACAGTAAGATGTACGTGACTATGCATATTACTAACGAGGTTTTCTCAATGTACAACTTCAATGAGACCCGTTTGGGTATTGCGCTAGGATCCTTCAGTGATCTTTGATCCTGAATAAAGTGGTGCCTTATAATAATAGCAAAATGCATAGAGCATCAATAGAGAAACAGCAGGACTGAATAGCCTTCAACGCATCCCCAAATTTTTCACCGGAACACAGCAAACAATACAAATGAGAAAATGGGACAAAGAAAAGGTAGCTAGTAGTGTTAGAAGAGTAAGCGTGAAGGGGATTCTGCTTAGGCCAAGTAGACTCTTGCTGTAAGATTTTTTGTGAGAATCAATCCAAGGTACAACAAAAGGTATGCTTACAATTTCACCGATTGTGAGTACACTGCTGGACAGCACACAATCGAAACAAGGTCAGCAGACGACTTTGGGTGAAAATGCATAGAAAACATAGATAGAAAAAAACGTTCAGGCTTCTCTTGACGATTTCATCTTTCTATATTGCTTATGCTTAGACTAATCCTTTTCAAGGGGGCCCATTTATTACCTATGTTTTTGAAAAGGGAAAAAGCTTTTGAGATTTTCCATGAACTGGGCTTCACGCAGCAATCTCAGCAGTGCTGAGACTTTCCTGACTATTCAGAAGTTTCTCTGCGTTGTTCAATGTCAGTGCAACATACACATTATGTTGGTTTACAGATTTTGTTTGCTTTTTGGGTTACATGACAAAGTTATCTGAAAGAAATAAACAAAACAAACACAGCAGTTTCGATATCCTTATAATGCATAAATTTCAGTTTTTGTTGCTTTTGCTTACTACTTACATTTTTCAACACATAATAATAATTAAAGAAAGAAGCAATTTATTAGACCAGTTGTAAGAATATATACTATGCAGTGCCTAGTTGACTAAAGACTCTATAATAATAATTGTAAATAAGTTATAAAACAAAAATAAAGTGCTTCATTTAAATGTGCTAAAAATCGTTTAAGAAAGTCAATTTGGGAAAAAAACATCGTAGGTAGCTCAAATTACAGTTTTTCACCACCAAATTATAATTCGCATGTGTTGCTAAATTTATAAGAAAATTTATGTGAATGAAATCTATTTAATGTATATGACGTTGTTACCAAATCATACTAACACTAAAAGTTTTGTGTTTGTTTTAGAGCATAGCAGCTTTGAAATATGGCTGAATGCATTCATTACCGACCAAACTTCTCCAGTTCTAAAAGAAATCTAAGAACTGAAAACAAAGCTGAAGAAAAATTTGTAAAAGAAGATGGTGAACTATTGCAACCCTTGTCCAACCAAATAATCCAAAATGTGGATGAACAGAGAGCTAACGCTAAGGCCCAAAAGCTTAAGCAACTTAGACAAGTTTGGCTGGAAATTCAGCAATGCCGGGTAACATGTGATGACCTGTTGAGTATATTTCCAGAAGAGGTAATTTATACTACCATTTTTCTTTTAAGTACCAGAGAACGTTTATACTTAAATGAAATAAATTTGTCAATAGATCTGGATTAGGATTCTGGAGTGCGTAGAAATTGAGGATAAACCAAACTGCGCCGCAGCATTTCCTCTGCTTGAAAAACTGATGGGAGGATCCTATCATTTTATTAAAGCTTTTCCCAGTTTGGTTCCTAATCTGAACTACGAAAATACTGAAAACTGTATGAGGGCTTTTCCAGAATGGCGTTTGGGAATTTTGTATCATATTCAAAAACACGTATTGAATCCAGAGCAACTTATTGAACGCAGAACACCGTTTGAAGGACAGTTTTATTACCAAAAACTCAACCTCAGTTCAATTCTTCTTCAAAGATACAAATCCTTCAATACATTTGAACTTCACAAAACTGAGGAAACACAACACGAACATTATCGAGATTTGTATCAACACAGTAGTGTATTCGTAAAGGCGAATTCTGATTCCAAAATTTATTCAGAATTTGAAAAATTTCTTGAAAAAAGGGGACCCAAACTTTTGCATTTATCATTGGTTGGCAAACATTCGGGAAGTGTGAGAAATTTGTATTTGATCTGCGAACTAATTTTGCAGAAATGTAAAAAATTAAAAAGTTTAAAACTTGATCAATGGGAATTTGCAACTAGGCGTATTTCACCAACCTATATTTTGAAAAGTGTGGCAACCAAACCTCCGTTAAATGATCATGCCTGCTTGGAAACTCTGATTTTAAACCTAGATAGTTTAAAGTCATGGATATTTGCAAACGCTTTAGTTAGCAAATATGCCAAACAACTAAAAACAGTTAATGTAAAGTTTAGGGAAATTGGTTTTTACCAAATGTACAGCAAGTTTCAGTTTGATAACCTAACAGAGTTTTATGCTGTATGGGGAAACAAAACAGCAGTATTTTCACAACTTGAAAAAATTACGCTTCCAAATTTGCAAAAACTTGTATTACAATTGGACAAGCATGCAACGGACCTAAACCAGCTTATTAGTGTACTAGGCTTGTTTCCTACCTTAACCTTTGTTGATTTACAACTTACCCAAAATTTTGCTGGTTGGACTGATTTAGACATATTACGCGTTTTACCAGAAAACTGTGTAAAGAATAAGGTTCAAATACTAAAACTGACAACACATGGCAATGAGTTGTGTTGGAATTTCCTTATCTGCTTTCCGCACCTAAAACAATTAAATATACTTTATGAGGAACTTAAGAAGAAATTTTGTGATGAGTGTGTACAAAAGTCATATGCAAATCAGGTGGCAGAATTCGAAAATTCTGAAGGCAGCTTGACATTGGATATGGCTTTTAAACTAAATCAGCTAAGAGAAGATATTGCCAACAACAGTGATTTTGTTTCAAAACTTGGACAAACTACGCCCAATCCAAGGAAAGTGCTGATTACTCACCTACTTTATTTAAGGTTGGAGAGATTTAAAATTACAGAGATTTACTTATCTAATATATGGAAAGCGTTGCCATGTTTAAAAACTATTCAATTTCCTGGAAATGATCTGATGTACACCAGGGAAAAGTTTGATTGGTTAAGACTTCCCTATACAGTAAAGTTAAAGACTGTGCTAAAAAATGTCAGCGTGGAAGTACAAAGACGAAATTCAGAAAAGGCTTTGAAGCTTCGCAAGAAATTTCAAACAGATACTCAAGTTATTGCGGAAAATATGGCAATAAGAAAATCAGCAATGTTTTCGATCCAGACGGATACACATGATCAGGAACTATTTTCCAAGGTAAATTGAAAATTCATTTTTAAATCAATTTGTGCATGTTTCAGTTTTATTTTGAGGCTTTAATTTGAAAATGTTGCTTATAATTGCAGGCGTTTCCGTTCTTTTGTCACTACCTCTCAAAAACAGATTTACTTATTTGTCGAGCAGTTTGCAAGGAGTGGTGTAGAGTTGTGGATATTTCACTAGAAATAATTCCAAATGCCGTAAACCTTGGATCACGAGGTTTCTGGTATGTTTTGTGTATCGCTGAAAACACGGAGCTATTACCTGATGACCTAACACAACACACTAGGAATCCGTTGATCAGCAGATCTCTTCATGTAGTCGTCGGAGATATTAAGCCAAATACAAGAATCACTACGATCGTTTCCGCTTTTGAAAAAATCAGACCTGTTGCAAAGCACGTATACAATTTAAAGGTTAGTTTTGATGACAAATTGGAAATGACTTCGGATGATTACTTTTACCTGAGTGAGTTGCTTCTGCAAACATTTTCTAATTTAAGGAGCCTAGAATTGGGTATGGTGAAAGTTGACTGGGAAAAGCACGATAGAGCCACAGTTAAATTTAGCTCAGTGCTAAGCAATTTACCTCCTGTGACAACATTACGTTTGATGTCTTCTGCTAATATACTTCACATCCATTTAAAATTATTAGAAATACTTCGTCCAAACTTGAAACACTTGTTTGTAGATTGGTATGGTGATGAATACTATCAAGACATTTCCCCATTCTCAGGTAATGAGGCATTAGAAGATATTGCGGTTCCCTACACATGGAGGATTCAGTTTCCAATCATGCTAAATTTAAAAAGATTATGTGTAGACTTACGCAAACAAGATGATAAATTGAAGTATTGGAATACTTTTGAAAACATTTTAGAATCGCCTATAGACACATTAGAGTTAACAGTGTCAGCTAATTTTACAGGGTTTCACAAAGACTCCTTATTTCGTGCTAACGCTGGAAAAATTAGTTCATGCACTTATTTAATCTTGACCGTTGAGAATACCGATACTTTTTTGTTTGACATTTTGTTACTATTTCCGTATTTAAAGCGCTTAGAAATCCGTTATGGTGCTTGGATAGAGCATTGGCAGTTTCAATTAACAGATCAAGTGGAGTATAGGGAGCGGAATAATCAATCTGAGAGAACAAGTGCAAGCAATAAAAAGTATTTGATTGATTTAAAGAAATGTCTCGGTAAGGATGTTGCGGAGGCACAATTTTACAAATCAAACGTCTGGAGTTTGCTTCCTGCGCTTGAATTTATAAAACTTGTAAATGGTACGGTGTCAAAGGATAAAATGATTTCAAAAATGTTCACGAGAAATAATTTTGAGGGCGTTGTAGATATTGCCTAGAATCTTTACTGTAGTATTTATGAAAGCTTATATGGAATCAACAGGTTTGCTAGAAATTGAACGTAGTACGTGGAAAGCACAGATAATATTTTTGTGTAAACGTTTAAACGGATTAACTGATATGGTAATAATTTTTTCTCAAGCTTTTTTAATAATGTTAATTTTTTATCAGGAGTAATCAATTGCAAGAGCAAACTTTGATTAGGAAAATATAAGAAATATTGCTTAGAATATTCTAGCAATTGTGGTCAATTCCCACTTAATGCCTTAGTCGTCTATGGTAACGATAAGATATTTATGCTGTTGCCAAACTTATATTACATGACTTTGCGTGTGAAAGCTGAACTATTCTTGTTTTGTTTTATTCACCGCTCCACTACATTTGCAATTGAAATTAAAAACTTCAAAGCAGTAGTGCTAATTTGGTTTTGTGAAACATGGTCTATCGTAAATAATAATTCGTAAGTACAAACAAAGTTTTTCAATAGTTTTGGATTGAAACTTTTTTATCTTTCCTTTCAAACATACACAATACAGGCATGTTGAAAACATAATGAAGCTGCAAAATTCAAAATGTAGTATTTCATAAAATAAAATTGGTTATTTGTTTTAATAAAAAAAACGAGTTAAGGTTGTGGTTGTAACGATAAGTGTTTGTATCATAATTTGCATAAATACATGCACGTTGTGTCTACATTGCATCTATAGTCAAAACAAGATGAAAAAACCAAATAGTATGTATCTGAAGCATATATTGTTTAGGATAGAGAGATTTAACATTAAACGCTGAAAACTTTACATGTCGCACAATATTTTACAATACAACGCAACAAATAATGTACAACTTTATCCAAGTTTTGGAATTGGTGCTTTTACCAGAAAATGAAGCTTTTGAAAGTGTAAAAAACGTGTACTCAGAATGAAATAAATGTAAATAAAAATATACGAACAACCACAAATCACAAATTAATAAAAATAAATAAAATGTAAAATAATTTACTAGTTTGAACTAACAAAACTTTTAGTTCGTAAAAGTGTACAAAATTAAAATTGGTGTGTACAGCAACATGTATGTAGTGTGAGAAATAGCTTTACAAATTAGAACAGTAAGGAGTCCCAAAACTTGATAAGTTTATTTATTTTAATATTCCTCCTTACCAAATTATACGCTCAGTCTTTTAGATTATTTGTCACGTTTTTTCCATATTTTAATTTCGTTTCTTAGAACTTCTCGCTTTGTTATTAGCCCTAACCGCTTTTTTATTCTCAGCCCTTTTATTTCCTTTCTTCTTCTCTTGTTTGGGCATCCAGCCAAATTTCCACAAAACCCAAACCAAAACCAATGAAAAGACAAACAGCAAAATCAAATCTACGTTATCCCACACCAAATACCAGAACTTGTATACCACATAGCCAATTGTATCAAACAATGTTTCTGTTCCTTCTACCCTTATAAATTTCCACCTACTTGCCGGGTCAACAGAAGAACCATTTGCAATAAATTCTAAATTTATTCCATCATCTGCTGCCACCGCACACAGCATAGTATCTGCATGCAACAAAACAAATTCTTCACGCTGTAAACCTATTAACCTAACAATTAGCCAATGAGCCGAAGTGTCGGTTAGATTTTGCTCAAACGTTGAAACAAATTTTTTCTCTGAATCGGTTTTTAGCTTCAAATGCTTGACGTTAAGTCCGTTTTTTGTGGAGTACATCATATTGATTCCAGATGTTCCTTCTAGCCATAAGTCGTCTTGTTCCAACACATGCATGGGGATACTAGAACAATCCCTAAGGACAGGCCGATCGTTCAACTCAAAGAGACCACCTTCAGGAACCATGCATTTTCCAGTGCCAACGTTTACCAACTGAAGTTTGGGCTTCACACAAGAGCTTCGCACACATTGCTAAAAATTCACAAAAAATATTTGTTTTCTCACATTTATTTTACTTTAAGGATTATTATTTGGAATTCAAGCTTACCCCGTTATTTTCACAAGGAGTTCCATCCAAAGGTACAAATCTGAACAGTCTTTGATTCAAACTGGATCTGCATTCCACTTTCATGCATGTGTCCAATTCCTAAAATAAGTTATAAATTTTCATTCTAATTTATTGAAAACTAAAGTTCTAAAATTTGCAAAAGTGTTAGTTTTTAAAACATACCACACTAGCAAGCGCATCCCTTGCCAGCAATTGACACTGTTGCTTCACTGAATATCTCCGAATATTCTCCGGATTTTCAAAAAGGTACTCAGTGTCGATCAAACTTTTCTTCTCTGCTGCACTTCTGTTCATGCACTTGGATTTCTCCAATAAAAGGGTAGATAATTTGGTTGCCAAAAAATAATTTGTACAATGAGAGAAGAAACTGGGTTCTATATCTTGCCATGGCCGACTAGTGCTAAGAATGCAGCAGTTAAAATCATTGTTTGGAATTGAATTGCAGGTTGTCCAGTATTCAAAATCGTCATCTTCTGGAGCACCCAATCTGAAATTTAAAAAACATTTTTTATTGTGTTTGAATTTTTTAATCCTAAAAATATTTTATTTTTGAAACTTACATGTGAGCAATGCTTTTTGCCAAAAGTGGAGCTGGATGTGTATCCATTGACAAAATGACATTGGTATACCATCGCTGTTCTCCGTCCTCACGTCCTACACAAATGCTATTCTGCCTTGTAAAGCAAGTTTGGTTTTTATTGTCACGCAAATGAGTTCCTAGAGCAAGCACTGCTATGTCAAAATTAGGAATTCGGCCGATTTTGCTGTATGAAAATAGTTCAAAGTTGAGGGCGATGTCATCTAGCGAGTGAGGTTCTTGTCGGCTGCTACCGATTCCAAGAAAGGCTTCTTCTTTGGGATTCTGGAATAATTAACACGACAACTGTTAAACATTATACCAAATTTAACTAATTGTTAAAAATGTATAATATTCTTACCTGAAATTTGTAGAGCGTTGTCACACGAAAAGAAATGTTGAAACTGGGCAGCGTTTTAAATCGCAAGTGAACATCATACAAAACGGCTTCCCAATATTGCAAAATTAGTTTATGGTCATTAAGAAACAATTTGTCAAACTCGGTGTCAGTAAATATAGCCAGTTGAATAACCAATTCTTGTTTTAGCAGTGAATTATCAAGCCCATTTTCAAACTGCGGTTTTGCATTGGGAGAAGTTGTCTTAAAAACTGAACACGCTATTGGAATTAGCGTTAGTAGCACAAACGTTCCAAATAATTTGGAATCCATTTTTGCAAGAAAAAATTCAAAATTCATGTACTACATCAAAAAATGTTTTCAAGCCAGGAAAAAATAATTTGTTTACTGGTGTCTTCGTTTACACTAAGGATTACATGAATACGTAAGTACCCACAGAAGCACAGATGTTTCATTGAATACCGTGTAAATTTTCCATGGGAACCTTTAGGGTAGCATGCTTTGATTTTTTGGTAGGTAATAAGGTAATGCTTTGAATACTTTAAAAATGCATGTAATGCTAAGGTATAAGAATATGTGAACGTTTCTCTTTGGGTTCACATCTCTATATTGCTTATGGTTAACCTAATGCTTTTTAAGCCAGCCCATTCATTATGCATCAGTATTTTCAAAGAGGGGGAAAGCTTATGACACTTTTCATGAACTGGGCTTCACGCAGCAATCTCAGCAGTGCTGAGATCTGTGAGACCTTTTTGAGAGTTCAGAGGGTTCTTTACGTTGGTCAGTAACATACACATGTTGCTCTACAGATTTTGTTTGACGTTTTTGGGTACATGACAGAGATACTGGAAAGAAAATCAGAAAAGCAAACACAGCAGTTTGTGTACATCTATATTGGATAAATTTCAGTTTTGTTGAATTTATCTTACATTTGAGATTTTTAAACACAATAGTTAAAGATATGAACGTATTAAAACGTAATAGTAAAAGATCATATAGGAACAGTAACAATTTATTTTAGTATTTGGTTAAATATTATTGTTTGGTGTGATCTCTGCAGCTGACTAACTTATGTCAATGTCATTTTTAAAGATTTTAAAAATATGCAATATAACAAATTTTGTGCCTTGTGACGTTATCAAAGTCAAATGTCAGTTTATTGCCAAATTATAGATTAGAGCTAACTGTAAAGCTTGTTGGGCCTAAGGCAAGCACAAAGATAAATTACTGGCAATTTTAACCATTCAGAATGTGTTTGTTCACTTTTCCCCCGGAAGTGGTAAGAAGCACAATGAAAATGAAAACTGATGGAAATGTAAAGTTCAAACAAGTTTTGAAATTTTGCAGCTATAATTGAAAATGTTGTCTATTTGTGATTTCAATTTCAGCTTCAGCACTGTCTTTTTCCATTTCTGCGGTGGAATGATTTGCTCCGTCTTCGGAGAGTTTCCAAGGCCTCCAAACTTCTAGTCCAGAATTATGTCAAGGCGAATCCCAAACTGTCTCCGGAGATTGAAATTAGTGGTACAAAAACTGAACGGAATCTAAAGGCCTTTCTGGATTTGGAGCTTGCTTCCACAAAAATCTATTTAAATAATGAAGGAAGTAAAAGTGGCTTTTACCAAGATATCTCAGGGGAGTTGACCCGCTTTTTGGATTTATATGGCTCTGTAGTGACCCACTTAAGAGTGGATTATTTTTCACTGCATGTCACAGGAATGGAGCTAACATTTTTGGAGGGACTTACTAATCTCCAGAGCATTGAGGCTGAATGGTTTGACACTGCAAAACATCTAAGTGTTCAATTGCCTGAAGTTTTGCGAAACCTTACGGTTCTCAAGTTGAAGTTTTATGGTAACGGAGAGAAAATGGGAAAGTATGAATATCATGGTCTAAAGGGTTTTACTGAGCTGCTCAATAATTGCAAAATGTTGGAAACTTTAAGCCTTCCAAGTAATTTTATAGATCACTATTCATTAGCCACCGACTTATTTGGCTATTTAGATACGGCCATTCAGCAACGAGAAACTAACCCCGAGAATGCCACTTTATCCAAACTAAAAGTTATTGACTTTGATTTTATCGGAAGTTGCGCGACAAATACTTATCGCCAGTTTTTAGGAAGTTGTGCTAAGCACGGTATTCTACTGCGGGGCGTAAATGCGGATAGAAATGAGTGCCTGAAAGAACTTGCAAGAAATATTGGCAATTTGAAAATGCCTCTACAATCTTTGAGCCAAATGATTGATAAACCGTACAATTGGGCTTGGCTACTGGAAAGGGAAATGCCATTTTTGGAAAGGATTAAACTCCACACCTCCACGTGGTGGCGGACACAAAATAATAGAATTGTCTGTGGTAGTGCCAACTGGCCAATGTTAAAATGCTTGGAGTTGGACGTGCAAGTGTGGGATTCGGATAAAAGGAATGCTAATTCTGATATGATTTTGCAAGAAACACGGGAATTGTTTCGTTTGTTCTTTGAAGGAATTTGTCACACGGAACTTTTAGAACTGAGTGTTGGGTTTGCGGGTAGGGTAGGAAATAACATTTTGACTGCGGGACACTTGACAAGTTCTTGTTCAAGTTTGAAAAAACTGGAGCTGAACAACTGGGGCGGGAACAATAAACAGTTTGTTGGGTTGTGGGAGGGATTGTCAAATCTGGAAGAAGTTGTTTTGGAAAACTGTTCCAGTTTGGGAGATGAAGGCTTTATTGGTCCGGATGTAGAAAAACCTGTGTTTTTAAATTTAAAGAGTACGCACTTTGCTAAAATATAAAGCAAATTGATTTATGTTAAATATTGTTAAAACCTTAAAAAAATGTTTCTGATTTTACAGAATTGAGGAAGCTGACACTGCAATCGTTAAGTTGGATGCCTGGCATTACGGACCATTTGTTTATAATGGTTATTCGTCATCTGAGCCTTACTCAATTTACCATCACTTCTGCAGACCCACTTAAAAATGTGAGCATTTTTTTGCATTCTTTCTCAAAGACTTTTACAAAAGTAATTAAATAATTTGTTCTTTGTGTTTAGGTTACCCGAATGGGTATAGAGTCGCTGCTTGGTGGACGGTTTAATGAGTGCATTGAAAAATTTTCTTTCCGCGGCTGGACACTCCATCCTGCCACTCCGCGACAGAATGGGTATCTCCAGAAATTATTTGCTCATCGTTTATCCAACATGGTGTAATGTACAAATAGGTAATTGAGGAAGAGAGAACCACCGTAAATAATAAGAAACGTTTGGTAAATTTGTAAAGTATGTAGTACTGATTAAAAGCAGGAAATGGGAATAATCGTTTATCACTCAGAAAATCCTCTTGGGATAAATGAATATTTTTTTTCCGACTATGGATAAAAAGAATGAAATTTTCGTAGATAGAAGTTGTTTTTATTTCGCCTTACAAAAACTTTTGCCTTAATAAAAACCCATAGTGTATGGTGATTACTTTACAATTAAGATCTATAAAAATCCTCGAAACTTTTTAGAAACATGTTTTAAGTACAATATTCATCCTTAGTAAACATTCCGCTCAGTGTTTTACACTGGTAAAATTGGCCTATAATATTTAATTTTTTTTTCTTCTGAGAATTTCTAGCTTTAGTATTAGCTTTAAAAACCTTTTTATTACCTATTTTCTGGACTGGTTTGTCATTCAAGTCAAAGAGACCAGTTTCTGGAACCATGCATACTCCAGTTCCCACATTTACCAACTCTAGTTTGGGTTTCACACAAAAGCTTCGCAAACATTGCTAAAAAATTTACAATAAATTAGTTCACAATTTAGAATTTTTGCGTATTTTTCTTTATGAACAATAATAACGGTCCAGCTTACCTCGTTTCCGTTTTCACCGCTGGGAGTTTCATTTATAGACACAAATCTAAACCGTTATTGATTTAAATTAGACCTACATTCCGGTTTCATGCATGTGTCCAGTTCCTATTTTTATTTTGGAAACTTACACGTGAGCAATACTTGTTGCCAATAATGGATGTGTACCCATAGCAATAATGACATTGGTATACCACCGCTGTTCTCCGTCTTCACGTTCTCGACAAATAATATACTGCCTTGTGAAGCAAGTTTGGTTTTTAACGTCACGTAGATGCATTCCAAGAACAAGCACGGCCATGTCAAAATTAGGAGTTTGGCCTATTTTGTTGTTTGAAACAATTTTAAAGTTGAGAGCATTGTCATCTAGAAATTGGGGTTCGTGCCGCATGCTACCTTTTCCAAGAAATGCTTCTTCTTTGGGATTCTGGAATAATTAAAACAGCAACTGTTAAAAATTATATGAAATTAAACGAATTGTTAAAAATTGTATGAAACATTCCTGAAATTTGTAGAGCGTTGTCACACGAAAAGAAATGTTGAAACTTGGCAGAGTTTTGAATCGCAAGTGAACATCATACAAAACGGCTTTCCAGTATTGCAAAATAAGTTTCTGATCATAAAAAAACAATTTGTCAAACTGGGTGTAAGTAAAAATCGCAAATTGAACAACCATTTCTTGTTTTGGCAGTGAAATATCAAGTCCACTTTGAAACTGTGTTTGAGCATTTGGTGGACTTGTCTTAAAAACTGAACACGCTATTATTGGAATTAACGTTAGTAGCACAATCCATCCAAATAGTTTGGAATACATTAAAAATAAAAAATAAATGTTTTGTTATAAAATTTATTTTCAAGTTAGTAAAAAATACTTTGTTTACCTGCCGATGTTCTCGTTTACACTACGGCTTACGTAAATACTTGAGTATCCAGAGAGCCACAGATGTTCCACTAAACACCGTGTAAAATTTTCATGAGACCCTTTAGGGTATCCTGCTTTTATTTTAAGTGGGCAATGCGGTAATATGTAATGCTTTGAAAACAGTAAAATGCATGTAAAAATGGTAGAAAAAAAGAAAACGTTTGTGCTTCTCTTTGGGTTCATTTCTCTATATTGCTTAGGCTTACCCTAATCCTTTGTATTTCATTATCATCAATGTTTTCAGAGGGAAAAAAAGCTTAGGAGATTTTCCATGAACTTGGCTTCACGCAGCAATCTCAGCAGTGCTGAGACTTTTCTGAAAGTTCAGAGGGTTCTTTGCGTTGGCAAGTACAACATGTACATGTTGCTTTAGGGAATCTTTAAACCTTTTTTGGGTACATGACAGAGATATCGGAAGGAAAAGAAGCAAAACAAACACAGCAGTTTCGGTATCCCTATAATGCATAAATTTCAGTTTTGTTGTTTTGCTTTTCTTTTACATTTTTCAGCAGATAATAGTTAAAGGTACTAATGTATTAAAACGTAACAGTAAAAGATGATGTATTAAAAAATGGACTTTTAGAGATCATAGAGGAACGGCAACAATTTAGTTTAGTCTTTGGTTAATTATTTTTGGTATGATCTCTTCAGCTGATTTTTCAATTTTGTAAGAGTTTGAAAATAGGCAATATATTTATTTATAAGACTGATTTTGTGTCTTGTAACGTTATCTAAGTCAAGTGCCAGTTTATGAACAAATTATGGATTAGAGTTAACTGTGAAGATTGTTAGGTCTAGAACACGTACAAAGAAAAAGTAGTGACAATTTTGAGCAGTCAGCATGTCTTTGCCAACTTTTCCCCCGGAAGTGGTAAGAAGCACGATGAAAATGGAAATGTTTGAAGTATTTTTGCAGCTTTAATTTAAAATGTGTCCTGTTTCCTCTGTAATTTCAGCTTCAGCACTGCCTATTTCCTTTTCTGCGGTGGAATGATTTGCTGCGTTTTCGGAGAGTTTCCAGGGGCTCCAAACTTCTTGTCCAGAATCATGTCAAGGCGAATCCCGAAGTGGCTCCGATGATCCGCATAAATAATGACGATGATGATGAAATAACGGAGTGGAATCAGCGGAATGTAAAGGCCTTTCTGGACATGGGGCTTGTTTCCACAAAAATCCATTTAAATATCGAAGGGAGTAGAAGCGACTTTTACTATGAAAATGCAGCGGAGTTGACCCGCTTTCTGAATTTATATGGCTCTATAGTGACCCACTTATCAATGAATTGTTTTTCATTGAATGTCAGTGAAATGGAACGGACCTTCTTAGATGGATTTATTAACCTCCAGAGCTTTGAGGTTTTATGGCTTGACATTGCAGAAGATTCAAATGCTGCTTTGCCACAGGTTTTGAGAAATATTACAGTTCTCAAGTTGAGTTATCATGGTGATGGAAGGTTACTTGGAAGGTTTGACGATTCTGTTATAAATGGATTTATTAGGCTTGTAAAGCATTGCAAAATGGTGGAAATTCTTCATCCGCTCGGCGTTACGAGAGGTTTTAGCAGACCTTTTGCCACCCAGTTATTTGAATTTCTTGATGCGGCCATAAAGCAAAGAGAAACTAACCCCAACAATGCCACTTTATCCAAACTAAAGTTTATCGACTTGGAATATAACAGTCATTGGATTGACAGACCGACTGTGGCAACCACTTTTGGTCAGTTTTTGACCAGTTGTGCCAAGCATGGTATTCTACTACGGGGTTTACATGCGGATGGAAATGTGTGCTTGCAAGAATTTGCAAGAAATATTGGCAATTTGAAAATGCCACTGCAATCCTTCTGCACAATCTCTGATACACCGTACAACTGGATTTGGCTGGTGGAAACGGAAATGCCATTTCTAGAAGGAATTATGCTCCAATCCAACATACCAGAAGGAATACGGAGAGTGGACAATACAGCTGTCAATCGTAATGCCAACTGGCCTATGTTGAAAAACTTGGACTTGGATATAGAAGTGTTGAGTGGGAAGAAGGGCAAAGGTTGTTCTCAAAAGATTCTAAAAGAAAAAGGAGAGCTGTGTAAATTTTTCTTTGAAGGAACTTGTTATACGAAACTGTCAGAACTGAGAGTTGAGTTTAGGGGTAAGGTAGGAAATGACAAATTGACTGCGGAACAATTGACAAATTCTTGTCCAAATTTGAAAAAACTTACGCTGAACAATTGGGGTGGAAACAACGAGCAGTTTGTGAGGTTGTGGGAGGGATTGGCAAACTTGGAAGAAGTTGTTCTTGAATGCTGTTCAAAATTGGGAGATGAAGGCTTTATTGGTCCGGATGCAGAAAAACCTGTATTTTTGAATTTAAAAAGTATGCACTACAAACTCAAAGCAATCTTTTAAATTATGTAATTAAGTATTTTTAAGTTTCAGAAAATTTACTTTATTTTTATAGAACTAAGGAAGTTGACGTTGCAATCGCTAAGTAAAATGCCTGGCATTACGGACCATTTGTTCATAATGGTTATTCGTCATCTGAGCTTAACTCATTTTAAAATTACTTCTGAAGACCCAATCAAAAAGGTGACAATTTTTGTTTTTCCATGTGTCAAGCAAATTTTTATCATTCTCTGCTTTCTTTCTTTCTGAGTTTACCCATGTTTAGTAATTAAATGGATTGTTCTGCTTTTAGGTTACCGCAAACGGTATAGAGTCGCTGAGTGGTGGACGGTTTGAAGAATGCATTGAAAAGTTTTCTTTGGAGGACTGGACACTGCAATCTGCTACTCCGCGAGAGAACAGGAAACTCCAGAAATTATTTACTCACCGATTTTCCAACTTGTTGTAATGTACAAATAGGTAATTGGGGAATCCGGAATCTCCATACAAATAGTAATTAGTGCTTATTAAAAGCAGTATAGATTTATCAAATTTACTTGAAAAATGGACAAAATATAGGATAGTTAGTGTAATTGTTTTTAAAAAACACTCTACATTTTTACCACCAATATTTAAAATATTTTTGTGTTTATATAACATCTATTTGAGATGGAAAACTTTAGAATATTGGGATTGATTTCATTTTAGTCTCATGTAAATATTAATTTATGTAAATTTTGAAGTTGAAAAAGCGGTTTTCATAAATTGATTGAGTTTTTTATATTACATAATCTCCAAACGAGAAAATTTCGTAATTGAATTTTTAGTTACACCGGTAGTATTACTGATAACAATTTAATTGACCAGACAAAATAATTTATTAGCCAGTTAGTCATTGGTAATGCCCATAACATTGCATGTATTTCAATAAATTTTACCAACTTGCAGCAAATACTATTCTGCAATTTGCACTTAATGTACAGTTTATTTACATTAATAGATTTGATTTGTAAGTACATTTTAAAAATAATTACTTCTCAGAAAATTTGTACAAATGTTAGAAATTTATTGTATCATCATTGTGTTCTTAGAATAAATGCAATTCAAATACTAGTTGGTATATAAAACCAAAAACTACAATATAAATTTTTTTTAAACGCCTACTGAAACTTGACTTTCTTTGTCGTTCCATGTTTTCCTTTTGCTTGAATCTGGGACACTTTTCTTTCATTAGTTTTTAATTTTTCATCAATTTGAACCGTCGGTTTGCTACACTTCCAACAAAGAACCAAATATACACTAAGCAGTAATAGTATAACGCCAACCATTGCAATTACACAACCTATTTTTTCTTCCAGCAAATATGTTTCAGCATACTCAGCCGAAAACATACCATCCAAATTCCATTTGTTCCTATCATTCCTATTTTCAAATTTCCACCTGCTTGCTCTATCCGTCCCAGAACAATCTTCAGTAAAATTCACATTCACTTCATCCTCTTCTGCCTTTGCGCAGTGACCGGTTGCACTATGCACCAAAACAAATTCTTGCCAGTGTACATCTCTCAGTCTTTTAATTATCCAATTAGCTCTACTGTCTGCTCTCTTTGGAACAAATGTGGCTACACCCTTTTCACTCAGACTTAAATGCTTGTAGGCTGATCCGTTTACCGTTGAATACATCATAGTAATTTTACGCATGTTAGTATTGTCCTGTTTTGCATCTTGCAACAAATCCATAGGAACAGTAGTACACTCTCGTAAAACTGGCTTGTCATCTGTAGCAAATTGACTGGCTTCAGAAACAAGGCATTTTCCAGTGGCAACGTTGACAAGGTGAACTTTTGGCTCAACACATGTTCCTCTGAGACATCGCTAAGATTAAATGTATCATAATTTATAACATTAAGCGCCTACTAAAATTACTTAAATTTTGCAAATTTTAATTACCCCGATCCCATTCTTGCCACAAGCTGATCCATCAAGCGGCACAAATGTAAAATCTTGTGACGTCACTGCCGACCTACATCTTGATTTGCGGCATGATGGAGATTTCTGTTAAAACATTTCAAGCATTTTAAAATGAGTCTTCCTTTATAAATTCAAAATACTGAAGAAAACTCCAATTTATTACCACAATTGCTTCAATATCATTTGTCAATATTTGACATTGTTCCTCAATTCCATAAGCGTAAACTTTGCTAGGATCTTTGAAATGTCTTCCAGTGTCGATTACTGGATTTCTCTCTGCGCTGTCTCCATCCATGCAAAAGTTTCTTCAGATACTAACATTGGCAAGTGTTTCACCAAAAAGTTGGTCCGTACAACGGGAAAAGAAGTGGGGCTCGATATCGGGATAAGGTCGAATGTTTCCAAGAATGCAACAGTCTTTACCCGGGTTAGTGTTGGGGTTACAAGTACTATAATATTTAGGTTCGTCGTCTGAAGGTGCTCCCAATCTAAATGTTGAATAAAATAGTTCATTTAGAGAATCAGAAAATCTTAGATGACGTATTTTTTTAAATATATAATTTGGTATTTACATATATGCAATGTTTTGAGCCAGTGATTGAGTTAATGGTGCATGCCATTGTTAGAATTATATTGGTTAGCCATTTCTGCTGTTGTGCGTCAAGGCCTTGACAAATTGAGTCCCTAAGGCCGTAATCCGCAATGCCGTCAAAGTCAGGCAAATTGGTTCCCAGAACGAGAATAGAAATGTCAAATTTTGGGATTCGTTTCAGTTGAAAATATGACCAGTTGTCAAAACGGTCGCTAATATCCCGAATGGAGTATTGGTCATCGTTTCCAAGCAGCTGGTCTTCCTCTGCCGCCTATAAAAATAAAATATTTTCAAAAATGGTACGAAAGATACTAAACTGAGATAATTTTATAAAAACGTAATTGCAAGTGTGATGATTACCTTTAACGAGTACAAGGTTGTCACACGAAATGAAATATTGAAGCTAGGTAGCGTTTGAAATTTCAAATGCACGTCGTACATAACAGCTTCCCAATATTCCTTAATCAATTCCTTATCATGTTGAAAACGACTAGCAAACTCAATGT
This sequence comes from Entomobrya proxima, assembly GCA_029691765.1. NCBI lineage: Eukaryota > Metazoa > Arthropoda > Collembola > Entomobryomorpha > Entomobryidae > Entomobrya > Entomobrya proxima. The sequence goes on from CM056169.1 coordinate 47,481,144, forward strand.
CACAAAATATAGCCAACTCAATAACCAAATTGGTCTTTTGTGATATATCACCAGATGAAGTCTGAACATTTTGCAAATTTGGCCATAAACTGGCACTTGATACTGATAAGCTTACAAAGCACAAAATCAGTCTTATCAAAATATTCCACATGGTTAAAATCCAAAAACAATGACATGGACTAAAGTTCAGTCAACACAAGAGATCATACGACAAAATACTAAATGGTAACTCACTACTAACTAATATTTTTTGTTGCTACATGATTTTGTACAGACACTTTTTAATACGTGCTTGTCTTTAACTATTTGGTTAAATATTACCAAGAGTTGAAAAAGTCAATAAAATTGAGATGTATTTCTCATATGGATACAAAAACGGCTGTTTGCTTTCCTGCTTTTCTTTTTAATGTCTCTGTCATGTACCCAAAAGGTAAACAAAATCTGTAAAGCAACATGTGCATGTTACTGACCAACCTAAAGAATTCTCAGAAAAGTATCAACACTGCTGAGATTGCTGCGTGAAGCTCAATTCATGGAATATCTCATAAGCATTTCCCCTCTTTGGTTCTTTTACGTATAGAATGGGCATACCTAAAAAGATAAGCCTAAGCCTAACCATATTAGCAATATAGAAAAATGAACACAAAGAGAAGCTTTGACGATTTCTTCTATCTCTGCCTTATATGCATTTTTACAGTTTTTAAAGCATTACCTTATTACCTACTAAAAACTAAAATCAAAGCGTGATACCCAAAACGGTCTCATGGAAATCTTACACAGTTTTACACCGTTACACAATTCAGTGAAACGTTTGTGGTTCTGTGGGTACTCACGTATTCGCGTAAACCTTAGTGTAAACGAGGACACCGGCACGTAAGCCAGTTCCTTTTTTCGCCAGTTTAAAAATAATATTGTCCGATAAAAAATAAATTTGTTTTCAAAATTTATTCAAAATTTTTTGCAACGTTTCTGCCTCTAACGCTTATTCCAATAGCCTGTTCAGTTTTCATGACAACTCATTTGAATATTCAAACGCACTTTGAAAATGGAGTTGAAATTAACATAGCCAAAACAAGAATTTGTTATTCAACTGGCAAGATTCACTAACACTGACAATGAGTTTGACAAGCTTTTTCTAAATGATGGGAAACTAATTTTACTATATTTTGAAGCCGTTTTGTATAAAGTTTATGAATTGCGCATTTATGGTGAATCAAAAAATGGTTTACAACATTTCGGTGTTTTTGCTCCATATGTTGGTAGGAAGCTTTTGTTTCCTCAAAATACTTTATACATCTGGGTGAATACAAATAAATCAATAAAATGTCTAGTTTAATCAGCATAATGCATGCAGAGTAGCTGCCAAAAAAAGTAAATATACAAACTGCTCATGCAAAGTACAATGTACATATTTTTCTGTGAGACATAACACCTTGAGGTAAATAGTTAATAAACTTGCACGGTTTTCAAGGTCGTCGGCAGACCTTGCTTTCATTTTATACAGTCCAGCAGTGTACTCACAATTTGAAAGCATACTTTGTTGTAACCTGGATTGATTCTCACAAAAAAGTCACAGGAAGAAGATTCTTGAGCTGAGTCGAACCTCCTTCATGCTTACTATTCTAAAACCGCATGCTTTGCTTCGGCGAAAAGTTTGGGATTAAATGCTAATATCTCATGCCCATCATTTGTGCAACGCGTATTCTCATCTCACCCAGATAGAAGAAGATTGTAAACAAAATTCGTAAGGCTCCCTTTGCATGGGTTAATTACGATTGCAAAAAGCTTTTAGAAAAATCACAACACTGTTGTTGAGATCATGCAATAAAGGAAATCCTCAATCACTTTTTTCTGTCTGAATCCATTTAAGATTTATCTGGTTGGATGTGGGTCAGTGAAAAACTTAAAAAGTTACAGCAAAATTTTGTGAGTGCGTATTTGGGTTGGGTAAAGTACGATGTGATAATGGTGTTGATGGGACTCTGTTACTATCTTGTTAAATGATGTAATCGCAAGCGTACTTCATGGGATAAAAAAAGTAAAAAGAATCAAATCTTTTTGTCTGTGGCAGCTGGCAAAAAGATTAAAAGCCGCAAAGTAAACACTGGTAAGTAAAACGTTTCAGACTCATTGTAATTTTAAAACTTCCAGTTTGATCTTATGAAGTGACTAAAAGTAATTTATTGTCACGCCACTTTAAAACTGTTTAATAAACATTAAAGAATATTCAGTGAATTTATTACTGTAACACATAACAACTTGTTGTGAAATTCTTTCATAAAGCACGCCAATTTTCATTTTAAGTCATTTGAGCACAACGCTCTTGCAAAGTAAAGTACTTGACAGTGCAAACTCTGCTTCACCTACACCTATTTTAGTTTGGATGTTGCATACTGATGACAAAAGAAGAATTGGAAGTGTTTTAAAACATTAACATAAATAATGATAAACTTCTTAATGTTTTAAACATTTGTACATATTTTCTAAACAGCAAGTATTTTAAAAATGTACTTACAAATAAAATCAATTTATGTAAATGCAAATAAATTTAAGTTAAGTTAAGTGTAGAAGTATTATATTATTATTTCAGCATAAAATTTTCACAAGTTGGAATTAAGCAGTCAGTTAAACATTTTTGAAGCATATAATTAAAACAGTACTTTTGAAAACTTCTTATGGATGAGCAGGAATATCACATTTGTACATTATAGCATATTCGATAAGCGATGAGCAAATAATTTCTTGAATTTTCTGTTCTGTCGCGGACTAGCAGAATGAAGTCGCAGTGCCCAGTCCTGGAAAGAAAACTTTTCAATGCATTCTTCAAAACGTCCACCAAGCAGCGACTCTATACCTTTTGGGGTAACCTAAAAGCAGAACAATTTATTTAATTAATATACTTTTGTAAACTTTGGAAAAGCAAGGGAGGATAAAAATTTGGTTGATACATGGAAAAATAAAAATTGTCACCTTTTTGATTGGGTCTTCAGAAGTAATGGTAAAATGAGTTAGGCTCAAATGACGAATAACCATTATGAACAACTGATCCGTAATGCCAGGCATCCTACACAGCGATTTCAACGTCAGCTTCCTTAGTTCTAAAAAATCAAGCAAATTTTCTGAAACTTACGAATATTTAATTAACCAAACAATCTGCTTTTAGTTTAGCGCATACTTTTTAAATTAAAAAATACAGGTTTTTGTGCATTCGAACCAAGAAAACCTTTATCTCCCAAACTGGAACAGTGTTCAAGATCAACTTCCTCCAAGTTTGGCAATCCCTCCCACAACCTTACAAATTGCTCGTTGTTTCCACCCCAATTGTTCAGCGTAAGTTTTTTAAGATTTGGACAAGAATTTGTCAATTGTTCAGCAGTCATTTTGTTATTTCCTACATTACCCCTAAACCCAAGTCTCAGTTCTGACAGTTTCGTGTAACAAGTTCCTTCAAAGAAAAATCGACACAGTTCTCCTGTTTCTTTTAAAATCATTTGAGAATGACCCTCGTCCTCCTCCTCATCACTCAACCCATCAATGTCCAAGTCCAAGTTTTTCAACAAAGGCCAGTTGGCAGTACGACAGACAACTCTATTTTCCACTCTCTCTATTTCTTCTGGTGTGCTGGTGTAGAGTATAAGTCTTTCCAAAAATGGCATATCCGTTTCCATTAACCAAATCCAGTTGTACGGTTCTTCAGATTCTGTGAAGAAGGATTGCAGGGGCATTTTAAAGTTGTCAGTATTTTTTGCAAATTCTTGCAAGCATTCGTTTCCATCCGTTATCACACCTCTCATTAGGATACCATGCTTAGCACAACTGTTCAGAAACTGACGACAAATATTTCCCGTTATGACTCTGTACATATCAAAGTTTCTATTATTGTCAAAGTCGATAACTTTTAGTTTGGATAAAGTGGCATTCTCGGGTTTAGTTTTTCTTTGCTGAATGGCCGCATCAAGAAAGCCAAATAGCTTGGTGAATAATGATGTGTAAGGATATTTGTAATTACTAAGCGGACTTAGAGTTTCCAACATTTTGCAGTGATTTAAAAGCTCAATAAATCCATTAAGACCGTCATTGTCGTCCTTCCCCCATTTGCTTCCGTTACCATGGCACCTTAACTTGAGAATTTTAATTTTTTTCAAAATCTGCGGCAAATCAACAGTTGATTCCCCTGCAATGTCAAACCACGGAGCCTCAATGCTCTGGAGATTAATAAGTCCCTCCAAAAATGTCCGTTCCATTCCGCTGACATACAGTGAAAAACAATCCACTCTTAAGTGGGTCACTACAGAGCCATATAAATCCAGAAAGCGTTTCAACTCTGCTGCATTTTCTTGATAAAATCCACTTCTACTTGTTCTGTTATTTAAATAGATTTTTGTGGAAACCAGTTCCATATCCAGAAAGGCTTGTACATTCCACTCAAACTTTTTACCACAAATTGCAATCTCCGGAGCCAGGTAGGGATTTGCCTTGACATAATTCTGGACCAGAAGCTTGGAGGCTTTGCAAACCCTTCGAAGACGCAGCAAGTCATTCCATCGCAGAAAGGGAAAAATGCAGTGCTGAAGCTGAAATCGAAATCACACAGAAAACATTTTAAATCAAAGCTGCAAAACTCCAAAACCACTTTGAACTTTCCATTGTCATCAGTTTTCACTTTCATTGTGCTTCTTACCACTTCCGGGGGAAGAGTTAACAAACTTGACATTTTGAATTGCCAAAATACTCACTACGTCCTTTGTCTCTGCCTCAATGTTCCACAGGCACCACAGTTAATAAGTTGTCCATAAACTTGACACTGACTAAAGTTCAGTTAGCTGAATGAAACGATTAAATTGGAAAAATAAACAGACCAAATAATAGCACTAATTTTATACTGTTGCTACAAATTCTTCTGCTAACACTTTTTAATACATTTGTATCTTTAGCAATTTTATTAAATACTACAAAAATTTGAAAAAGTCAACAATACTCAGATTTATACAATATAAGGATACACACACTGCTGTGTTAGCTTTGCTGCTATTTTTTCTAATATCTCTGTCGTGTACCCAAAAAGGTAAACAAAATCTTTAAAGCAACATGTGCATGTTACTGACCAACCTAAGAAATTCTTAGAAAAGGTTCAGCACTGCTGAGATTACTGCGTGAGGCTCAGTTCACGGAAGATATTACAAGCTTTCCCCCTCTTCAAAAAGAGTAATAATGAATAGGCCATCTGGAAAGGGATCAGCCAAAGCATAATAAGAACCATACACAAATAAACCAAGAAAAGCTTTCACGTTTTCGTGTATCTCTGCCTTATATGTATTTTTGCTTTTTTAAAAATCATTACCTATTTAGGTATATACCAAAAAATCAAGCCATTATTATGCGGATGTAAATTCTAATACAACATTTAAAAAAGGATGACATATTATTGTGATATTTGCATAAAATTTATGATAAATTAAATAGTAGTTTCGAACAGTTTTGCTTCGCTAGTTACGGATAAAAAGTCAATGAACTGGCACCACTCCCAAGGTCATCCACTGACCATGGTTCGATTTTATGGGATAAAGCAAACATACTTGGTTCTAACATGGATTGACTCTCACAAAAAATCTCAAAAGGAAGAAGCTACTTGAGCTGAGTAAAACCCTCATTCTAAAACTACGAACTTCCTTCTTTGTTCTTCCCGTTTCCCACTTGTATTCCCATAGCTATGCTCCAGCAAAGGAATTGGTGTTGGGGTGAAGGCCAGTATCTCATGCCCTTCGGTTATGCTACGCGTATAGAGATCGCAGAAGATTAACAAAATTTCTGATGTAACTTGTATATGGGCTACTGACCGTAGCAAAAAGCCCTCAGAAAAATCTCAATCCTGTTGTTCAGTTCATGCAGAGAAGAATGCAGTGCATTTTAGCCGTCACCATAAAGCATCGTTTTACTCATATTCAGCACCGAAAAATCAAAGCTCACCACAACACCACAGGGTCCCAAAAAAATCTTATGCAATATTGAAATATTTTTTTTTGGTGATACGCTTGTGCGGTGGAGTCAAGTACACCTTAGTGTTATCAAGTTGGCTGGCTTGTAAACAAGCTCATTTTTGTTCGTTAAATATATTGCCTGGTTTTATTCATTTATAAAAATGTTTCCAAAATTATTGGGAACGATTTTATTACTAATGTTAATTCCTAGTGGGCGTTCAGTTTTGCAAACAACACATTCCAGTATTCAAGCTGAATTTGAAAAGGGGTTAAGTGCATCGCCATCCTCAAAACAGGAATTGATTATTCAGCTGGCTATATTTGCGGACAACAAATTTGACATTCTTTTTCAAAATGACCGGAAGAAGATTTTGCAATACTGGGAAGCCGTTTTGTACGATGTGCACCTAAAATTTAAAACTCTACCAAGTTTTAATATTTCTTTGCGTGTTACATCACTTTCCAATTATCAGGTAGAAATTATTTTGTAGCTTTTTTGCAATTCATCAAGTTTAATATATTTTGTAATAGTTTGTTGTATTATTATTGTTTCTAGGATCCTGAAGGACATTCAGTTTTTGAAATTGGTAGCAGTCCCCAAGAACCACAATCCCAGGAAAACATTGCTTCAAATTTTGAGTTATTTTCATACAGCAAAATAGCCCAAATCCCTAACTTTGACATAGCAGTGCTTGCTCTAGGAGGTTATCGTGGCGATAAAAATCCGATCTGCTTTACAAAGGGACCGATTTGTCATGGACAAAATGATGAAGCACAGCGGTGGCAGAATATTGTGATTTTGGGTATGGATAAACATCCAGCAGCGCAGTTGGCTAAACAAATAGCTTGCATGTAAGTTTGTTAAAAAAAATGAAAAAAATGCTGGAATCAATTGATTTAAAAATACATACAAATGAATTTTAAACTGTAGCCTTGGCGCTCCAAGCCAGGACGATTTTGATGACCACTTGTATTTCCTATGGGCAAATTGTAATCACACTCCAAATAATGCTGTGAACTGCTGCCTTCTTGGAAAAAGTCGACCTTGGTCAATTGTTGAACCCAGTTTTTTCTGTCATTGTACAAACCAGCTCATTGGCAACTAAAGTTTCTAAACGTTTAATGGAGACGCCCATGTGCATGAACAGAGCTGCAGCAGCTCTTGTAGATACTGCAAATCTTTTTCAAAACCCCGGGGAACATTCCAAGATATTCAATGCACCAACAATGTAAAATTTTGGCAAGAGATGCGCATGCTACTGTGGTAAGTTTATTAAAACTTTAAATAACAATTTAGCATATTTTTTGCAAATTGTAATTCTAAAATCATTTAAAAAAAAATTTTTCACTAGGAACTGGGCTCATGTTACAAAGTGGAATGTTTGTCAAATTTAAATCAAAGACAGTTTAGATTTGCGCCCTTGGACGGAACGCCATGTGGAAGTAGAGGAAACGGTAGGTATGACAGTTTTCTTCAAAAAACTTGAAATATTTAAAAATTAAAAATACATAAAAAACTACTTAATAGTCCATTTTCTGTAAAATATTTTAGCAATGTTTGCGAAGCCATTGTGTAGAACCTGTAATGCAGTTAGTCAATGTGGGCACTGGAAAATGCATGATTTCAGAAAATGGCCTTTTCGAACTGAACGACAAACGGTTCTGAAAGACTGTTCCAGGATTGACATTATCCATGTTTGGGACAATAGTGAGTATTGGGAAGAAGGTAGAATCAGCATGATGTACTCAACAGATGAAGGGATGGAACTGAAACATTTGAAACTGAGAGATTAGACTCGGAACAAAAAGCTGCTTCTACATTTGAGCAAAATATATCTGACAATGCGGTTCAGTGGTTATTTGAGAGAGTAGGAGATTTACAAAAACCAGAATTTATTTTGATGCAATCGGAAACTAGGTTTTGTGCTGTGGCAGCTGATGATGGAATAAATTTAGAATTTGTTGCAAATTGTTCTTCTGATGATGCAAAGGCTAGATGGAAATTTGTTACGGTAGGAGAATCACTCTCTGGTAGTAGGCATTACCAAGTGTGGTATTTATTGTGGGATAACGTAGCTCTGACTTTGTTACTTTTGGTAATTCTGATTGTGCTCTGGGTTTCGCGGAAAATGGGCTGGTGGTCTAAGCAAGAGATGGCAAAGGGAATTAAAAAACTGAAAATAAGAATAACGGTGCTGCGCAATGGAAAAGTAAAGACAGAAATTCTTTAAAGATTCAGTGAGATTTTAGCATGTATATTTGAGCGCAGTGTTGTTTAGCGACACCATAAAAAATTTGATATTACATCTGAGCTTTTTTATGCTTAATATTAATGCTAATATCTGACGCTACAACTTTATGTTTTGTATTTTACATTTATAAGTAATCAAAGTTATCTTTGTATACATTTGTGAAATAAAGTTGCACTAGTTTCATGTTTTCAAGTTTCCTATCACACGTTTTTCAATGTCATTGCATTGCATCAATCCATTTTCTGTTTGAATGATAACTTTGTGATGCCCGAAGCCATTCTGAAAGTTTTCATTCTTCGTTTTCAACCCTTAGCAAAGCTATGAAATTGCTATCAGAAATAAAACATACCGGCGATTGAAACATATTACCTTGACCGACACTGATGATGACGATGAAAGTCAACCTAGGGTAGGGTCCATTCACCAAGCACAGTTGCTTTATGCGCCAGTGTTCTTTTGCTTCTTCTGAAAGCATACCGTGCCAAAGGTTTTATAATATGTGTGTAAATTATACGATAGGAAAATTGCTTTGAAATTGCATTTTTGTTAAGACAATTTAGAATTCGAGAAGGTGGAAAAGTTAAAGCACTTGTACCTAAAAAGATAGAGAAACATTCAATGCATTTTCTTTTTTGTATATGATTTTATGATGCGAACGTAATTCTGACACCTTTTTTATAGTTCTTTGCAACACAAAACCATGTTATGAATGAAACACCGATCGCAATACTATACGCAATTAAAAAATTTCAAAATATGCTCTTAAGTAAGTGTCTCACCTTGCCAAAATGGTCAAATTAGTACCTATAGCAAACTACAAAGTTTTCCTGTCATACTCAAAGAAAGAGGAATTATTGGATAAAATAAAACTCCTTGTGAATTTTTTTCTGAAGAATGTTATCACTTGGAAACATGCAATGCGTAATGGAGAAAAAACTCCAATAGAGTTTTCAGTTTTTGGCAAAATCTGTCTCCAAAAATTTACAACAATTTATAACCGGGCTTGTATTTTATGCAATTATTTCTTGGACATAATTGTCAAGCTGGCATTCTCTATTGTTTTGATAAAGTGAGGAATAATATGTAGCCTAATAAAGACGCTAGTAGAGCAAGAGAATAAGTGTGAACTGTTGGTGACTTTGGGATATTACGTGTATAAACCCCAAACTACTTTTCATGCATGGTTAAAAAAATGTAGAAAAAAAATGCGACGTTAGAAGTTGATTCCTTTCCTTTTTTGTCAGTGGATTAGAAAAAGAAGCCTTTTGTTTGGAGTTGTTGGAATAAGGGTGTAAATGAGGGATTCCTAGAAAGGCTGTTAAGTCTCCGAACCCATAGAGCGTAATACCAAAGGGCATTTTACACGTATGTCACAAGTGAAATCGTAATGGTTTATTTACGGTTGTATGGAGATGCTTCAAAACAGCCCAAGCCTGTGAACCAGACACCGCATTTACGAGAAATTAAATGTTTTGGGTACTCGCTTTTAAAAAAATTTACGCTACTGTAATATGAAATTTAAAAAAAAGAATCTCAATGCGGTGATTGTGACAAAGTAATGCCAGTATTACACATGAATATTCCGTCATATAATTTAAATTTAAAAACCAGTTGTATTGATTATGTTTGGTTTAATCTTACAAATATTAATTTAAATTGGAAGACCATGCAAGCACAGATAAATAAAATTTCAAAAAAAAAACAATTGTCAACACAAAAACGCAAAAGTTTCTTACGTTACAGCTAAGGAAAAGCCTTTTTGCTTCTCAATAAAAAATTTCTAAAAAGTCTCAAGTAAAACAAAAAATGAATATTGTTTTCATTTCTTACCATAAGAATACTGCATATTTCCTGCCGCATATATGAATGCAAAGCATTTATTATCGTTTTTTATACACACTAACATAAAATAAAATAATCATCAATAAGCTTGTTTTCTGTTATAATAAGTACAACGATTTTGGATTTTGCAACTTGTTACACATCTGTAAAAAAATAACCCATTTGGCCTACCCATTACGCACGCATACGCCGTACAAGCATTCTAAAAAAACGCATGCATACTTGTCCTTTTTTGCAAAATACAACACCACACCGAAGAACAAAAAACAAATTAATGCTCATATTCCAGCTGCTCTATACCCACAAATTGAAAGCAAACAGCCAGGCATTTTATAAGATCTGTGCTAAGTCTGTTAGCGTGAAACCAAATCGATACTGATGCTTTCCTCGTGGAACTTCCTCACGAACGTCAGCAACATAGCAGCTTTCATCTGAGTGTTTTTTTCCTTTTTGTGTGCACGTATTGCTCACATGTTTTTCGCAAACACAACGGCATTCTGGAATAGCAATGTGTACACATTTTCTACTTGCGGCAGAGCACCTTAATCATTTTGACTTTTGACCATTTTAAATAAACAGAATATCACACCTTAGATTTAAAATCGCATTTGTGTGTAGAAATTCTATTTGCCATATATCCATGTTTGTGCTATAAACTACAAGGATAATTCACATAAAATTCTTTGTGTAGTTTTACTACACGGAATAAGAAATAACAGTTTCAAGCTGTCTCAGTCTTTTAAAATGACAGGTTTCTACACCTAGTGCTGACTTGTATTTTTCAGTGACTGTATTCAGTAGTCTAACCTAGACTTCATTCCTAATTCATACAAGCTGATCAAACTACTTGCCAAATCATTCAACACAAAAGAAAAGATTGACATGATCAATTAGTACGTATAGCAATATTTTGTCGATATCGCAGAGTTTTTCCAGGTACGTTTTTCAGCATGACGCGCACAATAATGAAAGCAATACTCCTGAAAAGTCTGTACTGTACGTATCACTCACCCTTAGATTTCAATACCTTGCCAAGTTTCGCAATTATTTTCTTTCCGTGTCACTATCACTTCACACTTTAAACGTCATCATGACAATAATTTTCTATTCACATATGTACAATCACTATACAAACTAAGTCATTTATCGATGTAATAATATCAAACTATTCTCACATATGACCTCAACGAATTTAACAAAATCATTAATCATTAAATTATACTCAACATACTTCGATTCCGAAGACTCTATCCACAAATCTTGATAATTTAGATATCTCATCTTATTAAATAGAAATAAATACCGCAAATGAATATTTCTATATATATATATCAAATTGTCACTACCTTGCCCAATATCAATTACTGACAGCTACACGATTACTTAATCCAACAAACAGTTATATAATTTTCCTTGTGGATAACTTTTATCCATATAAAATAACAGTAAGGGGTTATCATACGTTACATTTAAAATATTAAGATAGAGTGCGTCCATAAACTTATGTTAACTTCCTATACTTAGAACAGTTAATTTCTATATTCACGGACAAAAAACAATATCTTATTCCACAATCGTTGTATAAACTAAGTATGATTCGTTTACTTATTATGATCGTTCCCTTACCAGTAAGTACAATTAATTTGGTTAATTATATTATGTATCCTGATTCGTATATATCGTCAGTCTGTGGAATAAAAAACAATACAGAAATACATAAAAAACACAGATTCTTCAGTAAATTAAACCACTATTGGATACATGCTCATTAATTATTTATCATATATAGCCTGACGATAGAGCGAGATCTCCTAATCGGACAAGGAAAAGACTTCGCATTTGAAAATACTCAGGACAAATTTGAACGCCTGTTGTATTTAAATTTGGAACATTTTCCAACCTTCGACATTTCCATTCTCGTCCTAGGCACTAATAAAGTTGGACGCCAATGGTTATGACGTCTATACATCCCGCGACAGTATATGTGTTGGACGTGATGATCACAGTTAAAGTGGAAAGCTAATATTTCTCCTTGCACTCACTTTACCATTGAGCGAAACTTTAGCAGAAAATATTGCTCGCGTGTAAGGGTTCTTATTTTTCAATAAATATTTTACTTAATTTTGGTGCTAAGAAATTTTTAAATATTTTTTCTACTCTTAGTATTGGCATTCCAAGTGATAATGACCAACCATACTGGGAATTTTGCTTTCCGACTTTAAATCCTGGAAGAGACTGTTGCATTCACGGAAATACTAGAAAATTTCCGGAAACCAGCCGCATTACTTTTCCCGTTGTACAAATCAATTTCTTTTGGCAATGATGCCTTTGCTAAAAGCAAATTTTTGTCTGGATGTGACAACTTCAGAAAAGAATCCTGTAATAGACACAGAAAAACTTTTTCAAAATCCTAGTCAAGTTCCAGCCTTTACTTATGAAGAACAGTGCCAAATTTTGACAAACGATAAGGAAGCTATTGTTTTTGTGGTAGGATATAAAAATTTATTTAAAAAAATCAATAAAAACGAAAACTTGTAATTTAAAAAAAACTGTTAAAATACAGGAATCCTTAGCGCCCTGTTTGCTTCCAAGATGCAAATCTATTAAGAAATCGCTGCATTTTGCATTCACGCCTTTTGATGGGTCAGTATGTGGAAAATATGGAAAAGGGGTACGATTATTGCATTTTTTTGCAAATGTTACTTAAATTTAATTTGTAATAAAATTCAAAATTTTCTCTTATAGCGATGTTTACGATTTGAATGTATGGAGCCGCACGTTTACCTAGTAAACGTAGCCAGTGGAAAATGCCTCGTCTCGGAACAAAGCCAGTTTGGTGTTTATGACAAGCCAGTTTTAAAACCTTGTTCTGAGGTTCCTCTAGATGTAATGCTAGGTTTAAAAATACAAGAAGACGAAATCTTCCGTCTGACTATGCTTTACTCAACTGATGATGGACCAGGTTTTAAGCATTTGAAGCTTGGTGAAAACTCAAAAATGGAACTTGAAGCAACATTTGACCCGAATTTGAAAGACGTAAGGACTAATTGGATACTGAATAGGTTAAAGGATTCGGATTGGCAGGAACTTGTGCTAATGCACGGTGTAACTTACTTATGTGCAAAGGCTGGAGATAACGGAAGAGATTTGAATTTTACAAAAGATTGCTCGGGATATGATTTGAAAAGTAGGTGGAAATTTGTAAGGGTAAATGAGTATAATCCGATGATCTGTATTCGGCTAATTTTGCTTATGGTTATTTTCTGGAGAAATATATTATACATGGATTTTTGTATTGCTTGGGATGGTTCTGGGGTTATTATTATTGTATTTGGTTGTCTGGTGGAAATATATTAAGCCTATAGCTGAGCTGGATCAAAAACCAAAAGTTAAAAAGGGAACGGCTAGTCATACTTTTGTAAGAGGAAAGAAAGTGAAAACCAAGAAGGTTAAGCTTTTATAATTATTTGGGTTACTGAAATTGGTTGTAACTACTACTATTCAGGTTTCTCCTGTTAAAAATGCGATAAGATATGATTAAGATAAAAGCTATTGTCAACGAATAATGTTCTTCAAGGCTTTAATAAATAAAAAAAATATGAACTTCATGAAAATTTTTTATTGTAAGTTTCTGGTCTGGTTATTTAAATCAGAATGGTTGCTGCTCTTTTGAAGAGATTAAGCAAAGGATTGGTGTTTTTATATTGATCAATTTATTACAACACCTCACATGGTTTTGATATGCTAATGCACTCAAAATTCGTTCTCATGGTTTAAAACTTTCATAAACCGTACACGTTTTCAGTGCAAAAGTTAAGAGCAGTTGAGGTCAAATGCTACTCACAAATTTTTGGAATTCAACCCAAACAATAAAGCATGGCTTGCAACTTTATCATGACATGTATGGGTATGCAATGTGTGGTATTTCTGCTGAAGTGTGTATCTTTATTTTGGTGTTTGGCGATGAAAGATTTACTGAATAAAAGAAAGAAGGGATATGGCATACCAAAGAAGTTACTGTTCTGCACTATTATGTCGACTGCTTGCTATGCAATTCCAAGTATTTTCAAGGAATGTTGGCATACATAAAAACTCTCAGTGACATGATAACATTATTTCACTGAAATGCTGAACAGTATTTTATTTAAAAAATTCATCCCCAAATTGTTGTTCCAGGATAAGAACTTTCATGAGAAAACTATAGTTTTGTGTATTAAAACAGGTTTCTTATTCATTTTATTGAATTTTCAGAAGGCCTTGAACCGGCAGAATCACCCGACCCAAATTTTGTTGAGTACAAAATTTCGGTGATTTAATATCTGAATATATATCAATTTACTGGTTTTATTTAAATCCTCGGATTGCAAAAAGTCCCACCTTCACAATCATATTGTCTAGTCACAAATTAAGATATCATGACTTTGCATTTTTATTACCGCAGACACCAATGATTAGGGTAATAGAGAGAAAAAAGGTCCAAAGTCAGTACACCCCTTGCTGTCTCTCATTTGGTTGCTACTCACTTGAATTGCCGTGTATAGTAGTAAAAGAAGCAGAAAGGCAAAGAATACCATAAAACATAACATGAGCCGTCATTCAGTTAGACTATAGAATAGAGTAAAAGTATGCAACCATTGAGAATGTATTTTTGGGAAAGAGAAGTTTTACAAAAACCTATTTAGAGCATGCTTTAGTGGGTAAGCAAACTGATCTTTGTCCTGGTCAACCGGAACAAAAAAAAAACATTTTCATCTTTTTCAAGTCCGGCTTGCGGTAACAATGGTGTTATTTATCCGAAAGCACTTTTTTCTTGGATTTGAGTTGACATGCTCTTTTTTCCCAAGTAGCTAGATGTTCTGATTTTTATTGTGTAATTTCTAACAGTAAAATAATAAAATAAAAACCCCGAACGCTTTAGGCAGATTACGTTTCCGTATTTTTTAGCTAGTAGTTAAATAACCATACATTAGGCCCCATACACACTATTTGTATTGTTTTTAAAAAACTCGGAAGTTTTGGAGAATTCTATTTTGTGTTTTTACCACTTGCGCCTATTCCACATTTTTAGTAATATGTAGCAGAAGTACATGCTTTTCAAAAGTTTCTAAAATGTGCTTCCCTATTGTCCGCATTGTACATTTACATGTCTTCAGACATACACAGTACGTAATCATTGTTATCCAAAATGAATAGGATTTTTCTTTTTCATCAGTCAACACGTTCACGACAGACAAGCAATAAATTACTTTAAAACACGATTCTGATTCTACTGGAATGTCTACAGAATGCTTGATAACACAAAAATAGTTAAAATGTTGGTAGCGTAAGTTGTATATGGAAAGTATTACGATACGGAATTCAATATTTTTAAGGGTTTGTTTACCTATCAGATGTGTAATACTTAAAATAATGTTAGCGTACAAAAATACAAACACATGAATTTTTAAAACAAAATCCCATAATGGCATACCGAAACACAGTATTAAAACATAAAATTATTATAAAGTGTCCTACATTGCAAAACTGCTAATTCTGAAAGTATCTTCAAGAACATTGCAGTTTCAAATAATTTTCAAAATTCTTATTCACAAGCTTCAATTTTATGTGTAGGTACATGTAGCATGTACTATGTTTGCAATAAACACCAGCAGTAAACCGAAATTTTAATGCCGATGCAAAAAATAAACACGTATTCCGTTACGTGCTTTACCGTAATAAAACTCCGTGTTCCAAATTTTACTGTGTCAAAACAGCAAAGGACAAACAAACAGAGCACTAAAGCTATACGGTTGAAGATGAGTGACATCACAAGAAACATCAGCGGCATATTTGTGTGCTTGCCAGTCAATAAAAGTGCAAGCTATACAACGTCACAGATTCTTGGCGGTGTGCTGCTGACAGCTCAAAGAAAGGTTAACTGACAAAGTGACAGCTAAATATTTTGCTTGCGTTAACAACTTTATCATCTTACGAAACAACTATATGAACAAAAAAATCAAATATTTTTCTGTGACGTTTTTTGCAACTTCAGTATTTTCTGAGATTGTCTTTTTACCAAACTGAATGACATTTCCGTTGTCTCTTTACAGCTTGCAGAATAAAAAATCTCCATTTCAAAAGTGAGTAACTTTATGCATAAAACTCATTTTTCTTTGGAAATAGTAATGCTTTACATCTGAAACTAGTGAAACGAATCATTTATTTTTAAGTTGAAACTAAACAGAAAAAAATGAATCGGTTAAAACAGTATTGTGAGTTTTGCGGTTGGTTATAAAAAACTTGACTTTATGGGAAAACAGATGGAATGGAAAAAACATGAGACTCAATAGTCCATGAAAGAGCTGAAGACAGAAAAAGTGGATGTTTTACGGACGAGCTAATATTTATATGCATTTGGAATTTGAAAATTAGACATGCAAATTTATTTGAACAATATGCACAATAAACGGAAGCAAATACAAAATACACTGGTTTACAAGATTAACAAAGTGCATGTTTTATGTGTTTAAAATGAATGGAGCATTTGTTTTGTAAACTTATACGGAATATTGTCAAGTACATGGCTTTCATGTCATTCTGATTTTTTGTGCTGTTTGCAGAAAAGAAAAAGGTAGCACTTTACCGCTGGATATATTCGTTCTTCAGGCTCATATAAAATGCAAAAAGACAGACACCCACTCAAAGCCGCAGCTAGGACGACAGTTTCTGCCGTCAAGGACCCTAAACCCTATTACTGCCCAAGCATTCTCAGTCCTTCACTACGTACACACCATAAAACAAAAGCTTCAGTGTTAAGTATCTTTCACATTTCCCTTTCCAAAAAATCCACCACAACACAAATTTCTTATCTGTTGTCCGTTGATCATCTTATCCTTACACTCAACTGAGCATGTTCCATTCGCAATATTTGCATTAGGGTTATCACACCACTGGTATATAACAGCAGACTAGACTGTATCAATTGCAAACCGATTGGCTTCCAATGCGTGCTAAAATGATTAATTTGTAAGTTGGAAGACTTGTGCTAACAATATGCCAACAAACGGATATAATAATTTTACAAATTTTTAAAATGTGAATGGAGTGCAGGTTTTATGCATGCTAATGAACGTGACATGTTGTTTTATTTTTTTAAATCGAAATAATTCTATTTATGTCACTTTCAAAAATGATTGCAGTTTCATATAACCCCAAAGTGGTATTATATGCCATTTTGGGTAACGCAATGTCTGATAACTTTAATACGGTCGATGAAAACATTCATGCATAGATATTGAAAACATTTCTGAAGTAGTTTCCTTAAAATCCAAAAATTCTTTCTTAGGAAATTTGACTAAACCACACAGTGGTTGACTTTAATAGTTTATTGTAATTCTCAGGCATCTATGGTTTAATAAAGCCATTTTGTACTTTTTTTCCTTCACCGGATGTAAAAAGGCAGGAGCTGTGATTCATTGCTGTTTTCATTTTCAACAATGAGTCAAGTCAACTCATCAAAATTCTTTCTCAGTTCATTTCCCTGATTCCAACTTTAAATAAACCCATTTTTATAAAACCTAGCTTTTAGAATAAATAGTCTGGTGACACATCAACAACTCACACCTTTCTATGGATTTTCCTGTCCTAGACACAACTAATTATGCTTTTATAGGAATAAAACCTTTTTTCAGTCATTCACCCAAAAACTTACTCTGTGTGCTATTCTGCTTCCTTCAAACTAATATACAAAAATGCAGGACAGCACACACCCACTCTCTAAAAAACAGTAAAGGGGCAGTTGTTGCCTTATTCGACCCTACAATAAAATAAAAACCAACATTACCAGCCAAGCATACATTTTTATTTTTAAGAAAGAACCCAAAAAAGCATGTAAACCTATGACGTAGGACACTTTCAGCAAGTTCTATGCACACATACACATACGGAACACTTTTTACTATATAGTATTTAGAACAAAGTCAATCTTTCCAAATGTATCAAAAACTCTACCTGAAAGAGAGGTGGATATGTAGTTATGGCTTTAATTGGAATAATTTAGGAAGTTTGATACATATTTTACAAGTATTGACATTTATTGGTATTGCACGCGATATTACGATATACAGTCAAACCTAACTATACTGGCTTTGGTTATACTGGCGATCCGGGTGTAATGGCGTACTTCACTGCCGCTTGGCGGTCCGTAATGTAAAGTAAATCAGGGTAGCAAGGCTTATAATAGCCAGTATAAAACCGGCTACGACACTATAGTGGCTTAAATTTGAGGGTCCCTACAAGCAATAACTTGGTTTATAGTGGCCATTAGCTCAAAATTTGAATTCAGAGGTGCTAAAAAAAGAATGGAATTGCCTGCTATTGTAACGTAGACCAAAATTAACGTGAAGTACGTAGCTTGCCCTAACTAGCTCAGTACAAATCATTTGTTTCAATGGTAAGGTAGCTTGACACACGGAAAGAGAGGCACGGTATATTGTTTTTAAAGCCGCTGCCGGGGTTGGCAGTTAATGCAGCATCCCTTGAGGATTGGACAGTGAATGTTTGTCCATCATTCTTGTGTGGATAACAGAGGTTTATTTGTTTGTCTATTGCCAGAAAAGGTCATGGAAATTCTACGATGAAATACAAACGGAAGCAAAGGTACGGTGTAGCACAATTATAGAATAGGCTAACGGTTTAACTACGTGCAAATTTTGATCAACTTATGTGGTAAACCACCGGTGATTAGAAGAAGCGCTCGATCAATGTGGTGCTTCAGAAAAATTATTAATCCCCATTCAGCAAATGGATAGAAGAATTTTAAAATCGTCGGCATTTAAGTACCGTGGCAACTTTTTTCGAAGAAAATTATTGTTGTTGTAAAACTATAGTTCGGTTAGTCTACAATGTATTGCTAACTGTTTTCGCAATTGACAAATATTGGATTCAATAAAGATGGTTCACTTCTTGAGTAGGTAGAATATGCTCCGGAAATAACGTTACCATGGATACCATTTGAATAGTACCTAATGTGTATTTACTTTCGAAATATACTGTTCCATTTTGAATAAAACTTTTATAGCAACTACTACTACTACTGCCACTACAGACTATAACGGCGTACGCCATTACAAGCTATAGTGGCTTAAGCCACTACAAGCTATACTGGCCTAGGCCACTATAACCTATACTGTCCATACTCTATAGTGGCCATATTTCTGGTCGCCCTAGCATAGCCACTATAGTGAGGTTTGACTATTCGATTTGGGAAGTCTGGTCCAACATAAAAATTAGTTTTCCAATTGAAGAATTTTGTATTATAATTACTATGTGCATATTTTCTTTATTTGAGAAAATTCATTTTGCTATACATCTTTTGTTTCCTCCTTGGCATTCCATTCATTTGTGTTTTGTCAGGCAGTAGGCTCAAGTAGCTTTTCAAAACCAAAGTAAAAGCATTGTCCCAACACCCGGAGTACATTTCCGCGCACTCAGTTTCATTCCTCATACCAATCCTCATAGCTTCTACAAATTCAACTGGAATTTTTGCAAACTTTTTGCTGCAAAAGATACAAAATCAATGCATTTTATTTTTTTCTTAAATATAATTTATAAATTCGAATACCATTTTTATAGGATAAAAGTAAGCCCTTACCTAAACTTGTGATATATTTTCAGCATTGTATCCGGAATATACTGCAATACACCATGAGCGTGGCAAATCATTCTTAGTTGGCAAACTAGATTTCGCACATCTTTCTCCCTTTCCTTAATCAAGTAAAACATACTTGTTTCATAGTCTGCAACAAACTTGGCACTTAATTGAGACTCCACTGTGTTCACAATTTCCATTCCAATTTTCCCTCCCAGCCGATTCCGTAATACGTTCAGTGATAACTTCCACTTCCGAAGAAAACCAGGCTCCCAATAATCCAAGTAAGCAATAATTGTGTCAAAGTAATACAAAAAGGTTTGACAGCATTGTTGCTCATCACGCTGGTCACTGAATATGGTCCTGGGGCTATTTTCTCACTCCGAATACAATCCAGTAAAACTGAGCTTGTCCTTTCTTCTTCTAAATGTGTTAACATTCGTCCTCCTTTGTGGAAGCTATAGTCTCCAAGTACATACTTCTCAGAGGGTACACCAAACATGTAGCCAAAGGGGGCAGTAATAACACCGTTTGCGTGTCATCCCAACCGGCCAACTTGCGGCCCAACCGGGTGCAGACTGGAAGTACGGGAGGAGAGTGCATGTGGAGTGGCCCTACCTGATTCCGAAGCCGGCCTTTCGAGGTGCGGGTTGGAATCAGATAGGAACCATTCTACATCGATGGGAACCACCAACAAGACCCCTCAAACTACACCAATTCCCCTGATGTACATATTTTTAGCATAAGAAAATAGCTTAACGAGGCTTTAATCTGTTGATCCATGGTTCACTCTACTAATTACGAAATGTCTAAAGTAACGCTATAAGTTTTCTCTAAATCTCCGTTAATTTATTTAACGGATTTGTTGTAAATATACTGAATCATGCAGCATACAGACTGACTGACGTTTAAGGTATTTTAATTATACCAGGGTTTCTTTTGCCTTCAAGCCCATATAAAATTCATGAAGGCACACACCCACCCAAAGAAATCGAAAAAACAGTTTTGCCTTGAAAAATATTGCACCCTATTACAAACCAAGCATAACAATTCAGTCATTTTTTGCTTGCCTACCATAAAACAAAATTTCAAGTGTCTTTTGCATTTCCTTTTTCTTAAAACCTTAGCCACAACACAAATCTCTAATATGCTGTCCGTTGGTCATTATCCCCGTACACTCTACTATGGATGTTCTTTGTTCAATTAAATGGTTTTTGAAATTGATCATTTAATTAACCCCAAAGTGGTTTTGAGAAATTTCATGCTTATTAGCCGGAATACTTTAATACACACAATGAATTCGAAACTACATGGAAATTGCAAAGCTTTGCAAGATAATTTTCTCAAAAGCCAGAAATTCTGATTACGGAAATTAAACTGAATCAGAAAATATTTGACTGAAAAAATTAATGAAGTATTCAGCAGACAATTCTGGTTTGGTAAAGACATTTAATACCTTGTTTCCTTCGCCGGATGTAGAACGCCGAAACTGTGATTCATTGCTGTTTTCATTTTCTACAATGAGTCAACTCATCAAAATTCCTTCTCAGTTCATTTCCCTGATTTTCCTTCTCCAATTTTAAGTAAACCAAGTTTTAGAAAATAGTCTGGTGACACATCAACATCTCACACCTTTTATTTGTATTGCTGTCCCAGACACAACTAATTATGCTTTTATTAAAATAAACCCCTTTTTCAGTTATTCACCCAAAAACCCACTCACATATTTTTCTGCTTCCTACAAGTTAATATATAAAAATGCAAGAAGAAGCAAGCACACTACACACACCCACTCTCAAAAACAGCAAAAGGGCAGTTGTCCCCTTAGCCGACCCTATAATAAAATAAAAGCCAACATTACTAGCCAAGCATGCATTTTTATTTTTAAGAAAGAACCCGAAAAAGCCTGTTAACCTATGACGCATTGGTAATTTCCAGAAAGTTTTTTTTTCTGCGTACCAAGTACCAACCTTAAAACAAAAGCCATAGTGTTCACAAGAACTTCTCTATTTCCCTTTTTACGGGCGTGGAAATTCGTTTGCAACTCAGAAACGCCATCCCGGGATTCTTTTCCCTGAATCTCGTGTTTTTAGAAACCCGGAGTTTTTATTTTTTGGAGACTCCGAATTTTTTAAAACCCGGGTTTTTGTTTGGAAAATCGGTTGTGTTTAAAAACGTGGTTTATTTTTGGAAATTCGGGATTTTTTATTATTTGAATATTCCGGTTTTTAGATACCCGGGAATTATATTTTCTGGAAATTCGAAGTATAAAAAACCCGGGATTTTTGGAAAATTCTGGTTATTTAGAAACCCGGGATTCTATATTTTTTGTAGGATTGGGATTTTTTTTAAACCCGGGAAGTTTACTATCTTTTAATTCGAAATTTTTAGAAACCCGGGATTCTTTATTTTTTGTAGGATTGGGATTTTTTTTAAACCCGGGAAGTTCACTATCTTTTAATTCCAGATTTTTAGTAACCCGGAATTTCTTATTTATAAAATATTCGACATTTAAAAAACGGAGTTTCTTAAAATTCCGGTATTCAAAATTGCGTCTCCAAGCATTTTAAAAGAATTTTCACATCCGCCCTTTTTCTTAAAACTCAGCAACGTACAATTCCCTGCTGTGCGTTTGTCATTTTACCCATACACATTTTACTATGTAATATGCACGTGTCCCCGACCCAACAAAATGCTCTGAATGCTCTGAAAGCTTCACTCCAAACCAACTCTCGCTTTTCGAACCCTTCTTCACTTTAGCTCCGCTTTTTCTTGGCTCTTTCAGTTTTTCTCCACTTCTCCTTAAACTAATGAGTCAGTCTGCCAACAGCCCGCTGAGAAATCGGATCGTTAGTGTCACACCAGCACAGTGAACTATTCAAGTGAAAAGACAAGTTATTATTGAAAAAGCCATATATTTCCACTTGAGCTTACAACATTCTTATCTAAGTTTGAAGAAGATAAGCGACAGTGTTAATTAATGTTGTCACCTTTGTTGAAAACTCTTAATTAAATCAACTGTTAGAAAATTTGAATTTTTAGCCACATTTTGTTGTGCTGCTCATTAAAACCGAAAAACATTTTTTTCTCTGTGAAAAAAATCACTTTGTGTTTATTTGCGTGTGAAAAATAGACAGTGAAAAATATATTTTTTGTGCTTGTTTCTGTGTTAAACTGTAAAGCTGGGATAGAATTTATTTAGCCAATCTGATAAAAAAGTTACACGCCGCTAAAGATTTTTTTCGGTTTGTTCAGTGAACATTTTTTGCTTTCTTGAGAATACCCTTTACATCCGTTTTGTCTCGGATTTTTCATGGTAATCTGCATCTTTAAAACCGGGAGAATCTTCTAGAGCTGAGAAAAAAGCGGAGTTTTAAGGTACCCCACTTTGTCATATTATTTACATTTTCATCTTTCTCGCTACTAAACTTATTCATATTGACACAGTTCACAGTTGGCTAGAGATTTTTGTCATCTTCACTTTGCTTCCCTGTCATCTGTTCTTTTCTTTCACAATTTTTCTCTGCTAGTTTAGACATCTCCAGCCTGTTTGGTTTAAAATGCCATTAACAAAAATATAGAAGTGATGGGTTGGTACGATATAGCAATATAGTGTAATATCTTGATCTAAGTAGATTTAGGCATGAACACGTTTCCAACTCTGAAAACTGAGAAAAGTTTTTGCTTGACCAGCCTTCGGCCATAAATCAAAACATGAAAACAAGACGAGTTAGAGATATCATAACATCAGCTAGTTAAAAATACGTCAATTTGGATAAATGCGGAGTGTGTATAATTTTTCAGTTTTGCTGCCTGGTGTCACGTTCACAGCTTCCAAAATTCATTTTATTTCAAAATTAAAAAGTTGGTTTAAAAATTTTATAGTAATTTTTTTCACAGACACTTGCAGTGCAAAATTAAAGAAAATTTACAAAATTTCTGGAACAACCGAAAAGTAATTTATAAATTAAAAAAAAATTGTAAACCGGTTTTAATCCTTAAAAGCTGCAAAACAAAAAAGAAAAGTAGATTTTAAAAAATTTCACAAAACTCAGTTTGATATTTTTTGAGCAAGGCGTTTTTTGGAATTTTAAAGTTAACTCTAGTAGTTATTTCAAATATCGGTAATTTCACAGCAAAATGTTTCTGTGGCTTTTATAAAACTTTTCATTTTATTCCACTGTGCGTGTTTTACAACTTACGCAGTCTCTAAATTTCATTCTCTCCAATTTCCTCTTAACACTCATGTTTATACTTCACTTCCATCAAATCACTTTTTCTCCTTCCATTTTTTACACAGCTGCTAACTCATTTTTCCACTCTTTCTTTCTCTCAATATTCCAAACATTCCATTCCCTTTGGTCATTTTACACTCAAAACAAATCAAAACTAGACTACATTACTTTACCCAAATCTCACATTAGACGTTTCAAACAACAAACATTTTTATTCTTCAGGCAATTCACACGGAAGGACTTTTAACTTCCTCAAAAGAAAAGTGAAAAGGGACGTTGAAATGAGTGAATGAGCACCACTGTTGTTCCCTTATATCATCTTAGTCCAAACTTGTCAACACTTTCAAACTCAAAATCAAAACAAAAGCTGCATTCACCAATTTGAAACGACCAGTCTTAGGTTACCCCAAAAATACCGAACCTTTTTTCTTGTTTCAAGTGCCGACAGACAAATAACTGTTATTGTAATAAAAACGTGACCAGTTTTTTTTTTTCAATGACCAAGTTTTTCAACGGAAGCAGCTGAAAAAGTCTCCAGACTGTTAATTACATTACCTTTCGAAAACATTAAGAAAAATGAGTGTCTACGAATACAGTGGCAGTGAACAAGGCGCTTCAACAACAACTCAATTGTTAAAACACTCCCCAAGCCAAATAGTAAGCAGCACAATGTCCAACCCGAGCAGTCAAAATTTTTACATAAAAAGTGAACCCATGGTTCGTCATTGCAGTCCTGTGAGTTCCCCCGGGTCATCTATTTCCGGTCAAAGTCAGTACTACGATTATTACTCGGCTCCACCACCACTGCATTATCAACCCTATTCAGTAAATCAGCAACATCATTCTCAGATTTTGGCTAGACCGATGTATTTTCATCAAAATCAAGAAAACCAGCCAATTTCTCACCCTCATCAACAGCCACTACAACAGCAGCAGCAACAACATTCGGTTACTACATCTATGCTTTCTGTGGCTAGTTCCACTTGCGAGGATACTAATTCTCAACAAAGTGGAGTGAGTTCAACGACGAGTATGGGAACGCATTTTGGAAATGAGTCGGTGGATTTTGAGGAAGAGAATGATGGGGAGAATTGTGAGATTGGAGGATTGGGGCAATGTGAGGAACAACCGAAAAGTGAGATAGTGGAGGAAGTGGGAAGAAAGAAGGGGAAAGGGAGACAGAAGAAGAATTTGGGGGATTTGGGGGATGGGACGCCGACTGGAAGAAAGGGAAGGAAGAGGAAGTGTTTGGGGGAAGGGAAGGGGGAGGAGGGAGAGGGAAAAAGAAGCAAAGGGGGGAAGTTGAGGAGGAAGCATTCGCAGAGTTTCGAGGACCTGCAGCATCAGGTACTAAAAAGTTTAATGAAGCATTTGTTAATTTTCTTAGGATTGTCTTAAGTACATAATTTTTAGATACAAAAATTTGCGGTATATGAAATATTTTTCATTTATTTTTATGAAATCATTTTAGCGGTTATTTTTTATAAAATGATTTGCTTGCGTCCAGTGAATTTTACAATGTTTCAATTTTAAAGCATAAATTATTGTAATGGTATTTTTCATCATCCTATGGTTCAGTTGCATGTTGTTTTTAGAATTAAGATTTTGCAACTAACTAGGAATTTATATGCCCCGGAAATTAAAATCTTATCGTATATATTATGAAGGAATGGAATTTGGTAGAGTTGGTTGTTGATATTCCTTTCATTGGTAAAACTTTGAACAAAATATTTAGAACATAAAAATTATTAATGAAATTACTACAAGATTTTCTATTTTGTACCAGAATTTCTACCCAAATTTGCTTATAAACGTTTATTTTGATGCAAAATTGAAAGAAGTAAAATGAGAAAAAAAAGCAAACAAAATTTAAGCAAGTTCCCGTACAAAATTATTTTCTGCTTCAAAATCTAAAATCTGGTGTGACAATTTAAAACCTCCAGTTGGCAATTTTTGAGTAGATATTCCCGTAAAGTCGTGCCATTTCAAAATCTCTCCAACTCGCATTTTGCAAAAAATATACCTGCACACATATATACCATTAGTTATAACAAAATGAATCTCTGGAATTAATCTCTCATAAACAATTAAGTTTACTATCCAAACCCCGTCGATATCTTAAAGTATCCCCAACTCTAGTTAGAATCGCCAAAAATACCAAATTATCTATATTCCTTTTCCTGGTTGAAGCACAGAGCATCACAATACTTGTAATCCATCTGATCCTACTAAAATCATAATAAAAATACTATTTAATGGTAATGAGTAACATAAGTTGAGAAGATATGATAATTGTTCTTGTGTAGACTTTCCATGGTGAAGGTGTTACATGTCAAGTTTCAATTTGAAGGAACATTCTTCAGAGAAATTTTATTTGAAAACTTCTTGTTTCTTTATGCCAGTCATTCTTAAAAACCAAAATCCTAAATTTCTAGAGCAAATGTTTCTCATTTTCTACTTTTCTTCCTAAATCATAAAAACTCTCTAATTTTTGAATGGTTCTCAATCAGAGCCGACTAATTTCAAGTAAAAAGTCTAAATTAAAAAATCTTTTATTCTTTGCAGAGGGTCATGGCAAACGTACGAGAACGCCAAAGAACACAATCTCTCAACGAAGCCTTTTCCAGCCTGAGAAAAATCATTCCCACTCTGCCATCCGACAAACTCTCCAAAATCCAGACGCTCAACTTGGCCAGTCGCTACATTGACTTTTTGTATCAGGTGAGTAATGCTTCTATTTACATAGCTTATTTCCTTGGAATGGTCGTTAAAAATATTTTGATGGCAAAACCATTAACCACAAGTGTTATATATTAGAGTAAGAGAAAATAATTTAAGAAATAAGAGAACACAGATGGAACAAATAATACCAAGTGCATAAATTTATTAGCTCAATTCCCAAGATTCATGTTCTGTGACGAAATAAACAGACTTTGGGCGGGTTTTGGGTTGAGTGCAGTAAGCAAACTGGCTAGAAGTTTTGTCGGTGAAGGATAGCAAGATCATATAATGCAGTGCGTTACGATTTGAGTAAAGTTCATATTTTTTAGCTTTGAAGTAGAAAGCACGACAGTAAGCTTTAGTCCGTTTGCTGCGATATTGCTATAAATGATACGCCGTGCACAAAATTTTCAAACGGAAATAAGAAGAAAAACTTGCTTATTTGAGTGGTTGCTTTTGTGTGAAGATTGAAGATACCCAACTGACACGTAAGGTGCATTAGTATAGCAGAAATTAACGAAGGTGTCGAAGTTACATGAAAGGCGTCCAAATGGCCTGAAAAGTACCGAACTTGCCATTAGGGTTTGTTAATCGGCCAAGTTACTTCCGGGAGTCTGGATGATCTGAAAAGTCTAATTGGTTCTAAGGTTAACTGATTTTTATAAAAAAATCTAAATGGCTTTCAGATTGTCAAATTTCCTAAAAAATTAATATAAATTATTCTAATGATTATTAAAATGCACAAGTGGCCTTCAGAGTACCCAATAATGCCTCCAAAATGCAAATTATAAGCAAGGTTGCTAATTGATATGAATTATTAATATTAAGTCTAACATTTATAACAAATATCGCAAATAAATTAGCACATTGCAATATCGAATGTACCATTTATATCGATATATGCGAACAAGATACTAGTTTACATAATATAACCCCAAACTTGTATTTTCTTGTTAACGGGTACATAAACTAGTCCGAAAACGCCAAAAATAAAGAAATGGAACGAGCAGGAAGTTCACGTCAAAATTTATTGACGTTAATGGCATCTTTTTTGCTGAAATTGCTCCCATATTTCTATTTTTCTTCCTCTAACTTTCTTACGCTGTCAGCGCTGCGGGCTACATGGTAAAAGCAAATTATTATTATCACGCTGTTTCCATTCATCAATATTATTTTTAAGCTGCACCACTGCAAAAAATATTTTTATCTCTGTCCGCCGTTGGTTTTGGTGTCATCAGTCGTTTTAATATTTTGAATTGCTTTTTCCTCTAGTTTTGAATTCTGAAATGGTTTAGGTTTCAAACAAGCACAATTTCGAGGACACGCCTTTCGTTACAAATCTTATTTTTACTGCGTTTTAACGGTGTACTTATAATCAGCTAAAAAGTTAATTACAAACTAAAAAAGAAGTGGAACGCTTTTACTTTCATTTGCACACGTGCACATTTATTACCTCTGCCGCCGCCACACAAACCCAGAAAATTTATGGACTAATTAAAATTCTAATCTGAAATGAATCCTGGTTTAATTTCGGAATGTTTTCTGAGAGACAGATTAAAAACCGGATTTAGTTTTATG
Organism: Entomobrya proxima; assembly: GCA_029691765.1. NCBI lineage: Eukaryota > Metazoa > Arthropoda > Collembola > Entomobryomorpha > Entomobryidae > Entomobrya > Entomobrya proxima. The sequence goes on from CM056169.1 coordinate 47,509,378, forward strand.
GGTGGCTCCCTAAAGTGCAGCTGCATGCGTGTGGTATTTAGTATTTTATTAGAAAATGTCATGTAAATCAGCAAAGAGTAAAACAATTTAAAATATTGTAATTGCCTTTTTGTTCCTGGTTGGGTTTTTTGCAAAAAGGAATTTTATTATGGGTGTGCGGACAAGCAAAACCCGTAAATTTCAATATGGCATACCATTTCCTATGAAAGAAATTTTCAATTATGGCTTCAAGGAAACGTGTTTTCAATTATTGAAAAATTATCTGCAAATAACATCGAAATAGTTTATTTTTATTTAGATTCAAAATTTATTTATGTTATTTTTGTTTATGTGTTTATCAGGTTTTGCAATGTGATGAGCAAGTTCCGGATGGAAAGCTGAGCAGCTCGTCTTATGTGGCCCATGAAAAGTTCAGTTATGCCTTTAGCGTTTGGAGGATGGAAGGAGCTTGGAAGAACTGAGACGCTGCGGAAGAATGACAAGAAAAATAAATAGTGAGTTTTCTTGGGGAATGATTATAATGCCAAAGTATTTCACACAAAATAATGTACGTTATGAATAGTTTTTAATCTTGGATTTTCTTTAAATATTAGACTTTATACTTTTCTCTATAAATACTTACTTTCAACGTATTATATTCTTACGTCGAAAAATCGTTACCAATAGAATAGAAGCCATAACCATTCAGTTATCATATATTATTTCCGCGTATTTTTTATGTGCTTGCACAATTGCACAATGTGTTATGATCTTTGTCGATACTAGACATAAAATTTAGCCTTAAAATGTCATAAGAAATAAATATGAGCCAGTTGCGTAAACTGACAAAGAACTACAAATTTGAAAAGATTGTTAGATAGACATTGTGATTCGTTGAATACCCTTAACCAATTAAAACATTTAAAGATTTCATGTAAAAAATAATTCGTGACTAAATGATTTTTTTGTAAAACATGGGACGTTTTCAATTTTTAGTGTGGTCCTCATTATGTATAGCTCTGACCAATTCAAATAAAAATTGATGTCCTTATTCTTCCAGTTTCGTGTTTTTCAGATTATATCAACTTCATATAAAATCTTTTGTGTACTATATCAAACCTAAAATATAATTTAGAGCTATAAATAAACGTGATACAATAACAAGCATTCATATATGTAAATTTTATATATTTTCACTTGACAATAAATAAAACGACAAAAATCACAACTTGGTCATCCAATAGAGCAAAATTTTATTATGTCTTACAAAATAAACATAATATACTATTGACAACTCTCCAAGTCTGTCTAATACTCTACTTCGTCTTGTATTTGATCATTTTAACTTAATTTCTCATTTCTTGTCAATTTTTCAAAAGACATTCTTGCAACTTTCAAACATATCACAATATTTACCCATTTTTCTTAAAACGGAATGCACAAGGTAATTAAATTAGTTCTGTCTCAGGTTCTGCTTTTGAATTATTCCGTTTTAAAAATTACGGTTTTCCGGAGCAGCTGAAAGGAAGCATGCCTAAAAATAGAAAATACTACAACCCCCTGACTGAATTCCCCTGCGGGATGATTCCACTGCATAAACCACAAACTTTGTTTTATTTCCAAAAACTATTTATTTAGAGAGAAGCATTATGAAAACCAAGACCATTCCTAACCAAAAAATCATTCAGGCTTAATGAGATACTCATCAACCGCACCGCGCGTTATGGAGTTTCATCCTATTTCAATAATATTTTTCCTTGATGCCTTTATTCTATTTTTATGTTGTCTTGAGAGTGACTTGAGACTTTGGTTTGACTCCTGATCTCATTAAAACAACGAAAAAGCTCATTAAATTTCTAGTCTGTGAAGCGAAACCGAGTAAGTCAGTCACAAGTGTCACGTTTCATTTTTCTCTTGTTCGGGTTTCTTTCTGCTTACAAATGTACTCTGCAGCCCTACCTCCTTTTCTAATGCTTCTTTCAGTGGGGAACCGATGCAAAACAGAATGAAATCGGATGCTTGTCTAAGAGTTCTCATGAATGGGTGGTTTTATGATGTTCCCACCGCAACGTTTTTTCCAGTCAAGTAAAATATTATACTGCCTTAACAAGTCAAGAAAGTACACTTACGTTGTTATATGCTACCACCAAAAATTAGTTTTTTTCTGCGGATGGGAAAAAGATGAGCATATATTCTGTGCAAACTGCAATCAATTGTATTCTCATCCGAAAAACTCTTTACGTGATACTCTGATGTGGCAATTCCAAATGAACCACAGTATGCCGTTTATTCATGTTTATGAGTTCAGAGATATTTTTTTGACTAGCAAGCAGGCAAATATATTTTCTGGTAAATACTGCAACAAAGACCATAAAACAGGATGCAAAATAAATATACGATAACGAAGTATGATTTGGTTTATCCAATAAAGGATAAATTTATTTATTAGTATTTCAATGATGATTTCATTTGGTAAGGTTACAGCCAAAATACATTTTTATACTGTAAGGACAGTTAGGAAGTAGTATAAGATTTTTAGATACCATATTTATTTTTGAATTTACATGCTGCTTATTTGATTGTTTTACATGCAAATTATTTTATAAAAGCGGAATTACACCAGTATATCTTTAACAATGTTGAAAACGTTTCCAACAAAGACGATTTGTTTCTCCAAGTTTCATACACACTTCTTAATAATGTCTTACGCTAACACTACCCATGAATGATAGCAAATGTCAACGCTATTTAATTAATTCTAAAAATTATACTTAAAAACTCTAGCCATCGCAACATAGTAGCAACTATATGTTATATTTTGAGAAAAAATCAACGCAGCAGAACAACAAAATTGTAGCATTAATAAGGCACTTCTTCAACCTTACTTCTAACCACAAAACGCAATAGGTATTTTAGTCAACTTTGTGGCGCTTATAAACTGATATGCTTTTTAAAAACAGTGTATACTGAGCTAAAAAGGTTCTGCATTCATGTTTTGCTACATGAGGCATTGATCTGTGTAATAAACGCAGCATTACTTTAATGCCTTTCAATTAAATCCGATAGAAAAGTGAGGTGTGCATCACAAAACCAACATATTATGTTCCGCAGTAAAATCACTTCGATATTTTAAGCCAGAATTGATTTGCATAACTTCACCATGCATCTTTGCAATTTCTGAGTTTAATTTTTTCATCAATTTCTGTTACTTTAGTTAATTGTATCACACTAATATGCACTCAACAAACAGAACCAAATTAGTTTTTTTGTACAATTAAACAATACACATGGGTTAGCTTATATTTTGTATCTGAAACTTTGTCTTACATTGACGTGGTTCTGTTTCGTGAATTTTTATCTGAAACTGTTTTCACATAGTAAACCTGCCTATTGTTTTAATGGCGCTGCGCATCCCGACAATATTCTATAGCGTTTCATCTAAAGCATTCCAGTGTGCTTTTAAGAATGTCGTTAGGCGCATCAACTGATATGAATTTACTCGATTACCTAAATAAAGGCTGCTTACTGATTTTTTAAATATTTTGGTTGGCTTTTGCATTCCTTTTTACAGCCTGAAGCAAATTTGGCAACCAAAACACCATCATTTTAATGTATCTAAACTAATGAGCTTACAGTAAATGCTGTGTGCTTCAGAAAACCAACCTAATATGTTATGCAGTAAAACCATTTAAAATACTTACAAAAACAAAAAAACTGACAAAGAAGCACCTTAATAGTAATCTGGTAATAATAGTTCAAAATTTCATCTTTCGTCTTTGCGGTTCCTGAGCTGAAAGTTTGCCTGATTTTTGTCAGTTTTCTATCACACTGATTATCAAGGCCAACAGATTGCATCCTGTGCATAAATTTGCATCTTGCCAGCAACGACATATGATGGCTAGGTAAAACGAAAACTAGACGGTATGACAACTTGTGTTCTGCAAATTTTGAAACAATAAATTTGCATCTTTTGCATAAATTTGCATCCTCGGAAAATATTGCATAAATGTGCATCTTTGAAAAAAATTGCATAAATTTGCACTTTTGACCAACATTTTTGGTAAACTTTTGCTACTTTTACGACACAAATGAAAATTAAACGTAGGAAACATAGCTTTTTCGGGTTTATACACGTAATGGTTAGCTGTAAAGCAAAATTCGACTTCATATAAAGTTTGTTTACATAATTTGGTATGCAATTGTAAGCGTCAAACTTTGTAAAACAACGAAACAAGCCACCAAGTCTAGTCAAAATGACATCTTAGATATGGCAATAAGGCTGATTAAATTTAGAAAGACTACTAGAATTCGTCAAATTTATTTGTCTGGCTCTATTTAAAAGCTATACACTAAATGTGTTTATGGTTTGAACCGGCGTTTTGTTCTGCAATGACTGCAACCAGGAAAAGTTAGTTACCACGTTAGTCATCTAGAATGCTCCGTCGTAAAAAGATTAGAAACTCATGGAAGAAATATGCGTTATTCTTTTTAATTTTCGGTCACTATATACGTTTTTAATTTAGAAAAAGTTAAAATAATTTTCCATTTTCATTTACCCTTGATTTAATACACATTTAAACGAATTAATAAAATTGCATAAACTTGCATAATTCAAAAAAATAATTGCATAAATTTGCATCCCTCGAAGAATAAATTTGCATCCTGTGAAGGAATAAATCTGCATCCGGCTGTTGGCCTTGCTCATTATATCCTCAACAAATCAAACATAAATGGATCTTCATACAATTGAAAAATATGATGCTATCTGGTATTTAAGGTCATTTTGTTAGTACATAAAATAAAATCTGAAGTCTTACATTGACTCGGTTCATTTTAACGTGAGTTATAATCTAAAATATTGCATTGCTTTTATTTTAGCAGCAATGTATATCATGATAATATACTATATTGTTTCCAAGAAAACTTGTGCGTGCACTTTTTAAAATGTTGTTAGGCGTATGGACTAACCTTAGTGTACTTGATTCAAGAATAGAGGCTGCTTACTAGTTTTGATAATTAGGCTAAACTCTAACCTGTTAATCATTTCTAGGCTACCAACTACCTTGCATGTTTGTTCCAAAGCTATAGTAGTGAAATTAAAATTAAATGTAGAGCTCCCAACTTTCATTTGAATGTCCACTATACAAAGAATTTCAAAGAACGATCAATAAAAAAGTTTACTGAATTATTAAAAATTTACTGCAAACTTGTACTTCATTATTTTGTAGCAATAAATTCAAAAAAGTAATATCGATTAATATAAATTAAATGTTAAAACGGACCATTTTTTACATGATTATCATCTCCAAAGTTAGGCAAATACTTACTAGTATTCTGCTCTACCAAATTTTTCTATTTGAGCGAATGTTTTAATGAAACAGGAACATAACACCTTTTATATTTCTTGATATATTTTGTTAGCTTATTGGAAAAATGTTTTAAAATGAATTCAAGCAATATGACTTGTTGGCAGAAGCCATCCTAATGGATGGCCAGCGGAATAAACTTGTGAGTATAACAAACGCGTAATGCAAAACATAGTCATCCAGTCAAGGTCATTCCTAACTTTTCAACAAATCAACAATACCCTTACTTATTTTTATCATTGTTGCGTAGACCAAAAATTGTCACTTCTTATAATATGTAGTATATTGCAAAATGTAGGACCCCATAGTCAACCAGCATTAGCATTATCCAGTTCAAATCCCGGTCATCGGAGGACCAAACAAATTCTTCAAAGTGGTATAAAATGGACAGAGCTCATCCCTTGTTTTTGGCAGATTGATTAGGACACTTTGGCAGGGGCACGTGCGTTTGGGATAGAATCTCATGTTTACAAATTAATTATCCTGAAACAAAAACACAAGGTTGTTTATAAGCATTGCTTATTGAGCAACAAATTTTCTAATCAAAGTTGCCCCAAAATGTCATTACAAAAATTGACTACGTTATTTTATATGGTAGTATAGACAAAGGAACTTACATTTCACTTTTAATTGTAAATTCAATCTGAACATCCAAAACACTCCTCAAGCCTCGAACAATAATTCACATTTAGCGCAACCGTATTTTCTGACTTTAAATATAAATATAAATATGATTAATATTTCAAATTGTCACTTGTATGTATTATTTGCTTCAAGACTACTGTTTTCGTAAACATCAAACGGTAAACTTTCAAAAAACAGTAAAATATTTCCAATTTAACTTTTAAAAGCATTACTAACCAAGTTTAAAAACAAGAATTTTATCCACCTTCAAGGGAGCACTTGCGCTCTCCTTGAAGACTTTTTCGTATATTAGACCAGTACCTGAATTTGATTGAAAATATTATTTCAGACACCAGAAGCAATACATCTTTTAATTATGTAGGTCAACGTAATGGTAAGGTGCGCATTAGCCACGCATATTAAATGTAATAAAAGTATGCTATTCAGCCTAATACCTAACCTTGTGATATATTGACAAACAAAGCAATGAAAGCTATTTTTGTGAAGGAAGAACCTTTTTGCTGGAATGTGAACGGTAAATTTTATATCACTTTGCACCTTTCACTTGTGCTAGTTCCTTGATGCATTAAACTTACAGAAAGGTATATAGTAGCTAGTAGGTGTTGAATCTGCATTCACATTTTCATAATGTTTTTATTATTCGAGTGATGTGCCAGATGCATTTCAGGATTAACTTAGATGTATGCATGCGGCAGCGGCAGTCTGCACCTCACAAAATGGAAATGAAATGCACGTCAATTTTAAAGTGTGAAATTTTATTCATTTTGCATGTAGAGCATTAAAGTGCTAAGTCGTGTAATGCTTGATTGCGTACCTTTGATGTTGATGTTGCTTTATTTATGTCTTAATAAGTCACAGCATAGCTGATTTACCTAAGTCATTTTACCCTTATTGAAAATACCCTTCAGGTTCAATTTTCGAGGCATTCTCTAAAATGCAACGTGATTTAGCAAATAAATGATACTTTTCAGTTCCTGACCGCATAACATTCAACTTTCTTTAGGCACAAATACATTCAAACTTATAAGAAAAATATTATTTTTTGGATGTGTAGATTTTAATCAGAACCAAATTATTAGAATATTTTGCAAGATTATAATTGCGTAACTTTGCCGTAATGCAAAACATAAAATAATATATAACCCCAAAAACAGTTATTGGAAGAGAATTATTTTTTACAAATTTATTTTATCACCAATCTAGAAAATGTTAACAACTTGCTTTAACATATCAGTTTATTTACAAAAGCTTAATTTTCTTGGTTTTTAATTTCTTTCCTCGTACAACAACATGCGTAGCACTTCCTTTTTTAACTTTAAATTTTTGATCCTGCTCAGCTTTTGGTATAATATATATCCACCATATAATAAAATAAACAACCAAAAGCATTAACACTACCCCCAGAAATACAAATATCCACGTCGCATACATTTCCAGAAAATAGCCATAAGCAAACCCTTTTGTGTACACAACATCCGGGTCATACTCAGTTCCAATAACTCTTTCAAACTTCCATCTAGTTGCCAAATCATAACCCGAGCAATCCTCAGTAAAATTCAAATCCCTTCCATTATCTCCAGCCTTCGCACATAATCCCGTGATGGCATGCATTAGTACAAACTCCTTCAAATTTGAAACTTGAAGCCTTCTTAGCATCCAATTAATTCTTACATCTGCTGGATTTGCATCAAAACTTGCCTCAAGTGCCATTTTTGAGTTTTCACCAAGCTTTAAATGCTTATAGGATGGTCCATCTTCAGTAGAATAAACCATGGTCAGTTGAAAGATTTCGTCTTCTTGTAATTTTGAGAATAGCATCAAGTCAAGTGGAATTTCAGAGCAGGGTTTTAGTACAGGCTTGTCGTAAACACCAAACTGGCTTTATGGCATTTTACTGTGGCAACGTTGACCACGTACATGTGGGGCTCAACACACTCAAATCGCAGGCATAGCTAAACCAAAATATTTAAGATAAATGTTTGCTATTTTTTACATTCCTACAAAATCTTAGGTAAAAATTTGCAATCTTCATATCCCCATTTCAATTTGCCACATACTGACCCATCAAGCAGAGTTAAATGAAAACTTTTTGATCCCAGGGTAGACTGGAGGCTTGGAAGCAAGCATGAGGATTGGGATTCCTTAAATTGTTTTCAGGTTAAAAAATATTTACATTTTCATTTTAAAAGTTACTTAATAAAATGCAAATACTTACCTCATCGACAGTGGCGTTTATATCGTTTGCCAATGTTGCCTTGGACCTTGCTCCACTTTTGCCAGAAATGTAGGTGGATATCCATTCTACAAGGATCACCTTTGATTTTATGATTATTCTATGTCAACTAACTGGTTCTTGTTATTGTTTTCAGTGAACTCCTAATGAAGGTATTAATTAACTACCAAAATACTAAAAAGAATTTGGAAGTTGCTAAATGCAATACAAATTCAAAAAAAATTATTTACTTACACATTAACTATATTTAGCCGTGGTAACCTTAGTTCAACGTGGGTACCTCAGTTCAGTATGGGCAACCTCTAATGAATGTGATTAATCTTAAATGAATGTGGATAACCTTAAATTACTGTGGGTTGCCTTAAATTAATGTGGGTAACCATAAATTAATTTGGGTAACTTTAAATGATTGTGGGTAACATATAATGAATTTGGGTAAACTTAAGGCAATGTAGGTAATCATAAATGAATGTGGGTAATCTTAATTGGTTGTCAGTAATCTTAAATGATTGTGGGTAACCTGAAATGAATGTGGGTAACCTGAAATGAATGTGGGTAACCTGAAATGAATGTGGGTAACCTGAAATGAATGTGGGTAACCTTATATGAATGTGTAACCTTAAATGAATGTGGGTAACCTTAAATAAATGTGGGTAACCTTAAATGAATGTGGGTAATCTTAAATGTTTTTGGGTAAACTTAAATGAATGTGGGTAACCCTAAATGAAACTGCGCCACCTTAATTGAATGTGGGCAACCCTAAATGAGTGTGAGTAACCTTAAATGGATGTGGGTAACCTGAAATGATTGTGGGTAACCCTAAATGAATTAGGTAACCTTAAATGAATGTGGGTAATCTTAATTGGTTGTGAGTAATCTTAAATGATTGTGGGTAACCTGAAATGAATGTGGGTAACCTTATATGAATGTGTGTAACTTTAAATGAATGTGGGTAACGTTAAATAAATATTGGTAATCCTAATTCTGTGTGGTTAACCTTGAATTAAACCTATTGTTGTGATTATAATGACGAAGATGTGACGATTACGAAAAATGTAAGGAGTAATGTGCTACTGATTAAAGGGGATATTATTAATTATTTTCTAATATACATTGTTGTTTATATGAACATGATTGTCGTAATTCCTGGATTAAAACTACTTTATTTTCCAGAGGGATTTGGGTAAACCCTGGAATTGCTTAAGTTATTCAGTATCAACAGCAGGACTAAATGAATCATCATCAGCATGTGTAAGCGAGGGGAAAAACGGTAAAAACGTTTACTGTTCTCATAAGTCCCTCGGAAATAATGCGTTGGCCTTGATGACAGGTACCGCTACCGGATTAGGTAGCCACCATTTAATTAGGCAATTCTTAATGCGATGTTATTGACATTGGGTGCCAAGCATCTTTGGGATTTTCATGCATTCATTGTTGTTCTCTAGACTCTTTCCAACAGCCTTTCAACTGACCAAATATATTCACAAGAATTTCAAAATGCAAATTGTAAGTATTTGTAGCAAATGTCTATTGATAACATTGGTTGTTATCAGTTTAACTGGACATTTGGTTGATGGCGATACAAAACTGAGGGACATGCTCAGCGCAAAAGATAAGAAGGCACTTGTGACCAAAAAACTGAAAAAGGCGTCCACTGAAAGTCTCAAGGAATTTATCAAAGAGGTTGACTCCTCAGGGGCGCTGAGAAGGATTATTACAAGAAAGATTAACATTCCAAAGGACAGCTCGCTAACATTGACCAGTCAAGTGTCACGGCCAAACATTTTTCCAAATATTTTTAATCAAGGGGATGGCTTCATTGTTGACGCAGTAGTGGAATGGCCACTTTGGTGTAAGTTTTTATTTAAAAAAGAAGTTTGAATTGTGACAAATGTTTTAAATTTTTTATAAAAAACACTTTGTAGTGGATTTGCACGCTTTTGCGGAAGCCTTGCACATGGACCCTGCAAACGACGAAGGAGCTGCTGGTTGGCATGGCGGTGGCTGGTTTGGTGCCCCGGCAGAAGATTCTGGTAGTGAATTCAAATCAGAATTAGGCGACGACGAAGATGACATGTATTTTGGACCACCGGTTCTTGGAGGTGACGATGACGACAATTTTAAAGGAAAAGCCTTGTCCGGATTATCCTCAATTGTTGGACTGGAAAGATGTCACATTTACAATAAAATTGAAAGTGGTATGAGCGTTTACTTGGGTCTTGGTCGCAACCAGAGTCATGACTGTGTGCTAAGAGCCATTTGCGAAGCTCAGCTTTTGGCCGACTTTTACTTGGATGCACCATCCTCCATATTTTTTGAAGTGATTCATTTAATTCTAAAGTAAGTCATGTTTAAAACTGGAACTCAAGTGAACTAATAATATTTTATACCGTGTATTTTGTTAATTTTTATAAATTATTTTTCAGGCCAAGCTTAGGAGTGGAAGATTCCTGCTTTGAGAAATATCTTGTAGCAGAAAAAGCTGCCTATCAAGCTCCTACACATTGTTCTGAGTTTGTTTCAAAATGCCCCCTAAACATTGCTGGTCTGTTTGTTCGCAACTTTTTCCCTGAAATTCTGTAAAGGACCAGAAAACCCCACGAAGCATCTCTGCTTTAAACTAACATAATGTTATTTCTAAGAAAAAATCAAAGTTGCAAAATTTTATATCGTTGAAGGGCACAACTAAAGCATGAATTATGTTATCAAGAACGAGATTGTCGAGGTTGCACATTTGGCAAGTATTCTGTCTATTGGTCTGTCTGTATTTACGAAATACTAATGTAAGCATGTGATACAAAATGTTGAATTGGAACTTAGATACAATTGTTATTGTTATTGTTATTAAATGATTCAAGTGAAGTACTAGCTGATATGACATTTTTTAGCTGAAAAAGTAAAAAGTTTTTATACATAATTTAAAGAATCGTATGGCATAACATAAAGTGGGAAAAAATGATACTGAAAAATCGCATCATTATAATTTATTAAATGCGTCAATACAAAATTTTGGAAATTTCCTACCATAAAAACAATGTTTTAGTGCTATAGCATTTCAGAAGCATGTGTTGTAATAATCGGATAAGTGTAAAAATAACAATGCTTTTTTATTATCAACCTGAAACGTTTTCTTTGTCCACAGTAAACTTTCCTGGCACAATTCAGATTAAGCTTTGCTACGTATGTTCATTTTCATTTTGTTACAAGTGAGAATCATTTAAATGGCACTGCATTAAACTGTGTTACACTTTAGAATTGTAAAGTAGATATAAAACTGGCTTTATTGTTGTTGACGTAAAAATACACGATATCTGATGGCCTACCCGCCATACCTTACCTTGGAACCGTTTCACTTTTCAGAAATATAGAATTTATTTAGAACCTAATTATTATGCATTTTACAAAGCCTCTGTTACATTGCATTTTGCTAGGTAAAATTACTTCAGAAACAGCAATTAGTTGAAAAGGATTAGTTTTGCTTGTATATATTATCACATTTCCTACCTAGAATATTTATACAAATATTGACAACTTACTTTAACAACCAATTGATTTACATATGCTTGATTTTCTTGGTCTTTACTTTCTTTCCTCGTACAACAACATGAGTAGCACTTCCTTTTTTAACTTTTAGCTTTAGATCCAACTCAGCTTTTGGTTTCACATAAATCCACCATGCAATCAAGTACACAATTAAAAGCATTATTACCACTCCAAGGAATACAAATATCCATATTGCATACAATTCCAGAAAATAACCATAAGCAAATCCTTTTGTGTACACGGCATCAGGGTCATACTCAGTTCCTTCTACCCTTTCAAACTTCCACCTAGTTGCCAAGTCATAACCTGAGCAATCTTCAGTAAAATTCAAATCCCTTCCGTTATCTCCAGCTTTCGCACATAATCCCGTAATGGCATGCACAAGTACAAACTCCTTCAGATTTGAATCTACAAGTCTTCTTAACACCCAATTAATCCTAACGTCGGCTGTATTTGTATCAAACGTTGCCTCAAGTTCCATTTTAGAGTTTTCGCCCAGCATCAAATGCTTATAGCCGGGTCCATCTTTAGTGGAATAAATCATGGTCAGATGGAAGATTTCGTCTTCTTCTATTTTTGAACCCAGCATCAGGTCAAGCGGAATTTCAGAGCAGGGTTTTAGAACCGGCTTGTCGTTATCACCAAACTGGCTTTGTTCTGAAACCAGGCATTTTTGTGTAGCAACGTTGACCACGTAAACGTGCGGCTCGACACACTCATATCGTAAGCAACGCTAAACCCGAGTATTTAAGATGATTTTTAGCTACGTTTTACAATGGTTATAAATTTTAATTTTAAACTTGCAATCTTTTTACCCCCATTCCTCTTTTTCCACATATTGAACCATCAAGTGGAGCAAAACCACGACTTTTTGATCTCAAAGCAGACTCGCAAATTGGATACAAGCAGGACATTTCCGATTCCTTAGAATGTTTTATGGTTAAAAACTATTTACACTACTAATTACCAAATTATTGAAATACTTGCCTCATCGACGGTGGCGTTTATATCGTTTGCCAAAATTTGGCACTGTTCCCTAATTGTAAACGCTGGAACTTGATTAGGATTTTTAAGCAGCTTGTGGGTGTCAATCACCGGATTCTTTTCCGCAGTGCCAATATCCAGGCAGTATGTATGTTTTGACGCCAAAATTGCATGCAATATCGCTAAAAGAAACTGGTTTGTGCATGGAGAGAAATAATGCGGTTTAAGCTCGGGATACCTTCTAGCGCTGCCAAGAATGCAACAATCTCTTCCAGGATTCGAATTTGGTTCGCAGTAGCTCCAGTATTTTTCCTCATCATCACCTGGAATGCCAATACTAAATAAAAAGTAACTTTTTTGCTAAATCCATTACGAGTTAAAAAGTTGAACGAAAATTAAATAGCTTACACATCAGCAATATTTTCTGCCAATGTTTCACTTAAAGGTAGAGTCATTGCAAGGACGATATTAGATTTCCACTTTTTCTGTTGATTGTCACGTCCATCACAAATTGTCCCGCTGGATGCGTAGCTATCATAACCATCAGCGTCAAGTGTATTCGTGCCCAGAACAAGAATGGAAATGTCAAATTTTGGAAATCGCTCCAAATTTAAATACAGCAAATTTTCAAACTTGTCTAAAGTATTTTTCATTGAATGAGCTTTTCCATTTCCAATTCCTTTCAAAAGCAAGTTTTCTTCTTCGGTTGGCTAAAAGTGAAAAAATAATTTATTAAGCATAAATTCGCCGAAAAAAAATATTTGTCAGTTTAAATTACTTACCGATAGAAAGTTTAGCGTTGTCACACGAAACGAAATATTAAAACTGGACAAAGTTTGAAATCGGAGGTGAGTATCATACATTAAAGCTTTCCAATATTCTATCATTTTCTGCCTATCATGCTGAAAACGATTGGAAAATTCTGTATCGCAAAATACTGCCAATTCAATGACCAAGGGAATCTTTTCCGCTGTCAGGACATTTTTAGAATTTTGAAGAGCTTGCAAATTGGGAAAGAAATTTAACTGGGCTACTGACAAACTCATAAGAAATAAAATCAGTGATAGATGTACAACGCTCATGTTAAATTTGGTGAATATGTGTGAAATTAATTAAAAAATTAAAAGTTGTTTGTTTGCAAGAAAACACAGATATTAAATGACTGATGCGGCATACTGATGTTTTTGCCAAAAACATGTGTTCAGTTCGTGAACACCAACACTCAGTGGAAAATGTATATGAAAAAACATCAGTATTACATTAGTCACAGGATTATAATATGTAAGTAAAGATCTCGTAAAATGCCGAGTTATAATTCTACTACACTTTCAATTTACATGTATAGATTAGCTAAGTTATGGATAATATTGCGGAATATCAGCATCAATGTGTATGTACGGAGGAGACAAAGTTCACTTTGTTATCTTGTGACGTTGCACTCTGCATTAAAGTCGAGGTTTAAGTTTCACCCTTTACCATTAAGGCAGAGTATCCAAGTGAAACAAGTACCAATCGATAGAAGACGTTTTGGTCTATTCATTTTTGAAAACCCCATGTTGAAACCCTTCCCCGTTCAGGAGTTATTCAGCGTCAAAGTTGGGGTAATTTTACACAAGGTTAAAAAATGACGGAATAATTTTCAAAAATTTCATGAAATAGCTTTTAAAAGTATTATAATTTGAGTTAAATAGTAAAATGTTCCATGAAATAACTTCCAAAGTAGTAGTTCGTGCTTATTTTTGTCAAATTAGCAGACGGCGCCACAAAAATTTGCGAATAAAGCATTCTAGTACACAAGTGGCTTACAATGCCATTTTTTGCAAATTTTTGTAGCGCCATCTGCTAATTTGACAAAAATAAGCACGAACTACTACTTTGGAAGTTATTTCATGACACATTTTACTATTTAACTCAAATTATAATACTTTTAAAAGCTATATCATGAAATCTTTGAAAATTATCCCGTCATTTTTTACCCTTGTGTAAAATTACCCCAACTTTGACGCTGAATAACTCCTGAACGGGGAAGGGTTCCAACATGGGATTTTCAAAAATAAATAGACCAAAACGTCTTCTATCGAATGGTACTGGTTTCATTTGGATACTATTTTTCGCCTTTAGCTAGGAACTGCGCGTCGCATAGTGCGTTGCTGACTGACGATTATATAAGATCAAGTAATACTTGACAAGTATTGAATTCTATTGCATAAGGATTTATAAAATTGTCATTGCGTACATTAAGCTGGTCGAGTTTGTCTTATCTTAGCAAATCTTAACTCCATCCAGTATTCATTAGGTATCTTCATTGCACAAACAGGAAAATGTCTACATATAAATATATCTACATTTACAAAAGTGCTTTTAACTTCCCAGAATAAACGCAGCTTTGTTTTATAGGAATATAGTTAATCAGAAGAAGACCGACCAAAATGAAAAATATGCTGCAAAAAAGATTTCTGCTTTTGAGTAGAGATAGTTTGGCGTGCGTTGTGCTGTTTTTATTTTGATATTGCACCAATTTAAAATCTAATGAATAAACTGTATGCTCCTTGTGCAACTTTATGAATCGCGCTGACATTTTTTAAATTCATTCCTCCGTCTCGATACCAACCTAAGCAGTATATTTTCAGAATTACAAAAAATGTTACTGATTGCCATGTATCAAGTAGCATTGTGCGTGTACACTGGGTGCACCGGATGGAGCACATTACGAATCTAGGGAGGTCATTTTCTAATTTAATGGAGATGGTAAGTAAGCACCAGCAGCGCAATTAAAAATTATTCAGCAAACTTACTTTATCATTGAAACAAATATCTGTATCCAGGTTTGTGGATTGGGCGGCTTCATCCATTTTTAAAAAATCCTGCGGAATTTTAGAAGTGGCCTTGTTTGCAAAAAACAGACTGACGTAACCAACTTCAGCAATGCCTAAAAGTCAGGGTGGTACGTGACCAAAGATGGCCAAAGCAACATGATTTAAAAGTAGGTAACTAAAACCAGCAAAACTACTCCAGAAGCCAACGACTTTTCTGTGACTTTCGATTTCAACCAGCAGCAAAAACAAGTTTCAGCAGTGCAAAAACAATGCCCTAATGCATGCAAAGCAAATTCTGGGATAGAATGCAACAGCAGCAACAACAACTGTTTTCGGGCAACACGTAATCACATTCCCATTTTTGTGCATTTGCACCTTATATTGATTCTTGTTTTTGCAAATGTACGAATTTTTTATCTGGGGTTGTGTATGCATCGTATACACGAAAAATCCAAGCAGGAGAATAAAATGTTGCATAATAAATAATCCTTAATGTTGACAGTTGTGTCTGTGCAATTTGAATCATCCCAGCAGTCAGTGAACCTGGGCGATGGTCATTAGAAAAAAAAGGTTTGCTGAAAGTCTCTGGTGCCATAATATTGCTGACATTTTTTCTTTTTAAAATAACTCAGCAACAAAAACTCGCAAGGTGATACAAGCAGCGTATGCAGATTCACTTTCAGTTGCATTCACCTTCTTAACCGGTGAACAACTTTCTTGGATTGGCAACTATTGAGTGGCAAGGAGAAAAAGAAGAAAGAAAAAACGCTCTTCTTGTGGGAATGTATAACAAGGCAGCAAAAGTATTGAATAAGAATATCTACGGGCCATTCAAAAATTTAAAGTTTCTGAATTTTCCTTGTATTCAAATTACTAAAATTAATTACTATTAGGTGAGAAAATTTGCAATACAAAATTGCTTGCGTGGTACACTAAAACACAATGTACAATATTTCAAATTACGGTTCTACAGTGTTCACTGTGACATGGTTATGCCATTTTACCATTTTTGCCGTTTCTTAGTACTCGTTATACACATAAACTCCTCAGGGCTTTGCCCTGCCACGATAATAATTCGGTAATGAAAATTCTGGTAAGTAGGCAGTAATAAAATATTAACAATTATAATGAATTTGTGTTTTTTCAAGTGTTTGATGTGTTTTTTCTTCTACCACAAGTCAAACCTGGATGTTTTTGTTGGAACCTGTGCTGCAAAGGAATGAATTTGGAGTGTAATTATAATGCCTTTTTGTCATAGTAAGTGTTTTAATTTTTTATTCTACACCGTTATTAAAATTAATTACTTTTAACTAGCAACAAATGATAAAGTATAAAACTTTCTTGTTGTTGAAACCAGACCGGCTTGCAAAATTGGACACAACTCTGACTAACTGGATAGCTATAGCTAAATAAACATTTCAAGTTTTATGTGATGTGCGCAACCAGTGGATTGCTGTGGATGAAAATTGACAATTCAAGGACGGAAACGGCTGGTATTATGGCTTCAGATCCCGGGTTAGTTAATCATTGATAAACAGAAAATCAGTGGAGTTATTTAACTATAAAATAAACTAGGTATCTAAATCATTATAATTTTTAAGTACCAAGTGTATTGATGAACCATACTATTACCATATTAATTCGATTGAAGCGTACCACATTTGCTGTTTATTTGTATATAAATTTAGCTTTCAAATGTACGAAGGTGCTCAAATTCCTAAAAAATACGATAATTATTATCCTAGTGTTGTGATGTTTACGCGGCAGCCATATTTTTAGAAGTTTTTAGTTTGTGTTTATAAATGCAAAGTTTCATTTTTAATTGCCGTCTTTAAAGGTATAAAGATAGGTAAAAGTTCTCAATTTGAGTTTTGGCTTTACAATCTAGAAATAGTCATCCAAAGAATTTCGTCGACCACGTCGTCCATCATAATTATAAACTACGGAAATCTGAAAAATCTGAATCGTACAAAAATGTAAATTACGGCAATTTATAGTGCTTGGAAACTACTATTCAGGCGGCACTGATGGGACCAGCAATAAATCAAGCTTAAGAATAAGTTTTTTTCACACATTCTGATGATCGGGCGTCACAGCCCAACGGCTAAGTGTTCGGCTTGGCCACCATAGGCAGGGGTACGAATCCCTGTGGGGCATTTATTTTTTTGCTAGCTTTTTTTTGCTTGCAGACTTTTAATAATCAATTTAATTATGATTAGGTCTTATAATATAATTTGATGAATTAACCATGCATATTCATGAGTGTGCAAGCAAAAAAAAGATAGCAAAAAAGATATGCTCTACCAGGATCGAATATCTGTCCAAGGTGGCCAAGCCGAACGCTTAGCCATTGGGCTGTGAAGCCCGATCATCAGACTGTGAAAATAACTTATTCTTAAGCTTAATTTATTGCTGGTCCCAACAGTGCCGCCTGAATAGTAGTTTCCAAGCACTATAATGGTGCGTTTAGAGTGTAGGAATTGGAATGTGCTTTATGATTATGCTTTAGGTTTTTGTGTTTATAGTCTATGCTTTGGACTTTCTTGGGAATGTGCCTTTGGGAATCTGGTGGGATTGTGAATTGGGAATGTGACTTTAGTATTTATAGTCAAAATTGGATTGTGAATCAGATTGTGCTTGGAATTAGGCCTTGGATTAGGACTTTGGAATTAGTGTTTAGAGTCCCATTTAGGATTGCGATTGTGCTTGGACTTATGCTTGTGCCCGTAGGAATCTCCAAGTTGAGCTTGGCTCAACTTTTTTGAAGGCACATTCCTAAATTTTGCACACAAGCTTGCTTGCTGCCGTGTGTTTTGGAAGTGGTCACTTCCTTCCGCAGAGGTAGATGATATGAATGATGATGATGATTTGTAATAAAAATGAATCATCATGTTTTGTTGCATTTATTTTTTCGAAACGTAAAGCAGCAAAATGGAAACTCATAATAAAAATAACAAGGGAAAGACCAAAAACAAATTAATTTTTTACTTAATTAAAAAAATATTATTAAATCTAGGAAAGGAATTAGGCAGGCAAATACTGGAAAAGAATGATAAAGTATAATACCTTAACTATCTTATTGCTGAAAATGTATTATTGAATTAATCGCAATGGGTGCAGAGGTTATCACACACACACGGCACACATCTTGTCAAGTTGATACTGGCTAATTGACTGGCAAATGGGCTGCTTCCTAATGCACGGCAACAAATTTGCCATGAAATGTACCAGTTTCTGTGATGCAGTTATGTTTTATACTGATTGTCCTACTGTTCATTGGACTGTGACTGATGCTTGGCATGGGTAACGATATTGTTGGACAACAAACTCTGACTATTGACTAAGTCACCGTTATCTAAAACAATATTACTTTTACAATGTTCTCTCAAATATGTTTAGCACAGGTGAATAAAGTTATTATAGCTTTGCATCATGTGATGGAAGTAATAGTAATAAACTAATAAACGAAGCGTTAATTCCATGCATAAGGGTAATTAACGAAAAAGAGTGAACCTGTGCATAAGGGTAATACTGAGCCAGTGCATAGGGGAAATAGTGGGCCTATGCATAAGGGTAATAAACGAAAACGAGTGAGCCTGTGTATATGGGTAATAAATGGAAACGACTGCTCAGGCCAGAATGCAGGTCCATTTGAATTTATGTATATTTTAGTTGCAACATGCCCCCCATGTATGTCCACATTCCATGCCTAAACTCTAAATACGTAGGAATTAGATTGTGGATGTGAACGGATTGTGATTGTGGTTATGCCGAGACAATGCACAATCTCAGGGAGACTAAACACGATGGATTATGCTTTATAATTTTGATGGAATTCCAATTGACAATCCCACGGACAATCCAAAAAGTATTTATAGTTTCGGTTTTGTTGATGCATAATCATGATGCACAATCACAAGCCAAAGCATAAAGCACAAGCACAATCCGTCAACAATAAACGCACCATAATAGACAACTACAATCTCTGTTTTGTAGCTCTATTGAAATATTAGGCAACCTCATTTTGATGCATAATGCAACCTCGTTTATTGTTGTTTTGTTGTATGCAAATTGCATGTAATAATGTAATATCCATTAAAAATTAGCAAAAATCAAGCCTATTATTGAATCAATTGGCGGTTAGGTTTTTAATGTAAAACAAGCTCACAAAAAATTATTGGATTTTTGTAAATGCTCTAGCGGCAAGTCATCAGTGGTTTGCTTTACAGTAAAAGGAAAACAGATAATACATAGTTACAAGAATACGCAGAGGTTTTGTTATTTGCCATTTTAGTTTTACGTTCTACAGTATTTTATTGTACATCTGTGTTTCAGTTTTTAAAACATTATATATTACTCCTGTAACCTAGCTTATTTCTTTGTGGAAAATTGGATAAGATAGGATAAAATGTTGGATACGATAAAATATCAGTCAGCCACAAAAGATGATGATATGCGTGTCCCGCGTTGCGTTTTTCCAACTTTTTGTTCAGAATGACTGAGAAACAGAAGCTTGTCCTTCTAAGTATCTTGAAAATGTATATCTTGGTACTTAAATTTATCATTAGTAAGCTTATGTCACGATCAAGTGTTGCTGAGTGGTGTAGTTCAATGACAGTGGTGTTTTGACATGAAGCTTATTGCAATGTGTAGATACTTTGTTGAATAAACTTATGTAGGACTGAGGTGCTCCAAAAAGGATGACAACTAACTTCATTATTCCACTACGTCATGTAACTTTTTTGTGTGAAATTTTAATTGTCTTGTATATGTAACTACTATTCTCGTATTATTTCTAGCAGTTAAGAAATTAAAACTTATCCCGTTCCTTAGAACAAAAATTAATCGAGCTATTGATAAGAAATGTAACAAATTGATTAAATTGAGATATGGAATTTTGATAATTTCGTGTTTTTACTAAATTAAAACTGCGTCCTACCTTACAAATTGTTATATGATACAGTGTTCCTGTTGGTATTCTGAGCGTACATTGAATTCGGTTTTTAAAACATTTTGCAAGCTATTGTTTAAAATGTCGCACTTTTTTTGGAATACTGTAAAATAAACAATGCCAATTGTCACAGAATTTAATTTATTATGAAAAATTGTTTTGTCTAATGATTGCATAAATGTAATACGCAGTTTTAATTGACAAAAGTTTTTGATTTTGTTTTGTTAGAAGAACTAAAGCGGTTAAGTTGATAATGGTGTCAAAAAACAATGCTTTTTTTTCAGAATAAATCAAAGTTGCAAAATTTTATATCGGTGAACTGCACAAGTAAAGCATGTAATATTTTATCAAGTACGAGATGGTCTAGGTTGCATTTTCGGTGAGTATTCTGTACGTTCTCTATTTGATTGAATAGAATACTTTATGATAAAATAAACACCAGTAACTGAGGATAAACAACAGCTGTTAACTAAAACAGAGGTTTTATGCTTGAAACGACGTGTTACATGTTCATACTTTAATTTTGACTGGTGACACTTAAATTTGTTGGTAAACATTTGTACTGTATAAGCCATTTGGCTTGCCTGCATTTACGAAATACTAATGTATGCCTGTGACACAAAATGTTGAGCATTTAGATAAAAAATTGTGATTGTTAATAAATGATTCTTTATAAATTACGTTCATTAGTGCAACTTTTAAACAAATGAATTTTCTTGATTTTTTCAAATTACAATATACTATTATATTCGCTTTTTAAACGGTTGAATAATTAAATTGCTTTCATTTAAAAATCTTTAAAATCGTTTTTGCAGATACTTTTTCTGCTTCATAGGGCTTTTCAGTATTTTCGTAAAACATTTCCTGAAGATTATAATATTTGGTTCTGATGTAGTTATAGGTTTTTTGCATTAAGTTAACGGCATTACCTTGGCATGGCATTCAAAAAGCTAATTTCATGTGGTGGTTGCGCATTTTAATTTTCAATGACTGTTAAGTGAACAAACATTTTTTAAATCACAATCAATGCATTTTGCTTTGATATTAGCAAAAAACACGGAGTAACCTCTTTAGTATGCCACACATTCTTATTCATTGCTTACTTGTTGTCATCAAATAAAATATTCGTACCCTATAACCGAAAAGGAGATACAAGTTTTCGTAGAAAACACCACTCAATCGATAACTATTCATGTCATGACAAAGAAGCGAGTCATGCTTTGTTTTTTTGTGTAAATGTTTCTTGAAAGTGAAGAGAAGAAGCCCTCGCATCCGCAGATCCTAAAAAAGTCTTCTTTTTTCATATCATATAATTAAAATATGGAAAACAATAGCGTTTCCAGAATTGGTGCAACATTTTTACCTTACAGGTTGATAATTTAATTTTTGATATTACAGGCATAAAACACTTTAATTCGAAAGATTTTCAAAGACACAACACAACTCCGCTCTGGGTCATTGTACCCAGATCATTCAAATAAAAGTTCCTTGATCCTTTAACATTATTTTAGGTCGTTCACTTCAAACCAACAATCCCGAATATTTATACCAAAATTTTCAATTCAATAATCTTAGGCATTTCAACAATATACTGAACAATGTGCATGTGAGGGTATGTTGAATGTCAGGTAGCACTTTAATCTACTACACTTGTTCAGTTATTCAAATAAACCAATACAGTTGTGGCAGGGTAAAGGCCTTTTCAGTGTCCTATCTTACCTATGAAAGGAAGAGACATTTTTGGTGTATCAAGCAAGGGTTTTATCTTTCTAATCCTTTTTGTCACCAGAAAATGTGTACCGTTGTGCATTTATTATTCTTCTTCTGAAACCTTTTATAAGAATTCTGTGTGTGCTGTTTCAAGCATTTTTCCCTAGCTTTATTATGCTGGTTGCCTTTGAGGAGAGCAAACATGCTCTCTTCAAGGTAATTTTGACCAGCTTGGCTTTAATTTTTGACTTTTAAATTAAAACTTATTTACACAAGTTACAATCGAAGTGCTTATTATTCCAAGTAGTTAGCACTATATTTGTTGTAATCTGCGGGTTGATTTACATTGGAAGAATTTGAACTACAGGAGAATCGCTGAAGGTAAGATAATAATTTCACAAGTTTTTATTTAAGCTTCCTGTAATTATAAGTGAATTAAATACCATACTGTTCTACGTGCATTGCTTGTGGTACAAATTTTGTAAAATTGTTGTAGGTTAAAGATGAACTAAGCCACGGTAACTGACGAGCCATTTTGTTAGCAGAACAAAGAACCCCGTTCTATAAGTGACAATGAAAGCTTCACAGCAGCTTCATTTTCAAACCCTGTCTAACTGAAGCTTATTGCTGTATGACGCTACTTTACAATATTCTCAGACAGACTAGGATCTATCAACGTTCTAGTTGGTAATGACAAATTTGAAATACAAAGTTTTAGGAAAATTTGAAAAAGCAGGAGAGCAACAGGAGAATAGGGTGGTCGGAGACTAATGTTTTGTTATTTGTGAATATTCAGGGTCATCGCTTCAACCATGCAAATACCGCTGACACGGCAACTGAGTTGGAGGGAAACTTCAGTAGTGCAACAACAACAAAACTTTTCAAATAGTTTAGCAAATCAATCCGGTTTTAGAAGCAATTCAAATAGCCACAATGGATTTAGTTTGGTTTGTTGCATGTGTGTTACGTGTTTTCCAATTTTTTGAGCGTTGTATAAAATTTTTGGTTACATCCAGGCCTGTAAGCCAATGCCTACATTAAAATATATTTAAAACAGGCAATTTTTTCAAAAAGTGTTTTACCCAAAACCTTCAATGAGATACACACGCAACGACGCAACAAAACCTCATGGACATACATAATGATAATTGTATGGTTTCATGGTACTCACAGACACCGCATTGAGATTTGGTAACTTGTCGTTTTATTACAAAAATTAACTGAAAACTTACGTTGAGAAAACTTGCTGAACTTATGTAGAACAACAAAAACGCACCGTTGGGATCTGAACCTCTTCAGTATAAAGTAGATTGCACGATTTTGGGTAAAAATTTAGAACTTAAAAATTAAGAGATATTGTTTACTTTTTTGTAATAGTGTTTATTAAGTTAAGTTTCCAGTAGATTGTAGAATTGTTTAAATTTGCTAGATGTTTAGCAATTTAAAATTGATTTTCCTAAAACGTATTAATAGTATTGACATTTTCGTCTCAAAATGAAACTCGTTGTACATAAGGGTAAATGAGTTATAGGTCAGTTCTGAATCCAAAACTATTTAATTATAGCTTTTTTGCTTCGTTCAGATGTCTTCTCCGCAATTTAGATGGAGGTGCTACAAAAAAAGTTTATTTGTATACGATGAGTTCCCACAAATGTTGTACAGAAACTGTAGCGCTTTGGAAAAATTACTTTTATTACAGAAAAGCTGCATGGAAAAGTCCATTCTAAAATGCAGTTAGAAAAGGCATTTATTTCATTCACAAATATTATTAAACGATTTTTAAAAACCAGCAGTAAAAAAATGTTTTCTAGTTGCTCATAAAATGTAAACGAATTATTATAACGTTTGCCTCACTTTCTTTCTTAAAGTGAAGTAAACTGGACGATTGGTATTTTGGCAATTGCAGAAGTTCTCACGAAACTCTTTTCGAAATAGGAGAGAAACTTGTTTCCTTTTTAAGTTTTTTAAATTGAGATTTCGAAAAATCTACCGGAGTACACACACAATATGTAATACTTATAACATACTAAATTTTTATACGACTTAATAATATGAACACCAAATGTCCAGCAGTTTTCTTCAGTTAGTAGTTTCAGTTAGTCTAAATGACATTAAAAGTGAATTATGGAACTGCAGAAAACTTGATATTTTTAAATGACCTCAGCTTAACCGTCATAACGTTTTTGTGCGTAAGTAATAACCAATGATATTTTGCATGCTGATACACAACTAACAGAGTTATTTTCATACGGAGAATCAAGTTGTTTGCTGCACTACAAAAAATTCTGCAAGGCAGATTATCTCAAATTTTGGTAACAAAACTCTTCTCGGATAAGCAAAGAAACTGAAGGTATAAAAACTTGCTTCCTTTTTGAGTGTTTTTAAAGCAAAGATTTTGATAGATCTACCAGATAATGCATTAAAGTACACGCACATATTATTTTTAGGTATATATTAAGTGTTTATACTACTTAAATAATATGAACACCAAAAGTCCAGCTTTTTGCAAAAAGTTTCAATTAGCCTAAATGATGTTAGAGGTGAATTATACAACTTTGAGACATCAAAATGATTGATGGTTAGTTCTATAAAATACTTATATAACTGTTTTTGATAGCATGCAATGTAGCATGTGTTCTAGTTTGCTATTGTTGCAAAAAAAGTGATTACGTCTTACATTAAATTGCAATATGCGCACTTAGTCACAACCTCAAATATGAAATCCCCTTCTTGCAATTAGTTTTATTTGAAATAAATTAACAAATTCAAGAGCATGCTTGCACTGTCGATATATTTTGATTTACCAAACCCAAAAAATTTCATATGTATACGTAAGTTACAAAATTGTTTGTGTGATTACTGATTTTGTGTGTTGAACGGAATTGTAATAAATAAACAAATTGTAAAGCATAAACTTATTCTGTTAAAGATATGAATCTTATCGACATCTTTATTTTTATGATAGTTCGTAATCCTATCTCATTAGAAACAAATCAAATTAAAAGCTTATACGATGCTAATTCTGCATTACAAAATCGAATTATACAATAATATTAGGATTACTTTTTATCATACAAAGACTGCATACTGCATTAACATTAAGTGGATAGAATTCCCGTTGATGATTTTTTATCGTACATAGTTAAAACTTCCTTATAGGTATATCTTTTCATCACAGTGGAGTAATCCAGATCAAGGACCAATTGGAAAAAGCATTCATCCCAACGACGGTGCATTGGTTGGATAGGTATAAGTTGGACCATGGACCATGGTTTCAAGTAAAAAGGATTACAAATAAGACGTTTTCTGAGAAAAGTGCTTGTTTCTATTACCATGGGCTACCCAAATCAATGCCGCTTGTTTGCATCATAATACCTTCAATGTAAACTTCCACACGGGCTTCTCGGAAAAGGAGCTTAGCCTAAGCAAGTTTTTAAAGCCCAAGTGTTTTTTCCTTTTTGACTGTTCTGTGCTGGATTTTGATGTTTGTGTAAAAGAGTTGGATAAAACCTGTACCCGTGCAAAATTGTGATGAACTTGAAGCACCTTACTGAATTAAAATTATCACCAAGACCTTTTTCATTAGTCTGCCCTTTCAAGAATTATGGCTGAGAATTATTTAGTACAATCGCAGGGATGAAGTCCAATTTTCAAACTATTACTATTAGCATAAAACGAAGTACCGTATTTATTCGCTTTATACCCCCGGCTAAAATTTCAAATTTGACATCTGAAAGAAGGGTATAATTCGAGAGGGGTCATAAATCGAGGGGGGCCAAAATTTCAAATTTGATGGCAAAATTTGAAACAATTTTTTATTTATGACGATAATTAACATTAAACTGTTCAGCTATAGCTTCGTTAGAATATATTTTAACATAAATATTTGCGTCAAACGTATTGACAATGATTATAATGTTCGTAAAACTCTTTATAAAAGTGAATATTTATTTTTGTTTAGGTTCGTATCAAAAATGATAGGGGCTATAAACCGAGGGGGGCCAAAATTTCAAATTTTTCCTCTCGTAGGAGGGTATAATTCGAGGGGGGTTATAAATCGAGCGAGGGTATAATTCGAAAAAATACGGTATATGCGTTTTATATTTAGCACACTGCATAAACATTTATTAGCTCGCTTCTCCGGGTAGAAACTTTCTAAGATTTGGAGTGTCCGTCTGTCCGACCGTTCGTATACTTTATTTTCCTAGCATTTTGGTTTACTTTGATGGCTTTTACTATTTAGTTATTAATACTATAAGTTTACAATAGAGTATTCTAAAACCACTTGGAAAATGCATTCATTCCATCATCAGTGCCGTGGTAGGAGCGCCAGGTATAAAGGAAATGTTGCAATTTTGTGACCGTTTTCTTCAGGTAAAAGGATTTAAAAACTAAGTCATTTTCCGAGAAAATTGCTCGTTTCTATCGTTGAGAGCTTTACAAGACAATACGTTGGCTGAGGTTAAAATATAGGTTTGCATCAAAATACCTGTAATGTACTATTTCACGCGGGTTTCTTGGGAAATGAGCGTATTCAAAGGTACATTTTTAGCCGATCAGTTTCTGTTTTTTCAGTAATTTTCTCTTGCGATAAACTTTGTTGTTTCTGAGTTTTGTATGAATGTTGGATAAAAGCCGTAAGAGCTGCAAAGTACCTAAAACACTTTAATGCATTACATTTAGCAGCCCAACATTTTATAAAACAAATTTATTCAAAATGGGTTCCAAATACATGGATTATTGATGGGTTTCAAAAACAAAATTCCGCCCTGGGTCATTGTACCCAGATCATTTCAATAAAAGTTTTTCAATCCTTTCACGTCATTTTAGGTCGGCAACTTCAAAGCAAAAATCACGAATAGAGACACCAAAATTTTCAATTCAATAGTCTTTAGCATTTCAACACATTACTGAACAATGTGCATGTGAAAAGATTGTTGAATATCAGGTAGCCCTTTAATCCGCTTCACTTGAGCAGCTATTTAAATGAACTAATTCTGTTTTATTACTTCGCGTTATTCTTTGTGGCAGGGTTAAAGCCCTTCAGTGTCCTATCTTACCAATGAAAGGAAGGGTTATGGTTTATATATGAAGCAAAGGTTTTACCATTCTAATCTCTTTTCGCCAGAAAATGTGTATCGTTGCGCATTTAATTTTCTTCTTTTGAAACCGTTCTTAAGAATCCTGTGTGTGTGCTTTGTCAAACACTTGTTTAATGGTTCATTATGCTGGTTGCCTTTGAGGAGAGCAAACGTGCTCTCTTCAAGGTTTTTTATACCAGCTTCATCTGAGTCGCGTTTATAATCAGTGGAGAATATATCTTGAATTAAGATATTAGCATGAGAAAATAAAAAAGTAAGAAGTTAGATGGAAGTGTTTATTATTGCAAG
The DNA here is from genome assembly GCA_029691765.1 of Entomobrya proxima. Classification (NCBI taxonomy): domain Eukaryota; kingdom Metazoa; phylum Arthropoda; class Collembola; order Entomobryomorpha; family Entomobryidae; genus Entomobrya; species Entomobrya proxima. The sequence continues at coordinate 47,536,995 of CM056169.1, forward strand.
TGATAAATTCGTACTGAATTAGTTGGAAATTGTAGTCTGATTTAGTAGGAAAGAATTCGTACTGCGGCAAAACCTCCGAAGGTAAGACAATATTTGTACAAATTTTTAAGTTATAAGTGAGTTAAATTTTATGTACCATGCCGCTTTGCTTGCATTCTTTTTATATTAACTTTGTAAATTTGTTTTAGTTTGAAGACCGACTAAGTCACTGATACTGACGATGCCATTTTGTGAGCAGAACAACGAACCATGTTTCATAAACGACAATGAAAGCTTCAACGCAGCTCATTTCCAATCCCTTGCTAACTGATCCTGATTGTGGTAGGATGCCAATTCACACTATTCTCAGACAGGCTGTAATATCTATCCAGGTTCTACTTTAATTGATAATTACATATTTCAAAAAATACAAAGCTTTATGCAAAGGTGAAAAAAGCAGTACAACAGCAGGAGAAACAGGTAGTAGGGGATTAATGTAGGTATTTTTCATTTTTTTTTTGAATATCCAGGTTCATCACTTCCCCATTGTACAAGCCGCCGACACAGCTCCTGAGTTGGAAGGAAACGACCTTGGTGTAACCATAAAAGAAGTAGAAATAGCTTCGCAGTACAGTCCGGTTTTAGCAGCAAATTTCATTGCTAAAATGGATTCAGTTTTGGCTTGTTGTAAGTGTATAAGGTGCTTTTCAATATTCTGAGTGAAGAATGCCATATTTGTTTGTGTTCAGACACGAGAAACAATGCCAGTTTTAAAACGTAATTAAAGCAGGCAAATTTTACCAAACGTATTTTTATCATATAAGGTTCGAATTCAACACAAAAATGTGTGACGATTAAGCTATAGAATCCATTACTTATTGTTTAGTATTACTAGCTAAAATATAAAAGTGCTCAGCATCGTAAAGCAGGAAAATGTGAGATGTTGTACATTGGCAACAACTTCACGACAGCAATGAAAGCATTTTTAAATATTTGTAAAGTTCTATACTTACACCCGTAAAGAAAAAATAGTAATTGAGCATATTTCTATAAAACTTGTAATTCAATTTATCTTTTACACAACAACTTGCACTAAAAGTGAAAGGATTAATACTAAGGAAATTTATATAGACCGATAAGATTCAGCAAAGTTCATATGAATAAGCCGTGCACCGTGCAATGCAATTTGATAAAAAATGCTTTATAATTATATTTGTCAAACACAAGTTTGATCATAGAACTTTGGGTCCCTCATAAACAGTACATAGTAGCGTTGGGTTTCAAGAGTCTTCAGCAAAAAGTAGTTTGCTCATTTACAGTAAAAGATTGTACTTAAAAATTCACACATATTGTTTACATTCTTTGCGATAGTATTTACTATTTAAGTATTCAGTAGATTGTAAAACTTGCTAAATGTTTAGCATTTTTTAATTACTTTTCTAAAACCTATTCATAATATTGACATTTTGGTCTCAAAATGAATTTGAAAAATCTTGACAAATTTTATGTTACCCAAACCTGAATCTACGACTATTTAATTATACCTGTTGAACTTCGTTCAGATGATTTTGTCCGCAATTTTAATCGTGGTGCTACGAAATTAAGTTTGCATATTTTGTGTAAGATGAATTGCCGCAAACAAGGTACAGACACTGTGTCTATTTTGAAAAGTTACTTGTATAACGAAGAAATATGTAGGGCTTAGTCTATTCTAAAATGTAGTTAGAACAGGCAATTATGTCATTTGCAAGTATTGTTCCACGAATGTGATAGGAAACAGTAAATTCTTACAGGTTGCTCATGAATATCCTATGAACTCTTCAACTATGTCTCAATTTTTTTCTAAAACTGAAGTTGTCTGGACTATTAGTATTTTGGCATGTTGATATTTCTACTTAGCTCTTATCAAAATAGCAAAGAAACTAGAAGTATGAAAACCTGTCTACTTTTTAGTATTTTTAAAGTAAAGATTTTGACCATCCTAGCAGAGAAGGCACTGATGTACAAACATATATTATATAATACGCTTAGACTAAGTTTTCATATGACTTGTCTAATATGAGCACCAGAAACAGTTTTAAAAAGTTTCAGTTATTGTAAATGATATTAGAACTAAATTATATAACTACGAGTCATTCATATGAAGTATGGTTGGTTCAAAGAAAAATTTAGATAAATATTACTTGAAAGCATGCAACGTAGAATGCGTTTTAGTTCGTTATTATATCAAATGATTACAGTATAATGTCTAGACTTAAAGTTATGCTATAGTTTTTGTAGCTTTAGTTATTATGGTAACAGTAGCGATTTGAAATTGTATCTAAATTTTTTTCTGAGGCAGCCAGACAAAACGTTCTTCGTTTATCAAACAATCGGTGCAGGCAAAGGTATCAATTCCTAGTTTTAATGTAAGTTGTGTATAATAAATACAGCGACAAAATTCGATTAAACTTTTAACTTTATTTGATGTAGGCGCGTAATATAAGATATAGGATCTTTTCGGTACAAAAGATTTTTGCCAACTGATGGTTAATACCTGACAACCTACCAAGCAATGGATATTAATAAAATTTAATTTTCTATTGTAGAAAACGCTTCATTTCCAGCAGATTTATTAGGATCTTTTAAAACCTGCTAAATCTATAGCAGTTGTTATTTCAATTATCTAAACACCAGAAAATTTTTAATGTGTTTTGTGTAGAAATTTTCACAAATCAATTTTGAATGCATTTGTTTGCATTAATTAGTAATTCGTGGGTTTTATTGCTAAAAATCGATTTGATTTTATATTTATTGTCGCCAATACGTAAGCACTCATACGTTGACAAACCATATTGTTTTCAGCATTTTACAATTTTTTTGTAGAATTCAACGATTCTTTGACAGATTATGATGTGACTGAGTAAGCAACCTAAAATTAGTTTATAATGAGGGTACTTTGAAGGACAGTGACAACATTATTTGTTAGATATACTTAAATTATTAGGAACCTACGGTAATATCAAGTGCATAACAACGTGAGTTTGTCAAATGAATTTGTATACGTGCTTATGAAAATTACTTAATGTAAAGTGGTTTTTTGCAACATTTAAAACACAGCATTGTTGAGATATTAATGTCAGGGTACAGGAACATACTTAATGTAATATTGTTATTATAGAGCGACGAACTCTTCCATGATACTTAAGATTTGTTTCTAGAAACAGCTTAAGAAGAGTCTTAATATTTTATTTTCATAATAATACTACTGTTTAATAAATTGCATATTTACACACGTTTAAGTAGAATCTACTACAAATTTATATGCAAGGTTGGTTTGTTATGAAACTTACATTCAAATGTGTTAAATCTAAATTGCAACTATTTCTAAGAAGCGCTTAAAATCAAAGCAAACGCTTCATTTAATATGTCAGTTTGGTATAGAATAACAGTAATTGTATAGTTGTTTCAACTTAATAAACTACAAAGAACAACAACTAAACTAGCATCAATTTCAAAGTTGAAACTTATTACATGTTACTTTCGTTAGTATTGTGTTCCTATTGATATAAATTACACGTATTGATCCACAATTTTCCTCCACCACGCTTATTATGGTTAATGAAACAAGAGTAATGCAACAAACCAAATGCATGAGTTAATGGTAGTAAATCTGAATGTATTGTTTTTTTGGTTAGATATTGTTTTGGATTCTTACGGAGTAGTTTAAAAGCACGCCAATTTAACGCTATAAACATTCGCCATGTTTTGAAAGGTATTTGAAACAATTTGGTGTTTTTATTGTACACATTTATCTGAGTAGTAGGTATTGTAGAATGGTTTATTTCTAGTAGCTTCTTATGATCATATAATTGTCTTGGGAAATATTGTCACAATATAAGAAACGTAAAAATTAAATTAATAACGAATTATATTTGTATCAGCTTAACTTGTCTTTCAATCAATAATCAATATTATAATTGCACAAGATTTTTAACATGTACGTATAAACAATAAAGTTATACAAAAGAAATGAAAAAGAAAACACATTTTATGCTGAAACTATATTCAAAGCGTTCTTATTTTTTAAACGAAGATATATCCTGCCAAAAATGCTTTGGCTTAATATGCCGATATACATTTTGCAGTTTTTTGAGATACTTTTCTACATGGGCTAGTTGGAAAAGAGCTTCAAAATGGAACATTTCATTCAGGATTAATTTCCTGCTTGGATATCATGCGCGAACGTTTGTGGTATTTATCATTATTGCATTTGTGGTATTGTGCCTTTCGGGTAGGATTTGTAAAGTACCTAATACACTTTGTTGTATTACACTATACCACTTCGTTTGCATGCATGGTTTATAGTAGTCTCCCAGTTCGAAATAATTCCCTGAAACCCGAAGAATTCTCTGCATTTAATACAGAAACGACAAAAAATTCTGTGCACATAAAAGTTAGCAAGTGATTTAAATATAGAAGCAATTGTACGCTCCAGGCATCCATACATAAATTGTGAGATTATCTATATGGTCCTGCTAACGCATTATGTGTTTAAATGTTTTAAGGGGAGATGGATCATGAGATGCATTTAGAAAAGGCTAATGAATTTTCATGTTTCAGTCAATAAGGTTGTACATATATACCTACATATAATAGCATTTTACAATAATATTTTTTGTTTCGTTAGGTATTATTCTGTAAGCTTAACTTTATTGGAAGCAACTTATCCGCTGGTTTAATATTTGGTGTACAGGTTCGAGCATTCATCTGAAAAGTTCTATTTAAAACAACGGTTTTTGTGCCTTGGTAAAATATTAACGATTTTAAGTGCAAGAAGCCGCATACACACTACTGTACAAAACTATATTGAAAATGAGTTTTCAGTTTAAAACGTGTAAAAAAGTGCATACATACTTGGGTACTGATGTACTTAAAAAAGTTTGCTTGCTAAAAAAGGTACATCAAAACACGCGTATGTATGCAATTTTTCGTTCGACATAATCCCTTTCGTTCTACTACAGCAAGGATGTCTTGTTTTAACCTTTTGTCAATTTCCATTGTTCTCGCCTCAAAGAAGAAACTGGTACATACCAGTTCTCCCACCCTACCTTGCTTAAGTGATATTTAATATCGTTGTGTTCTACATAAAATAACCACCATTCTCGCCACAAATTCAATACACAATCGAAATATTTGCCTTTTTGGTCATTGTTAAGTGTAAAGAGGATTAGGAAAAAATGACAGCTTCTGCGAAAACTTCACATTTTCTGTATCAAAAACTACGCCGTGTAATATCTCGGCTTAAGCTGAGATACATTTTTCACAAAACACCTTTCATGTGTTTTTGTTCGGTCGTCTTTGAAACCGAACTTACCCAAAAGAACCTTCCTAGTAGGATGTTATGCCTTCTTAAACAACATCATCGGCATCAATAGCGCCGTTGGTTGTTGGTGCTTTTTTAAATACGAAACAGAGAGAACGATAAGGTACTTATATTCTTCATTGTAATTCATTTTTCACTTCGTATCCATACATTTTTGTAATGTCTTTAAGTTATTTTTCCATAACCCGTTCTTGGTAGCATTTCAGCGATTACTTTACGGAGTGACGTTGGAGAGAGCGGAAGTACTCTCCTCTGAAAGGCAGTACCAGCTTCCCCATAGTTTACACCTGTAAGGTAAAGATGCAAAAATTTTCCAATAAATCTCAACAAACAGCTATCGGGCGTTCTTAGAATTTTCCGCTGCTAATTGACACAGGTACGATAATTTTGCCAAAACTTAGTAAAAGAGTTTACTAACAAGATAGATGTTTTGGTTGTGAGTGCACAATTATTGTAGTTTGTACTACCAAGCAATAATCTTTAAAGAAGAAAACGTTTAATTTTTAAATTTTTTAGGGTGCTCAGATCAAGCAATGCCCACTTTGTATTCAAGTCCTACTGTGAAACTTAATTCAAGCTAAGCTAACGATGGGGAAGCCCGTTTGCATAATGAGTGGAGGTGGCAGCTACCAGACTCAACGAATAGGTAAGTTTTAAATTTTATGCACGTATTTTTAATGAGCCTTTAGTAAAACGTTTCTGAAGTTAAGGACTAATTTCAAAAAAATTTAATCTGCAGATGTGGACTATGCCATCATCAAAAGATGACGACATCCGTGTACGCGATTTTCTCTAACAAGCACAAGTGTATCTTTAGCAAATACAAGGAACCGAGCCGTTGAGTTGACCGCTGGAGATACAGAAACTTGTTGTCAAAGTTTAGAAACTTTTGAAAAAAATTGCGTATGGTAGAATAATTCTAAGTCTCCATAAAAGTAATGTAGAAATAACAGGTTCGGGTTTTTGATCAAATACCAAAAATGGTATTTTTATCTTGTGGTATCCATTGCAATTAGATTAGATTGTCTTAGATAGTCGTATAAAATCCTGAACGCAAATGCAGATTTGAAAATGTATTTAAAAAGGCCAACTAACCTAATTTAAAAATTTTCTAGGCAATTAGTACTTAAATGTCATAAAAGTCAAACTGCGATGATCTAGATTTATATGATCATGTTAGGTTATTAGTGTCTACACAAACCAAGAATGGAAAGCCTGGCAAAGTAATTATTCATTTTTCTATTTAGATGGTATTAGAAGTCTTGATAACTGTGAGATTCAGATAATTCCCTTGTGGCTTAATAAGCATGTATTTACAAGCAAAACCAAGTGGGTTGTTAGTTTGTCTAATTCTCAACTGTTTGTTTAGTTATATAAATTAGTCCTCACAAAGTCAAGTCTGAGATTAATTTGTCGCAGCAGATACCCTTCTTAACTCAGTTATTTGACTGACTTTGTACAGTTGCAGTTGTAGAAAATTCAAAAACAATACAGGTTTCCATATAGCGTAGGTTGAAAGTTAATTAGCATTTAAAGATGTTACAGCATTAGGCTTCTAAGCGAGCTGGATTTTTTTCAAATTTTACATGACAATTGATTGCGTTTCTGAGGAGCCACATATACCGAAACTAAAGAGTAAAATGTTTTTACTAGAAACCGCAAAATATATATAAAAAATGGAAATGCGCTGGATATCAAAAAATGTAATTGGCAATTAAGTGCGTTGTTACAACTGAAGCATTGACTAATGGCCGAAGCTGCCTACCAAGTATTAGCGGTTAAATAGACGAGTTTTATAACAAAGAGCTCAAACGTAAATTTGTTTGTAGTAGAATGGATATGGTCTTATACCAAAAGTTTAATTACTGTTCAATTGGCTATACCTATTTTTCCATGATAGAGCAATTTAGCAAAACAAAGAACTCTGAATGTACAGAAGTTTTTTAGCCTCATTTCTTTGACTATTCGGATAATATAGTGCAAAGTTCTAGATGAAACGCGAAGTAATTGTTTTGGGTACATCAAGATGATTGTAGTTTTTTCTAACATAAATTCTTAAAACTATTACTATACTACTATAGAATAATATTATTGAGTACATCATGCAGTACGATTTCAAAATTTTTGAAATCTTGTTACGAAAGGAGTCACTTTTACATGAAGTTGCTTTACATGTTGTTTTTATCTTGGCAGCATACGTAATAAGCAACAGTATGCTAAACCAATGTTTATGTAAAACTGCCCTAAATTACAATATCAAGTTAGTTTTTTGTGAAACATTAATTCCCAGATTGCTAACACTTCCCTTTTATAGACAGTACACGCTGGTTCATCTTTGGTATATTAGTTTGAACGTTTAGAAAGATTTTGGAGACAAAACATCGTAAACTGGTATATAGAAAACTTAGAGTGTGACCATATAGTAATAAATTCATATTAAATTTAGCCAATAATAATAATATTCAGAGTCAGAGGAACATTTCAAAGTGCAAAATTTAAATGTAGGGATTTTTTTTAAATGGAACTAAACATTGGGTGTACATGACGTGTGGCTTGGTGCCGTGAATTCTACACGATTGAAATAGCTATAAGTTTGAGTTATTCATTTTACTGTAATACGTATAAATTTACTTATAAAATTATGGCTAAACTGATGTGAAACAGCAGCACGCAGTGTTTTATGGCAAACCTCTTTGGTTGAAATTAGTTTGCAAACTTATGGGTAAAAACTCGTTTGTTTTTGCAGTAGAGTTTATTGTGTAACTTTCTCACAATCAGTAGAGAGTATTTTTTGAAACCTGCTAAATGTGTAGCAGGTTTTGGTTAAATTTTGGTTTTCTTAAAACGTACTTATTGGCTGAACTTTTATGGGTAACAATGAGTATACGTTGAGATTTTGTCTCTATTAAAAACTTAGAAACCCCTCTGGCACGGGACAATCTCATGCCGGCACCAGTGACTTAATTTGCAATTGCCGTTAAGTATAATTAACCGTGCAAAGATTGTTAATTAAATTGTAGTTGATGAAACACCCTCAGGAATCAACTCAAGATAAACAATATTTACTAATAATTTTTTATTAAGTTTTTTAAGTTTTTTTAATACGAAAACAAGCTGCAGATTTTGTCCGTTCTTAAACGTAGTTAGAACTGGCATTTATTTTACCCACAAATAATAGTACACGAGCATGGCATAGGAAACGCTAGAAAGCTTTATAGATTGCTTGCACAAAAAATATTATATGAAATTTCATTTTCTTCCTTAAAATGAAACAGACTCGACTATTCTGTAGCGTTTTGACAATACAATAAAACAGCTTTAGAAACTTCCGAAATTGGGAAAAAACTAAAAATGAAAACGTTTTGCGTTTTTGAGTTCTTAGAAGAAAGTATAACTTTTGACACATCTACCGGAGAACGCCCTGAAATACACAAACATTATTTGTAATAATTATATACTTGGTTTTTTATACGATTTAAATTAAGTGAACACCAAAGGTTCAGCAGTTTGAAAAAAAATGTTACAAAAAGCGTTTTTACATGTCACATTATATGTATTACTTATAGTACAATAGGTGCACTTAGTAACACCCCTAAGAAGTTACTTTTTCCGCAATAGGTTACATCCAATATAAATTTATAAACCTTAGAACAAGCTTACACTGTCGCTGGATATTGTTTTACATCCCGACCAACGGTTTTTGGTCAGCAATAACGTTATTGCTATCAAACAATTAGGCAAATTTATTAGAAAGAAAATTGAAATTTGTTACTTGTGTTTAATATCGCCTGATAAACGTAAAAAATCATGAACCAGGTCTTATAAAATGCAGTTGTTCTACTCATTGTACAATTAAAAACTTGAAATGTAACCGAACCAAACTCAAAATTGAAAATATTATCAGTTTTAAAATCAATGACTTCAAATTGTCTAACGTTTAGGTATTATAGATTTGAATTATCTTGGTGGTATATTCCACGGTTTTTATGATTGATAGATTTGTTTTAAACGATTTACTTTTAACCTTAAATTTTGATTTGACTTTTTGTATTTTCCATCCGAACCTTATCGTACAATTTAACTTGCAGTTCAGATAAACGAGACAAAATCAGGAACACAAAACCAAGTTGCATGATAATTTGTTTCAATAAGCTATATAGAATGGTCTAATGTGAGACTTTCTCTCTTTATACTAAAAGTTTTTCTGGTCTGGATTGAAAATTACTGATTTGAAAGACTGCTTTTTTTCGAATAGCGTTAGCCAGGTTTTATTATGAGTAAAATGTTTGCTCTGCCGTAATTCAGTAAGTTAATATTTAAACAAAACGCAGAAAGTTGCACAATGTATTTACATGAACATGAACGAACTATCTAAATGTTTCTACACGCTTTGTTTTAGTAGCTTTATCTGAACACATGTTAGGTTATCAATGACTATAACACTGTCGTCTGTTAATTTTATATGTGTGTAGTTATAATCTATTTTGGGAGTTTGTGTAATCTTGAACTAGGAGAAGCTTGCGGTTTGTAGAGCATCATACCAATACCAATCCAAAGTGTCATACCAAAGTTAAAATACATAATAGTCTAAGCTGAGAATTTCTCTCTTTGTACTAAAACGTTTTACCGGATTGCCTTGACAATTTTCTTGCTATTAAATTGCCAGTGAATTTCATATTGTCATAAAACAACAATGTATAGTACAACATAAAGCTTATTGGGTGATATAAGTTCGGAGAACGCTGTAAAAATATCTATACTAGGACTTGCTTTGAAGATTGTTTTTATCAAAAAATGTTAGCCAGATTTTATCAGAAGCAATTTTGTTGGTTTATCCGTTTGTGATCCTGTCTAGCGGTAACCCGTTTGTATTTAAACAAAACTGTAGCGGAAAATTGTGCAATGTGCATTGTGTATACATTGACAGGACTAACTAGTTAAACGTTTTATATACTTATTTTGTTCTAACGGATTCTAAAGTATCATAGTAATCCTAACTCACAGCGATATGCTATAGCACCATATATTTTTAAAAGCAGATCAATGTAGTTTTTAGATAACGGAACGCCCGTTTAAGACAGTAGTACTGACCAAAGCAAAATATAGTTTGTAAGTATTGCAGTACTATTACACAAGTGCAGAAGTGGTGAAGCATTCAAATTTGAAATAGTGATACCGATAAAGTTTATAAATACAAGGACTATAATAAATATATAATTTGCGGACGCGATTTCGAGAATCATACGTAGAAATAAGTTTGCGTTTGAACCATTGTTATCGAGAGAATCCAGCTTGTTTACAAAGGTACAAAGATGCTGCAATCAACAGAGTTACAATGTAGTACCGTATAACTGGTATTTGTCATTTATAAGAACCGTAATTTAACCTGAACACAAAAATGAAAATTTAAGCGAAATAATTTGTGAAAAATAAAAAATATCTCAAACTTATACTGTAAATTTAATTTTAAAAACTATGTCACAACGTTAGAAAGGTACAGTACAACATAACTTTCTTTAGTCGTTTAAATAGCTGAATTATGCGTGGTAATCTGCAATGATCTTTGTGGCAATATACACGATGCATCTGAGATGAAGTAGATTCATTTGTTTTTGTTGTAGTGAAAGTAGTTATTCAAAAGCATCGAATGCAAATGAATAAAATGTAAAACATTTTTATTGAACGCTCGGGTTTCAAAAACTGTAAAAAATATTTCTATAGAATGATAATGTGTTGAATAGCAAAATTGTATTTAGCAAGTTGTGACAAGTGTATTATGCTAGATAGCAAAAGTACACATGTGTATGACTTTAGATAGTAGATACTTAAATTTTAATACAGTCCATGTGTAATTACTGAATTCATCAAATCAATACAAAATAAACAAATTAGAGATTAGAAACGCTACGCTAATACAGATAATCAAGTGACGCATTTGAGCGCATACCTTTTTTATCACGCAAGTGTATTATTCTCATTATAAACAGATCACATCCAACGGTTTTACAAAATTAACATTAGTTGGATTAGTAGTAAGATTAGTTTGATTTGACTTGAAAAAAACTTCATAAATAATTATTAACTCGCTGCTACGAATAGGAGCATTTTAAGATGTGATGTGTCCGTCCGTCTACTTTACATTCCAGGCATTGTGGTAAATTTTGATGATTTTTAATATTTGGGTACAAATTCTATAAGTTCTCAAGAGAGTGTTCTAGAACCACTTGAAAAACGCATTCATTCCATTATAAGTGCCGTGGAAGGTGAGCCAGGTATGAAGGAAAAGTTGGATTTTTGTGACCCTATTCTGCCGGTAAAAGGATTTAAAAACTAAGACGCTTTATAAGAAAATTGCTCGTCTCAATCGTTAAGACCTTTACAAGGCTTAGGGTTACGCGTTGGCTTATGATAAAATATAGGTTTGCTTCAAAAAACCTCTAGGTAGTAGATATTGTGGAAGGGTTTATTTCTAGTAGTTTGTTATGATCATATAATTGTCTAGGGAAATATTGTCACAAAATAAGAAACGTAAAAATTAAATTAACAACAAATTTTATTTGTATCAGCTTAACTTGTCCTTCAATGTTATAAATGCACAATATTTTTAAAGTATAGGTAAACAATAAAGTTGTACAAAATAAATGAAAAAAATTTTTGATGCTAAAACAGTTTTTTAAGTGTTCTTATTTTTTAAACAAAGATATATACTGTCAAAGTTCTGTAAAATAAAAAGTTGAATATTACAAAGAATTTTGCAATATTTCTCAAATATTGAAAAAAATGTAAGCACAAATAAACAACCACGCACAATTATATTACTCATATATTTTTCTAACTAAATTACAAAATCCACTTCTATAAGCCTTAAACTCCTTCTTTGCATATTTTTATACATTTCACTACATGGCCTACATGCATATGTATTGAACGCTGTTTTTCCAAAATTATAATAACTACTACAAATTGAAGTACCACAATGCTGTAAAAATCAAACAATGCAATTACAAAGATATACTGAGTGCAAAATAAAAACAAATCATTTGTTTGATTCACTTTTTCAAATTTCTTGAAAATTCTAAACCTATCCGACATACATAAAATCTGTATTGCAAACAACCAACCAAACAAACCATCCTAAGTAACCTTTCTGTTACAAATTACTTTAAGTGTTTAATTTGTTAGTTACCATCATCTGAGGTTCACCTTCTTCTAACTCTGCGGTCGACGATATGATAAAACTGCATTCTCATCCATCCCAAACTTTGTCTTACTCTCACCCTGATATTAAGCGGCATGTGCCTACGTGGCCACCACCATTGCAAATATTCATATCCAAAATACATTAGCAAACAAGCCAGTATAGTAAATCCAAATTGAGGTTCATGTTTCAAATAGGGACCAAATCCCTTAGACCACATATTTAGTTCAGTAGCTCCGTTAATTTTAACCAACTTCCATCTGGCAAATGCATCCTCTTTTTTACAACCAGGTAAAAACTGAATTTTGCCAGTGTCCTTTGCAGCTCTAACACAAATCCCAGTAGCCAAGTCAGACAGTAAAAATTCTTCTCCTTGTGTACCCTTTAGTCTATCTACCGTTAAAGGAGACCTAAGCTGCACACTCGTTTCAAATCTTGCTTTATAGCCTACTCGAGTATCTCCAGACATGCTTAGTGTTTTTATGCCCGGCCTAGCATTTTCCGCCAAGTAGGTCAAAGATAGCGGAAGTCGACGTCCTCCTGAAACATCTTTAATCGGATTGACATTCCAGTCAAAAGGAATCTGTGAACAGTCTCGAAGCATAGGTTTGTCGTTGGAAGCAAACTGACCGTGTTCAGACACAAGGCATGTACCTGTGCCAACATTGACTAACCGAACCTGGGGCTCAACGCAAATGGCGCGAAGACATTGCTAGAAGTGGGAAAAAAATGTATTTTTATTTTAATCAAATTCATGGGAACAATTGTTCTAGTCAGATTAACAATAATTTAAATTACCCCGTATCCAGTATTTCCGCATGGAGTTCCATCTAGTGGCACAAATCGAAAACCATCAATGCCATTACTAGACATACAATGGACTTCAGCACAGCCAGAGTGTTTCTAGTAAATGCAAAAAAAAACCGTGGTTCAATTGATCATATTGAAGCTTATACGTTGTTTGAATATTTGAGAATTGACTAATTAATAAAAACTAATAATACTATTGTTGGCTGACAAGCCAATGCAATGGTTTAAAACTCACGAAAATTCAACAATATTAATTAAATTTAATAAAAACTTACAACAAATGCATTTGAGCTCTCAGCATAAAGTTGGCATTGCTCTTCCATGGAAAATTGTGGAAGGTTGCTGGGATTGTGAAAAACTTTTGCCGTGTCAATCACAGGAGCAGTTTTCAAAGTTTTAGGTTTCAGGCAGGATATATTCTTCTTAGACAATATTTTGGCCAACACCTTGTTAGTACACTGGGAAAAATAGTGGGGGGATTGAATCTTATCAACTGGTAGGTTCGCCTTCATTACACAACAGTCGATGGATGAGTTGAAATTTTGGTAGTTACATATGTTCCAGTAGGCTGGATCATCATCTAGTGGTGCACCCAATCTAAGAATTAGAATGTATTTTAAAGTTAAACCTTTGCAAATCACACAAATGGCACAAATGCAGCAACTTTGTAACATATTTTTCAAACCCACGTGTAAGCAATGTTTCGTGCCATGGCATGCGCAATGTGACTAGTCAATGGAATTGTTACGCTACTAGCCCAGTATTTTTCCTGGTCATTTTTTCCCTCACAAATTGTTCCATGCCTCATGATACCATAAGTAGTGTCCCCAAGAGGGGGTTGTGTACCTAAGGCCAACACCGGTATATCAAACTCCGGAATTTTGTGACGCATCAAGTACGTCCCAATTTCAAAGCTAGCATGAACTTTTTGTAGAAATTCCGGGTTGCTTCTGTCATATCCAGGTGGGATGATTACTTCTTCATCAGCTTTCTGTTGAAATAGTTAACAAAACATTAATTTTTATGGTAGTCGGTTAAAGCACATAATTAACCAATTAAGTTGGTGCAACGGAATGTTTAGAGTTTAAAATTTTACCTGAAGAAAATTCAAAGATGTAACTTTAAACGAAATCTTGAAGCTTGGCAAGGTGAGAAATCGTAAATGAACATCATAAAGTACAGCTTTCCAATATTGTTGGATTTTGTCTCTATTATTTCCAAACCGTTTGGAGAATTCAGTGTCACAGAATATAGCTAACTTTATTTCATAGTCACTGGAGCTGGACTTTTTTGCAACATTGTCTGCTGTGGAGCTAATTTGAGTAGGGAAATCTACATGTACCTCTTCTTCTGCAAAATATTGACGCAATTGCTGGTACGCCAAGTAGATTGTTAAAAGTTTTACAATTCTACCAAACCACTTTCCAAACATTGTATTTGCTTTTGGGTATTGGTTTCCCAAGACTAAAATTTACTAAATATTTTCAACTTAACACTAGTTGAAGTGACAATATGCTTATAATGGAATTGTTCTCAATAGATTATGGTGCACTGCCTTCGACGATTGAAATCAAACTGAACGCTCAACTACCATCAAACTGAATGATGACATCGCCTCTGTATTTTTTAAACCTAAAGCAGAAAAAATGAATGGTAAAATATGCATGCATCGAATTTTATTCACCTTAAACCCTCACACAAAACTGTGAAGCATGCTACCTGAGGAGCCGATACAGTTGAAGAAAGGATTAAAAACCCAACATTTGGATTTTAATCTTTTAGGTAGGTGTCGTAAGGGTTTTCTGCATAACAAACCTACAAATGTACCAAATAAGCCGTGCGACAACCTTTTTATAAATAGGCTACCGCCACGCCAACTCAAGATCGACATATTTCGAAATTCCCCAAAACATTAATTTGCATAAGTATGTTGATAGCTAATGTCAAGCTGATACTAACGCAAAAAATTTGGTGCGAAATAAATCTAACGTAAGGAAGTTATAGGCGTTTGAAGTTTAACTGCTTATTGAACATTTAGTGCTGTAAAAGTGCAACTTGGATGAAATAAAAATTTCGGCTATCTTCAAATGACATAATAAAGGTAGCCGAACAATTTCTGACGAAAAAATTATCAAAAAGTTAATTATAATTTTAATTGCCCTATTAACTTTAACCGCAATTATCTTCTTTCCGCTTCCAGTACTAGACCTAATAGGCACGTCATTAGAATCAGCACCTTTAAATGTACCAAACGCAAATGTTATTGGGCTTAGTACTGGAGGCGGAAAGAAGATAATTGCGGGTTAAGTTAACAGGGCAATTATAATTACAATTAACTTTTTGAAAAATTTTTGGTCAGAAATTGTTCGGCTACCTCTAATATGTCATTTGAAGATAGCCAATATTTTTGTTTCCTCGAAATTGCACTTTTACAGCACTAAATGTTCAAAATCATTTAAATTGCAAATGCCCATAACTTCCTTACGATACTTCATTTAATACAATTTTTTTTACAAATACTATGAACCTGACACTAGTTATCTTTATACGCATACAAATTCTTGTTTTCGGAAATTTCGAAAAATTATGACTTCGAAAAAATTCCTGTTTTGGGCTGGCGGTAGCCATAATCAATAATCCGCTTAATATTTTAGGTATTTCTATGAATTCATTTCGCACCTTGCATTTAGTCTTCCTTTGCAGCAAGCCTCATTTGTTTAAGCTGGGATAAGTTTTCAACTAGTCTGAGGTACCTGGGTTTTACGAAGGAAATTTCTTGGCGTCTCCTCTTTGAAACGGTGCAAAGGTCATGTATAGTTTTATTCTAGGGTACTACCCAGGAATAAAACTGGTTGCGTGCTTATTTGCATTCTCATGTAAAACTCATAAATAACGGTTTTATACAAAATTCGGAAGTACAATTATTTCACCGGCTTAAAAATGTTCAGGTATTTTAAAGAATAAAAGTATATAAACTTATATGTATAATATGCATAATTGCTAGATTCCCGTAAATATATATGTTACTGAAAACTATTAAAATGTGTGTAAAAACAAATGGCTAATAACCGGAGTAACATTAGTACAGACAAGCCTTTAAGTACGCACAGATGGATAAAAGCACTATGAACACAATATCAATTGGCTAGAAGCTCACAGTGCAATTCAGTAATGGTATTTCTGCTTTTTATGGAATATGTAGAATGTTAAGCCAAAAGATTTGTAAATTTCTTCTTCGTACCAAAAGAGGTAAATTTTAAAGAATTGGAATATACAGTAAAGTATGTTAGTATCGCTTAAAAACTAACCCGTGTTTTGCAGTGCTTTTTTTACAATAGACCAGAACGAAAGTTTAACATTTGCCTTTTGAGATGTAGCGGTTTTAAAAAGGTAAATGTGTTATGAAACGACGCCTTTTTTCGAATGCTATACCCTGAAATGCTTCAGCTTAAGCCAGAATACCTTTTGTTTGATGTTGTCTTCCTGTAATGTACTTTTCCACATGAGCAATATAGAAAAATACCATAAATACATAAATTTCAACCCAACGACAAATGCAACAGAAATGCAGTAAGCAGAATTAGTTATTCTTCCATAGCGCAAACATAGCTATGCATTCTTACAATGTACAAAAGGGGTAAAAATACATTCGAGTAGGTTTGTTTCAGGATTCATATTTTTTGAAGAAATTATGGAAAATTTTGTTTTTTTCTGAATAACTATACCTTTCATTTTGGAAAAGCTAAAAATATTTAGTTGCAGCATATCACCTTTGCCTTTCATATGAAATTCTTAAACATTATACCAATAACAATTAAGTAGCCTTTTGAGGTATTTTCGTATGAAGTTCATTTCATATTGTATTGTATTGTATTTGTATTGTGGGGCACTTTGCATTTATGTTGCTGAAATGCAAAATAAAGATAAGGATTCTAGAGTACCTGTTTGATACGTCCACAACGTATGCTTTTATAATCTTTCATTTATAAGTTTTTTTTATTTTCCAAGAAGGAATACGTGTGGAAGGCTCAATAGGATTAAAAATTTGATTGCAAAGGGAGCCAAACTGACATGTAATTTTTCTAGCACCTAAACTCCCGTTCGCAGTAGTATCTATCATTTTTTGTTTGACCTTTTTTAATTATAAATATGACGAGTTACAATTGCTTACAACCGCAGATGTCTACAAAATACAACATGAATACAATGCTCTTTAGCATTGGACGGATGATTTTTTTCTGCATGAAAGGCAATTAGCAATCCTTTAAAATCGAGCCTTTTGCACATTAACTATGCCAAACAAATTTATTGTACAACTTATCAATGGGAAGACCACACGTGTAATCATTTTTACACTAGACGCAATCTGTCTCTTTTTCGGTTTCGCGTTTCTGGTCAATTGAGTTAAGTATTAAAAATCTGCAATAGTTTAAGTTATCAATTCTGATTACTGGTGACAGCTGGCAAACTATTGGTTTTCTTCAACGATTTCAGGTATTATAAAATTTATATATGATTTTTTAAATGGATTTTCAGTCACGTAATTGTAATAAGATTGTTTATAACATTTCCCAGTTTGGGGTTTGCTACTAATAGCCTTGTGACATATTTGCTAACTGCAGAATCCTCTAGTGCTAACATCGAAGGTTGTCGACTTTGTATAACCACCAGGGCCACCAATGGCATTCCACACAATAGCCGGCCACTCTGGCAAGAGCAATATTTTCCAAAAAACAAACCTTGAGTATAGAATATTCAACATGGGTAATACGAAACCGACTATACAAGAAATTAAATTGGACCGGTAAGTAGTCTTGTATACAAGTTAGCAAACAGCATAAAGCGCGCAAGCTCCGCAAAATGTAAAATTTCATAAAAAAATTCTATTATGTTGACTAAATTAGAAAAACAATACGACTGTTGTTAGTAGTCCTGGTCCTAGCAGGATGTCTGGATGAATGGAGCAAGATGTCTACATATCAACTAGCCCAGATAACGTGGAACCTCCAGCTCTTTAAATGGTGGAATTACGAGTACATTTGGTTCTCAAGATCTTATCCCGAGGCTTTCGAAATTCGGGGAAGCCGTTTTGAAATTAATTGGAATTGAATTGAAGAGTATTAGGATACAGTTTTCTTAAAAACAATTATAAGTTTTCCTTGATTGCTTGAACGTTATTAACAAATTCTAAGAATATTTCATAAACATGCTTCAGTGAAGCAGTTAGTGAGTTAGGTTTCTTGTTTTTTCATAAATATTGTAGTATTTTTATGCAAACCAGAATATTCGCCAAATATGCTACTCAAAGGAGCCAGAAAAATATTTGAAAATACGAAAAGCTATATTAAGGAATTTTCTGTAGGTAATGTAGCTAAAGAAAATAGATGTGATATTCTTTGTAGGTAGTATTCTTTAAACCTCGCTAAATGTGTAGCGGTTTAAAATTAATTTTCCTGAAACTTAGAATAGGCTGCACAGTTTGGGTCAAAAATGAAAATTACTTGAATGGACTTTGTGGTGTTCATGAATATAAAAATATTTTAGGATCCCCCTGGCGCGGAGCGATTTCATGCCGACAGCAAAAGACTAAATTTGCATTCGCTGTTGATGACGATTAACCGTGCAAAGATGGTGAGTTAAATATAAGTTTTTGAAACACCCTCGGATAGTCAATTCCAGATACAAAACTATACACAAATAATATTTAAATTTTGGTTAGATGGTTATGTTTGTAGTTTAAATTGCTGCGGAATTAAGTTTTAGATATTGCTTATAACAAGATGCGTTGCTACAAATGTCCTGCAAAAATTGCAGCGTTTTTTAAAATTATTTTTATTACGATAATAAGCTGGTGATCCTGTTCGTTCTAAAATGTAGTTAGAATTGGCATTCATTTCAACCACAAATACTATTGCACGAATTTTGTGTAGCAAAGCCCTTAAACGTTGATTGGTTGCTCAAAAACAGAAAACAAATTATAATATGTATGTCTAAATTTTTTCATTAAAATGAAGTAGGCTAGACTTGTATGTAGCATTTTGAGAATACTAAAACATTGATATAGACCCACACCAGACTTTGTGTTATTCCGTAATTTGTGTCGAGTTAGGTATTTATCTGCATGACAGTTCAGTCTAGGGGAAAACGGAAATACAAATTCCATTTTATGTTGTTTTGGGATGTTTTGACCACCAGAGTTTTGAAGAAATTGTAGCGCGATAGATTTTTGGCTCAAAACAATTGGATCAAGTTTCCAGAAAGCTGGTAGAAGTAAGAACTATTCGGAACGTATTCTTCGTAACAAATTTTACGGTTGGTAAATACAAACAAGTTGAAGGATCGATTTTTCACAACATAACTATATATCTTGTTGAAATTTTCAAATTAACACATTAGTTAACTATCAAGCAATTATTAAATGAATAGATATGTCGTCAAGGCAAAACTAAGTTTGCAAAGTAATAATTTAGTACGTTGTATAGTAGCGAATTTTTGTAAGCAATACCGTAATTGCTATCGAACAACTATGCAATTTTATTTAAATTCCGCTATTGCGGATAAATGAATGTGAAGATATGTAAACTGTGTTTGATGCTAGATGCTTAATTCATCCTGAATTGCTGTCACTTCAATTTTCAGGTTTTAAAAATGCGTTTGGTTTATTCATGTTGTAGCTTAAAACTTGATTTATGAAGGAACTGCAATGAATGCGACTTAGAAATGTCTGAAAATCTAGCCTACAAAACGTTGCATTTTAATTCGAAAGTTGTAAATGAGTAAAGCAAAATATAAAAGTAGTATAAAAATATGTAATAGATGTACTTATGGAAACTGCTAGCAAGTTTTGACAAGTTTTATCAGTTAGAATACTTTGAATTCAAATTTAGTATATAGATTTTAGCAACATTAGATGTCAGTTTGATACACAAGCCAAAAACGTTTGTGTGATTACTGATTTTTTTAGATGAACGCACTCGTAATATTTTAAATTGATATCAATTTTTTTTTGTTTAATGAATAAAAAAATTGTAAGCAATGCACTTATTTTCTCAAGCAAAATAATCTTGTTTGCACCGTTGTTTCCTATGTCAACACATTAACCCAATCCATTAACATGGTATTTGAAAAACATCAAATTAAACGATAAAAATAAAGGTTAGCTCTCATTATACATAGACCAAGCTGCATAAACGCTAGTGCAATTAAAACCACATTATTAATGGCTTATCATTCTTAAATACAAATACCTTAAAAAACTTTTAAACACAATGGGCTAATCTAGAACAACTTGGAAAATGCACTCATCCCATAAGCTGGTCGGATAGATATAGATTGGACCTTTTTTGTTCAGGCATGAAGCATTACAGAAATCACGTTTTCTGAGAAAGGTGCTCGTTTGTATTATTGTGGGCTACACAAAACAACTCCGCAAGGCAAGTCTTAAGTCAAAATACGTGTGTACCTGACAATAACTTCAGTTTAAATTTCCACACCGGCTTCTTAGAAAATGAGCTTTTCATAACAGATTTTAAAAATCCAATCAGACCTTTCCTTTAAAAGCATGTGCATCATGGGCGATACTTTGTTCGTTGTGAGTGTTTCTTAAATGTTTTATGAAAGCCTTACCACGATAAGAATTTTGAAGTACCTGAAACACTTCCATTTATAATAATATGCACTCCAAAATTTTACATTAATCTTTCATGAAAGATTATGGTACCAAATTGATATGTACTGTTGAGAGGTTGAAGTCCAGTTTTAGACAATTACCATAAAACGAAATATACACGTATTACATTTTGCACAGAATTAAGAATTCCAACCATGTAGAGAATTGTTGGCAGTTACAGAAATATAATATTTAACCTTTCCGAAAGATATTATTTAAGAACTGGTATCCATCAGTTTGTTTTTACGGACGAGAACAATGAACATGAGGAAAGTTAAATATAATAACTCCTTTCTGTGGTAGAAAAAAGGAATTATGCGGAGTCAATGAGCACATACTTACGCGTCTCTTGATGTACCTGTTATAGCAATCAAAAAATTGTAAGGTACATCAATGCACACGATTGTCCTTGTACTTACAAGTTTTTTTTTGCGATTTTGTAAAAAGTGATTTCTCGTAGCTTAGGTAAAGAATTCCAAGTTCATTTTACTAGGTGACGTTGAAAAGAGCAGATGTACGCTCCTCAAACACGCTTAACCAACTTCTCTATTTTATATATCTGTAAGGTATATATACCCAATTTTGGACTGTTCTACCAAACTACTACTGGTACAAGCGGTGTGCACAATTCCTTGTTACAAATCTCTTCACGGTTATCGGGCAATCCGAAATTATAATAATTTCGCCGTTTTTGGACGCAGGTACAATTTTTTCGTCTAAGCTCATTAAAACAATTTATAACCAGCACAGATATTTTGGTTGTTTGTTTGCATACGTACCGCATTTTGTAACACCAAGCATATCTCTTCATATGAAAAACAAATTTAATCATTTTTTAATTCTAGGATGCTCAAACAAGCGACAATAACTGGACTTACCGTAGGATTTAAGATCAAGCCGCTTCACAGTTTCCGGAAAGAGTGGAGGTGAGAGTAACCAGGTTTAACGAAAAGGCAAATTTAATATTTTGTTCAAGTAGATTGTATGAATCTATAGTAAAACGTTGTTGAGCTGATAAATTAACTTCAATTTTTTAAAAATCTGCAGCACTATGCCATCACCAAACGATAAGGGCATCCGTGTACTCAATTCTCTTTTTCAAAAACATACAAACTTGACTGATTGCAATACAGAAACTTGCGTTCCCTGTTTAGGAAAATTTGAAGCTTTTAGCGGTATGTCGTAGTATTTAGGGTTTCATTAGACAGAAATGTAAATCAAACTGTTTTGGCTTTTTGATCAATACCAAAAATAGTTTTTTTCCGAGTATGCACAGCAATTAGATTGCCTGGAATTCAGGCAAAATGATGCATTTAAAAAATTTAAATGCAACTGCCTATTTGAAAATGTATTTAAAAAGTCAAACCAAACCGATTGAAAAATTCTTAGACAACTAAATCTTGAATGATACAAACAACTGATCTCAATGATTTTTCCATATTAATATTGACTGGGAAGGTACATTTTGGTTGGTGGAGTCTCCACTAACCATAAATGGAAGGATTTGCAAAGTAGTAATTCTGTTTATTAGTATGTAAAATGGTCTTGACAAAATTTGTGACTGTGTAACAAATAGTAGATCAAGATACCTTTGTTTCGTTAGTAAGCATGTTTCTACAAACAAACAAACCTGCGTTGTTAGGTCGTCTAATTTGCAACTGAAATCCAACAGTAGTTAATATAGTTAAGAGTTATTCTCCACAACGTTTAGTCTGAGATTAAGATGTTGCAGCAGATACCCGTTACGACATAGTTATTTAACTAAGTTTTTCAGTTGTAGAATTTAAAAATTCCAACACCATACCAAATTCAATATTGATGTAGCTGTTTTTAGGCGTAAAAACGTAGAAGCAGCGTAAAAAATTTAAAGGGCGTTTTAGCTCAAAGCAATTATATGTTCTAAATATTTTTCCAAATTTTACCTTGCATTTTACTGAAAACAATCTGCAGGTTGGGTTTCCAGCTATTCTACGATTTGTGGTTTTTTGCTGGGTTTTAGTATATTAGTTCTCCGTTACAAATTTAAAAAATTCTTCGGTTACTGGATGTAGATTAAAAAAGTGAAACTGTTGCTTAGGTGAATTCTAGTAGATAAATTAAAGGCATGAATGAGTCATTTACGAGCAAGATAACAATAAGCTAAAAAGTAAAACATTTTTTATGTATTGGATATAGACTTATGCAAAAAATAACCACTGCATTGCTAGGCTACACAAATTTATACTCTAGGAATAGATGAGCAAATGAGAGAACACTAAATGTACAGGAGTTTTAAAAATCTAATTACTCTAAAATACCCAATAATATAATTTGAAATTTAAAATGAAGTGCAAAACAACTGTTTTGGGTACGTTAAGATGATTATTGTCGTTGCTAACCAAAACTGTCTTTTTACTTCCTTCAGTATGTTTTTCAATTGTTATAGTTTTGTTACATAAGGAGTCACATTTACTTTAATTTTCTTTACATATTATTTTTATGTTGGGGGATAAGTTGTAAAAATTAACGGCTGTTAGGTCTACGTGTAGGGTTACGAAATATACTTTCATCAAAGCCTGAAAGCAGAGGACGTTTTTGAGGTTATTGGTTGGTCCAATTACAAGCAAAGGCTATTTTTAGTCCAGAATTACAAGTTGACAAGAGGCGACCCGATGTTTGTTCCTTTAACAACATTGGCTTGTAGGCACTTTTAAAATTGAATTGAATTGAATTGAATGTTTATTGTCTAGCCATTTTTCAGTACATGTACTGTTTTTCTTATGGGGACATAACAATTAAATAATCTTCTAACTAAATTTTACAACGTTGACAACTTATGCTAATTATAATATTTTTTGTTAACAATTCTTTTGCAATATTTATAAAACTTTCGTACCCTATTGAACCTATTTCCGTTTCCTTAGGTATAGTATTCCATAAAATTTTCATTCTATACTCCACGTTGTTTTTGTAGAACTCTGACTTAAATTTTGGAAGAGTTAGCACAGGAAAACTCTTTTCACTTTGTCGCTGCGATATTATATCCTTAAAATCTCCCTTCCTATATTTATAAAAGGCAGATTTAAGTATTATTAAGTCTTTTCTTTCAACAATACTAACAAAATTGTACTTTTCTCTCAGTGTTCTTAAATCAATTGATAGTAGTTTCATTTTGTTTTTCTTTGAATATGATGGATATTCAAAATCCACAAGAAATCTATCTATCTTATCTTGAATTTGCTGTAATTTTTGAGTACTTTGTACTGCCCAAATATCAAGTGCATAGTCTGTTACAGAGTGAACATGCGCATTAACTAATATCTTTACAACTCGTTTATCTAAATACCTACGAAAACCTCTTAGATATTTGATCTTTGCTGCTACCTTTTCTTTGACTAAGTGGTAGTGTTCTTCAAAACTTAGTGTTGGGTCTAATATTACCCCAAGATATTTAAAATTAAAAACACGTTCTATAAATTTATCACCTACATATATCCCAGTGACCTTTTCTTTATTAATTGTTCGATCTCTTGGTTTGTGAAAATACATAACCTTGGTCTTTTCATAATTGATTTCCATACCGTTTGAAATACACCAATTTTGTACCTTCTCTACTTCAATTTTCAATTTTGTGTTAATTTCTTCTAAGTTCTTACCATATACATACATTGCTACATCATCAGCGTATTTTATCATTTGACATGTAACCACTGAAGCAAGACTATTGATATACATACTAAAGGTCAAAGGTCCTTTTGCTGAACCCTGACATATACCCCTATTTAACGTATAACACTTACAACCTGAGTCAATAGTGAATACCCGATTAGTGTAAGTTTCATTAATGATGTTAACGTAACATGGTTCTAACCTATATTCATCCATTGATTTCCTCGCTAATTTGACGTGCTTAATAGAGTCATACGCTTTACAGAAATCAAGAAATATTACTCCTACCTTCATAGCTGTACCATCAGTTTGTGTGTAAATATCACTTATCAATTGTGTCAAAGCCGTGTGACATGAGTGATTTTTTCTATATGCGTGCTGATTGTTGCATAACTTATCTTCTACTCTTACCCTAATTCTTTCAGCTAAAAACTTTTCAAAAACTTTACAGTAGTCTGATAGCAATGATATGGGTCTGAAATTTTTTGGGTTGTGTTTACTTCCCTTGCCCTTATAAAGTGGTTTAATATTTGCCTTTTTGAAACTAGTAGGAATCGAAGAGTTTGTAAGTATTAAATCAAAAAGCCAAACTAACATTGCTACAAAAACAGGTCCACATGCCTTCATAATCCTCGCAGGAACTAATGTCGGAGAATTGAAAGATTTCTTGACATTAATTGAATTTAAGGCAACCTGAACTTCCTTTTTACTTATTTTTATAGGTGTTTTGTCCTCCTCCCTACTTTGTGAAAAATCAAAGTTGTTACTGTATATTTCTATTTCTCTTGAAAGGAGTTGTTTATCAGTTTCCGTTGTATCATCTTTCATAAGGAAACAGTCTGCTAACAAGTCATTTATTTCATCTTTTTTGTAAACTCGACGTTTTCCAACCTCTAGATAACTTATTGGCGCCGATTTTTTAATTCGAAATTTTGTAAGCCTATCAATATTATCCCAAAGGGAGATTGTGTCTGTTTCCTTACTAAATTTTGTCATAAAATATTCACTTTTTGCGTTTTTTATAGCCACATTAGCCCTATTCCTTACTTGTCTATATATTTTCCACTTTTCCTCAGTATTTTCTGTAATTGTTATTTTATGTGCTTTATTTCTAATCGAGCATACTGATTTTACATCACTTGTAAACCAAGGATTGAATTTACCTTTCACTTTTCTACTTATTTCAGGAACACTTTCATTTACTACCCCTAATACATACTCATTCAATCGCTTAAATTTAATGTCAATATTCCTGTTCATATATAGATCTTGATTTGCATCTGATTCGGTATCTACAATCTCTCTCCATGTGCTAAGTTTTTCCCGAATTTCTGTCCAGTTCGCACTCTTCAGGTTTCGAGTTTTTATTATTCTCGGTTCAAATTTTAATTTTACTCTTTTCCTAACTACGTAGCATAATAAGTGGTCAGATCCAGCAAACGGAAAAGACCCACTTGTTTTATACAACGACTTGTCATTTACATAAATGTGATCAATTAAGCCACCTTTATTATGTGTGGCGTTTTTAATTAATTGCCATAGTCCTAATTCCCTACAAACGTTAAAAAATTCAAAACAATCGTTCTCTATCCTTTCTCCTAGTCCTTTTAATAAATTTATATTGAAATCCCCAAACATAATAATCTCATCTAAAACTATGTTATATTTTTCAAAAACCTTAACTAAAAATTCAGTAAAATCTCTTACTTTGGTCATGGGATGTTTATACACTACTATAACCCATAAAGGTTTGATACCAAACTTTCTTAACTTAAACATCGTAAATTCACAGTCTTTTGGTAAGCCAACTGTTCCATCAATATCAATTTCCTCATACTCAAACTTATCAGAAATATAAATGATAGTACCTCCTCCTGCATTATAATTCCTATCTTTCCTAATAATATTATATCCTGTCATACCAAACATACACGTAGGATCCCTATCTGGGTCCAACTTTGACTCTGTAATTGCAACAACTGCTGGTTCAAATACACTCGAAAACCATAAGAATTCATCAATTTTGTTACGTAAACTGTTAACGTTCTGGTGACAAAATAATAACCCTTTACTTCTCAATTCCTTGTTGATGGTTAGCCAATTATCGTTTCCCTCGACGTGCGTTGATCCAATTGTTAAGATCCTATCGTCAACTTGATCCATTCCGGTTTTCAACCATTTCTGTTCATAGTTTTGTGGTGAGAGAGGTGGCGGTCTTCTGTGCCTTACTGGTTGAGTATCTTCATCCACGGTTAGATCAGGAATGCTATCATTGAATGTTCCATCCATTAGATCCATTAGAAAAATGTATTTAACGTTGCTATATATTTAATTCTAAGCGTTGTGGTAACTTTGACAAAGCTGGTAAAACTCTTAGTTACAAAAACAGGAAAATGTAAAATTCATTGCAAAGTTTAATACATCCAGCAGTTTGAAAATGAACCTTCTTGTCCCTTCTTGTTTGCTTGCATATCTATCGGCAGTTTTTGTTTTTGTGGCTTTAAATGTATCAATCAAATATTTTTGTAAAGTACTTGCAAAAGCTCCATAGACTATGTAGATTTAAACTAAAACCGAGCTGTGTTATGAAAATTTCAAAACTGATTACTTCGGCGTACCCAGAAAGCTTGCAGCGAACCTATATAATATCTACTAATGCGTTTTCAGTTCCACACAAATAGTTTTTAGCAAGCACTATACTTATAGATGACACTACATAAAAACAAACACAAAATGGTTTAAAAGGAAGCCAATCTAAAACACAGGCAATATTGTCACCAATGTAGTGGTAAATATTTAAAATACGCCACTACAGCATCTTTGCATGCCAGTGCAAATATTTTTTAAACGAATAAAACTTATTAAACGCAGTTGTAGGCACAAATCTCTGTGAAATATTGAATTTAATTAGAAAATCGCTGTACACAGGTACATTTATTCTATCAAATTCAAGCTGTAAGTGTTTTACCATCTTTGTAAATAATAAGAATATTTTTGGCACTAACAATTTGAATGACAAAGCATGAGGTAATTGATCAAGCTTTTTTAGCGGTATTTGTTAAACGATACATTTAGTTGAGATTGAGAGTTAGTAGGTTTAATTTAATAATTTTTCAAGGCGTCATATTTGTTTAATCAGCAAGTCACATCAGTGTCAGCGTTTTAGTTAAATTTAAATGTAGTGCTTACGAGGATACGTTGCTAGTGCAAAGAAAAAAAGTACCCTAATTCCTTATATGCAAATCATATCAGTGCAAAATTACTTTTTATTGTCCGTTTTAAAATGTAGTTAAAACAGGGACATACCACAAACATAAGTATTATCTAGCCAAATTTGCATGGCAACGTCAACGTCAACTAAGTTTTATCGGTTGCTCAGGGTTCAATATATTCTGCAGTTATATTTTGTTGGGAATTCGATTGACCATGGGGTGATTTTAGTTAGTCCGCATGAAGTAAGAAATATAATATATAATTGAGTGATTTACAGTTCACGACTCATAAATAGTTGCATGACACCTTTAGGTAACTCTTTTTTGGAAACATGCAAAGTAGCATGTGTTCCGATTTGCTTTTGGTACGAAAGGTTATTATTGAATGTATTGAAGTGCAATCTGTGGACGGTGTTATAAAACCAAAGAGACTGTCATTTTTGCTGCAAACAGTTACATCCGAGCTCTATTTCTATTGTAGATATTTAAACAGGCAATGAATGATTATCAAGACGTGGCGTTAATTATATTCATAAAGAGGAAGGTACGATAATAATAGATACGTAAGTTATACATGTTTGATAGACTAACTGCTTTAGTTAGTTTATTAATTGCGGTAAACTCACTCACTCAACTCACTTAACTTCATAGGCTTCAAGTGTCTTTATTATGAAGACTTTGTAAAAAAAATTGATATCTCTTTGGTAAATTCTTGTTAGAATATATTAAAAGAAATCGCAACACCTTAGTGTAGCTTATGCAACAGGCAATTTTGCAAATGTATACGAGATTGCTGCATTATCAATTCACTGTCGTCAGTCTCTTTTGGAAATTGTTATTGAATCTTTTTTCTATGTATATTTGATTTGTTATGCAAGTAATACGTTCTAAGGTTTAATACACACTTTTGCGGCTCTAGATGACAATGTTTTACATATATCCGGAATCAAAATATACCTTTTGAGTTTAGTATTATATTAGTATGTAGTAGTATTTTGGCATAGGAAATTTTAAATGTTAACAATTAAAACGCTGGAATTAAAAATAATGTTTAAGCCCCAAGTGTTTGAATCATAATTAAACGTTTCTAAAAATTGTATTCGTGTGTTGAATCTTGGCAAATTATAAGTAAAATAAAACTTTGTGCAAATATTTTTTTTAAACCCATCAAGAAGACATTCCACATTTTGTTAAAATAAACGTGTTTCAGTGAAAGTACAAAAATGTCAAAAAATCAAACTGCATTTGTTTGCTCTGTCTGGTAGTGAAGATTATGCAAAATATAAAATAAATGACTTTATTTGCATTTTGTGCCATATGCTGCATATTTGTAATGCCAATTTAAAGCACTTTTGCCAGGAGTCTTACATTATGTGCTACTTTCAGTAATATGACGTTGGGAAGGAAAAGTAGAAATCTCCAGAACTCCGCTTAAACTCATGCTCATGTAATTATCTTCCTCATTACACAAGCCAATGCATCAATTTTCCTTTTGCGCACCCACCTCCTTTACTGCAAGAAGCCATGTACAAGTTTTATAAGGACGCCGTCTGATAACTCTTCTCGGAAAGGCAACACTCAACTCTGTAAACTTATAATTACTAACCCGTGATTTTCCACAACTGACAAACTGAACGTTTGACGACCAAAAATGTGTCAACAAGGAATGTTCATGGTAAACTTTTCGGCCAACGGATGGTGGGCTGAACTCTGAAGATTCAACGTGATTCCATTTATCCGAATTGTTTGTAAGTTTATCCATTTCACACAGTTTGTCACGGCCGTTTGAAAATAGCTTTGGATGTACCAAATGGGTAAACTTGCGCAAAGGATCTTTGAACATAAACACATACAGTTGTTTACCTTTGGTTTGGTTGTATTCAAAGTCATTTCGTTGAAAAAATTGTGCCACTGGGCTGTTTGAGCAGCACTTCTCAAACTCATGCAGCATTGAATAATTTTAGAGATAAGCATGCAGACTTTTTTGATACGTGGTTGAACAAAAGCACTAGACGTTTTATTCTGTATGATTGCAAGAAACCATACACCCTTCAATGATGGTATGGTTTGCGGTTCTCTGCTTAATAAGCGTTGGTTCCACCGTCCTTCCAATTGCACCGCCTAGTTTCTGCTTACCTATGTCTTAGACAATGTTGTTTTCTTTAGGATGTACTCAAAGCAATGGCTAAGTGTTGACTAAATAACATAACGTTATGCAGAATGTAACCGTGCAATGCATTTAGAATTATCTTACCTATGCTAATCAATGTATACGTATAACTATAGACAAATGCAATACAGTTGTAAAAAATAATGCTTCTACACCGAAAAAGGAAGGCAGTTAAACGTGGTTATAAAAAATTATGGGAAAATTTATTTCTCGGATAAAGAATCATAAAACCGGTGACAAAGTTTGCATTTCCCGGGTACGACTAAAATTTTGCCAAATTAAAATATCTACGCAGCTTCAAGATAACTGCACATTTGATAACACAAGGTTTGAACAGCAAGAACATATATTTTTAACGGCTTATCGACTTACGTGATCACGAAGCTTTCGCATTGTTTTAGATTTGTTGTCACCAAACAGTAGCGCACACAGACATATTGCTCTAACGCAAGCGGTCTGTAGAATAGGACAATAAATATTTCCTTCTCGTTCATTGTGCGTTACACTTAAAAATATTTTATTACTGAATGGGCCATTATTATAGTAGAGATAAGTATTAAACTTCTGTGCAATAATGCTTTTATGATACTTTCATTGAATTATACGGCTAGCTGGATGGGCGTAAATTTTTTTCTGATTTTAACATTTAGGGCACTTTGAGTTCATCACTATTCCCTCTGGATTAAAAACGCTGAAAAACGCTCAGCTCAAGAATGAGTGAATTGAGCCTTGTTCTTACAGTAGCAATAGTACTGGCTAGCAGCGGAACGCCGTTAAACCAAACTGTACCTCCAACTCCTTCACAGACAACAGGTTTGTGCAGGACCTACACTGCAAGTCAAATTCATTTGGCGTAAATTTCCAATTTATTATATTGAAACTTTGACTTTAAAAGCGGAGGTGAACACCGATCCCGCAAATAGAACACATCTAGCTTGCACAACCAAAGAGAATACCGACTTGCGAATGACTTATAAAAATGGTGTAATTGATTCCAAATTCCGTTGGACCAACTTTAACGTTCATCCGGATGCAACATTCAGTAACTAAAACTAATTACAAACCAAGCCCTTAAACTTTTTTTCATTCATTTTAAAACGTATTGTTCAATGTAGCTATGGAGGAGTCCAGAGCAATCAACGACGCAATGTACCGACTTAGTATGGTAATTCCATGTGTAAATTTTGGAATCTGGCCACCGGATTCCAGTCCTAGTGGTGACTACGTACGCATACGTAAGGGCAATAATGGCTGCAATTCGGAAGTGGGAAGACTTGGTGGACGTCAAGTGAGTGATTGTATCTCTGTGAGAATTATGTTTTAATTAGTAAGTGCTGCACATTGCATTTTTAATTAAGCTAGAGTATTTTGTATAGGATTTAAACCTTGAAAGTCCAGGATGTGTTAGCGTTGGGGCCGTCATGCATGAGTTAATTCATGCTTTAGGCTTCTACCATGAGCACAGTCGATATGATAGGGACGAACATATAACAATACTTGCAGAAAATATTCTGCCAGGTACAGTACTTACAACTTTTAAAAAATACTGGCTTCAAAAACTGAGTTTGCTCTGCTTAACCATATTTTTAAAAAGTTCTATAGCAGACTAAGGGATAAAGCATTTATTTTTCCGCTTCGTTTTTGCACTGCACTGTTCTGAAATATGAATTGTTCATAGCTTTACAAATTATATGACAAATTGGTTTTGAACGGCTATTGTTTTTGTTTTCGGGCGCACTTTGGGTAGAAAGTGCTGTAAACAATAACAATTCGAAATTTTCAAAACTTTTAAAATTATTCAATTTGACAGGCAAATTTAATAAACCGGTAATAAGACCACTTTAAATACATAGCTGAGTCTATCTAATTATCTCTTTGTCTTATTGTCTGATTCATCTTAAGATATAATCCCAAAGCAATGACAGCTCAGATTCTACAGTCAAAAAGGTTTCCAATAAATCAGTTCAAAATTTGGTAGGATCTTGACAAAGCAAGCGTTCTAAAGGACAGGTTCACGTAGACAGACATTTATTAAAACTTATTTCGTAAAAAAAATATCAAGGTCAATTAGAACTGCCAACATAAGCTGAATTTATTCCGCTGAAATAATTGCCCTTAATGATTTTTGCCTCCCATATATGTGAAATAAGAACTGAGTTTTTATATAAATCCGTTTTCTAAGAAGTAGTATTACAGGTAGTAAATTTGTACTTTGTTTACTAATACTTAGTGCGTGTGGGCTGGACTTTATTGGTGCAAGGTTTTTTATTTGTGTATAAATAAATTTAACACTGAACTATAATACACAGGATTGGAGTATGCCTTTCAGAAATACCCATCCAGTGAAACGAGCACTTTTAATGTGCCTTACAACACTCGTTCCATCATGCATTACTATTCGTTTGCATTTAGCTCCAATAGAAATCCTACAATACTAACCAAGGTAAGATTTTGGAATGTATTTGAATTGTAAGTTAAACTGTTTACAACAGAGTTTGATGAAATTCTTTTTATAAATTCAACAGGATGGAAAGTTTATTGATTACACAGAAGAGCTTCAGGATACGGACATCGAAAAACTAAAACGCATGTACAATTGCTAAATACTTACTCAAGTTTTATTAAATCTGTTTTATTGTTATTACAGAGACAATAATAAAAATCGGGGTTGAGGTAAATGTTTTTAAGCTTCTTTGAAACATGGAAATGAAAAATATACACTTTGTTTAAGAAATATCTAATTCCAAAGCCACACATCAGATATAGCGAAAAAAGTCAGCTTTTCACTTAATAGGTCAATAATCAATGGAAAGTTATTCTTCTTTCTTTTGCGTCGACACACAGAACTTATCACAAAATCTTATACCAAAGTAATTAAAGCTTGTAATAAGATCGGATAATTTTCCATTATAAAACACAAAACGTAAAATGGTCAAATTACGAAAAAGTTTGCAAACTGTTGGAAACTTCAAGACTACAAAATACCAATAGTGAAGAAAATAAACGGCGACGAAAAGGTTTGGAATGTAAACAAGAGTATTGGACGGGGCTTTACGTGAACAAACGACCAATTCTGACAGGAAGTCATAATTCGCCTGATACCAGTAAATCAAACTTAATTACGAAATAAAACGTAGCTTAAGCTGTTTTTTATTTATTTCACTGGAGTTTTTCAAACCGACAAACATTCATTCTGTTCGGTGCATTTTACAAGTTGTCAGTACTTGGCCATCAGGTACTTCTGAAGTAATACCAAATTCATTATTTATTAGTTTTGATTTCACTAATCCCGTCTATTTATCCAGGACCAGTGTTTTGCTAGCGTTTTTATGTTTCCGTAATTTCTTTCCATGGTGAATAAGTTTTAAGGTACTTTAATGGCATTATAAAAATTAGAAGGTTTAATATTTTTCATTTTTAGAAATTTAACATTTAGTTGTGTACGATACAGAATAACGCTTACTTTGCGAATAGGCTTTTGTGAGTTAGTTTATTTTGCTTTTGTCTTGAAATGAACAACAATAGAAGATAAGAAAGTTGGATTAATGTGGTTAGAAAAAGAATTTGCTCTCGGCTGGCAGTCGTATTACGAAAGAAATCAACACTTTGTAGGTGTAGATTTAGGATTTCCTGTGCGATTATATACTGCCCAAATATAGAATTCGTTTTCAGCTTTTCGTTTTTAATTCATTATTTTGACTTACTGGTTTTTGAGTTCCTGAAATAAATACACATTTATCAGGCAAAATCGTCAAAAACCAGTAAGTAGAAGAAAAGAATGGATCCAGGATCACTGAAGTTGTGTAAAGGGTCAAATAGCAAAAACGCATTCATTTCCTGCAAAAGCATCGTCTTTGTAAAG
Organism: Entomobrya proxima; assembly: GCA_029691765.1. NCBI lineage: Eukaryota > Metazoa > Arthropoda > Collembola > Entomobryomorpha > Entomobryidae > Entomobrya > Entomobrya proxima. The sequence continues at coordinate 47,570,908 of CM056169.1, forward strand.
ACTTTACCACGGAGGCTCTTGTATGCTATGCTATCAAATGCTTACTACAGGAATGTAAGCTAAGTCCGATAAATACCCTTGTGTTCCTAAAGGTTACCAAATCTGCAAATATCAAAACGTAAACGAGAAGCAATTCACTGATAAATTGTTTTATCAGCAACAGCAAGGATTTTTGAGCAATATATTTTAAAAAGAATTTTTTACCGAATTTTGGCAAGCACACATGGTCACAAAAATTGGGAAAAATCAGCAACGCAACGGAATCCCAGGGAAGCTGGATATTTTTACATTACATTACAGTATTTTTAAATCACCCATCAAGCTTCTGGAATTTTTTACTTAATGGATTAATTATAAGCTACTCTGAGGTTCAGTGAAAGTATTTATGCACGCCACTTATATTCCCACTGCCGTTTAGCTGAACTTTAAGCATGTGCAAAGGCTGCTTGCACTTCACTTCACAACTTCAGCGGGCTCCCCATTCTGCATAAGCTCACATGCAGACAAAAAAGAGACAGGTAGACAATGCCCAACTCAAGCCTAGAGCAAGGGCTTGTGCCTGCTTGTAGGGCTTCACAGCCAAATGAAAACCTTTCTCTTTTTTGGTTGCATTTAACGCTGCGCAAAATAGGTAGCCCGCTGACTGTATGGAGTGAAGTGCAACGCAGCTTTACGCCTGTTGGCTTTGAGCTAGTCTTTCGGTCCCTGCTTATCAAGCAGACAAGTTGTGTCTTATTTTAATTTAAGTCGCTCATTCCTTAATTAATTATGCCTGTGCTTCTCAGCAAACTTTGTAATAAATTATTATGTACTAACTCTGAGGCTTTAGGCTATTGTATTTGCAGCAAGCAGATTTGCAACGTGAACTTTTAATGTTTTACTATTTTTCAGAGACGCGTATCAAGCTCCAAAAATTGTTTGAAAGACTTTCCAAGGCACCTATCAAGCCTCTAAATTTTTTCCTAGTTATTATTTACATGAACGAAATGTTGGGAGGCGGACTGGAGAGGTGCACCTCAATGTGCGGCAGCGCACTTCGTGCACTCCCGTGGAACTAAACAATTGCATATTATACTCCTTCACTTCCAAGTCATTCATCACCAAACTCAATTAAAATTAATTAATTAATTTCCCATTTAATTGTTTTAGGCTTTCAAAATTCTGTTAAAAAAATCGGAAAAATACAAATTAAATGCAGAAATATATGACAAATTTTCTAAAATTAAACATTCCGTTCTGCTTCAGCTTGGTTATTGTTGGACAATTTTTAGGGAATTTAGACGTGTCTCTTAGATTCAGAAGAAATTAGAAGCCGGATATAGGATGTTTATTGTAGGGAATTCTTTTAGCGACTGACAAGCTCCCAAAAGGTTTAATAAGAATTCAAAAGTGACTATGTTCATGTCGTATAATAATGTAGCAGCAGTGCAGCTTTGCGCTTGCATTGCATTCCAATGGATCGGCTGCTACACTACCCACCACTCTGAGCGAGCAAGCGCATGCATATAGGTCCATAAAAAATTGACTAGTTTTTAAATGAATGAATGTTTGAAATAAAACTTGAATTGCAGTTTATGGAATGCAATTTTTGTGGCAAAAAAACTTAAAATTTACTGCGTCGCCGCACATTCACAAATTCTACACCTACTTCCTCATCTAAGCTTTGCTTGCGTTAAAAAAATTAATTAATTTCCCCTTTTCTGGGAGATATCACCGGAATAACCTTTTAATCAAATAAAGCAGGAAATCTGAAAAACATTCAATTGAGTATACTTCTCAGCAGCTTCCATTTTATCTCAGTACTTGTCAACATTCCAGTAAATACTAAGCTTAATAAAAGATCTGAAGTTCTACGAACGCTAAACCAAACGCAATGTGTATAAAGCCGAGCAGCACTTCACTCAGGAATTCTGCAGGGATAGCGCGGCATACGGAGCTTGCATGTAAATGAGAAGCAGGACCGTTTCACTCGCCCAGCTCAGGCCTAGAGCAAGGCCTAGAGGTTGCTTCTAGTGCTTCATGGAGCTTGTGAAACCTTTCTCTTTTTTCGTCTGCATGCAAGCTTATGCAGAGTTTCTCTCCAATCGCTATCCCTGCAGAATTCCTGAGTGAAGTGCAAGCTCAGCTATGTGCTAATGAATAAGTTACGAAAATAGGTATCATTTTGGTACACCAGGAAAATAGAGTTATTTTAACACTCAACTTGAACTTGACCTTGAATTCTTTAACAGCCTTCTGTCTTCAATTTTATTTCCCATTGCACCAGAGACTAATTATCATACGTAATTTTCTGTATAGTAAAATGCCCAGCATCTCTTGTAACGCATAATATATTAATACATTTTTTTGCCTAAATTAAAATTTAATTACGAGAGCATGTGAAGCATTAAAAATTGGGAATTGAAATGTAGATACTTTTCTGGGCATTGCAATGCAAAATAGATAAGGGAGTCTAAAAATAAAAAAAATATAAAAAGGAGATACAGTAAAAATGTTTTTAAAAAATTAGTAGCTAGATAAGCAACTCCAAATTTAATTTTTAAAAATTTAGTTTCTTTAGTTTAGGTGTTTTGGGGAACCAAATCTTTAAATCAGTTACAAATCGCATCGGTAGAACATAAAGTTGTTTTCTTCATGATATGTCATTATGCAATTGTTTTTTAAACTTGTAGTTGTTCTTGTGAAAAATATAAAAAACATTAGATTTTATATGATAAGCAGGTGTGCGGTCAATGAATATATTTCGGTTTAAAATTCATTTTGAAATTAATCCACCGAACAAACGTGACTTTAGTATTCCATTTATAAATGGACTGCTGGAATCAATAAATTTTTAAAAAAGCGTTCTGCATGGTGCTAGCACGACAGACTAACAATTCAACCCTAGGAGTACGAGGAAATTCAAATGCATGTCTTGCTGTTTTAAGAACACCATTGTACAAAAATTTTCACAAATCGTGACTCACAACTACCGTATTTTTGGTAGAGTTATGGACAGAGCAATCAACACATTTTTCTAAGAAAAGTGCTTTTCAGTAACTTTTTCGACATCGTTTGGATTTAAATCTATAAATCCATCTGGAAAGCAAGCATGGTCCAAATTATAAATATTATGTTTTTGTGAATGACTCATTGCCGTCACCAATTTTGGAATAAATCAAAGAATGTGTGAAATTGTTTATGAACAAGGTGCGTTGTTTTAAAAATGCAAGCTAAGCTACTCAATACCCGAATTGAAGCTTATTTACGCTCATGATCAGTTTTTGCTTTTTTCGAAAGGTATCTTTCTTAATCTTATTTTTGCTAAGCCTTTCAATGTTGTATATACATTTACATATGTATCACGTGGATTTATATATCTAAGCAAACCAGTGGGTTTCTTATCAGTTGGAAACGATAAAAGTACCTTGTATTCATTGTCAGGCTGAGGAAGTGCTTTGTTGGTTGTACCAAAAAAATTTTGTGATAGACTTTGTCAAGTCTGAATGGAAATTACCCAAAGTGTAGTTGACGTTTTATGCGTTTATAATGGATATCTAATATCTAAATAAGTGAATAAAAACTTTTGGTTTAAAGTAAAGTATTATTTTACACAACTTGGTAGGTTTTGATAAATAAGAAACACACATCTGGCATTTGCACCGAGTTGATAAATAAGACAACTCATTCATAGTTTTGACTAGTAGGTACATTTCACAATAAATTCCATTGTGTGGAATTCACAATACACTATAACGCATATTAGAAGCATGCACCTATTTTGAACGTTGTAGTTAGCTAACCCAAAAAAATGCACTCATTCAGTGAATAGCTGTAAGCGAGAGTGGTAGACTACCACTGGTAGAGCTCTGGTGAGCTCTTAGACTATTTCAATTTAATTTGTTCAAATAGTAGTGAAATTTTCAGTAAACGCTCCACTGCAGAAATCTTTAAAGTTCAAAAATCTTACTAAAGTCCACTATTGAACTTTCAAATCAGTTTTTATGAAAATAGATTTGTAGAATATATAGTTTATAGTTGAAATAAATGTAGTGACTAAAAATTGTTTTGGTAAGTAGTATAAAAATTTCTTAACACTTTGTCAAATCTTTTGAACGTGCTAAGCAATACACTGTTAATGAAGTTTACCGACATGATAAAATTTCTTATGCCAGAATTTAATAGTACTTATAATTTGCTATGACCAACTTCCTTCTAACCAAAAGTGAAATCTCATTTGGTCTGTTAAAATGTTTTCTATCTTAGGATGCACAGACCAAGCCGAAGCGAGTACCTTTCCCAGGATAGGTGATTCTAGACCAAGGTTGTGTTGAACTGTAAAGTCCAACCTACTTGTGGATTTCTAAACATACAGGATGTTTTACCAACCAGAAATAAATGTAAGTAAAAACTAATTTTTTAGGTTTAGTTGGTGTGCATTTTATGAATCCTTAGTAAAGCGGAGTAGGGAATATTGATTAGTTTTTGTAATTTTTAAATTTGCAGGCATTCACCGTGCCCTCATCAGGACCTTTCTGTTTGCAAATAATCAACATTAGTAGGAGTAATATTGCTGCAAGCTGAATATCCAGAATCGTAAAAATATGCTTTGCATTCTGAAAATTTGGGTAATTCGCGTATTAGATCAAAACACAAGGTTGATAACAAATGGAAATGCAGGGTTAACAGGCTCGGTTATTGCTTACTACCAAAAACGATTTTTGTGTAGTGTACGTTAATTAAGCATCAAAAGTTACTACTTACATATTTAATTGTTTGAAGATTTATGCCGATATAAAAAGGTTTTTTAAACGGCCAACTAACTTGAATTTAAAAAATGTTTAGCTAGAGTGTCTTTGTACAATATAGAGAAGGGAATCATAGGAAAATAACTGGTTTAAAATAGAGACGTAATTTTAATGACTACAGTCTACGAAACTGGGTTAGCCAAGAACAAATAGATGTAAGGTTAGATTTTAATATTTTTTAAAGCATTGATAATTCGGAGAAATTCTAAGTATTCGTAATCCGACTGTTTTCAAACAAAGAATGCAGCAAATGTAAGCATGCATTCAAAATTGAAACAAAACAAAACTGATAATATATAAAAGCACTGAGGCATTTAGTGAGAGTCGGTGAAACTTTGATTTCTGGACGTTAGATATCGTGTATATCTGTTTTTAGTTTATTTTTGGAACTGCCTCGAACAAACTTTGTATGTAGTAAGTGAATCCAGATTACTTTGGAGTTTACGTGTATTTTTAAACTAGGGTTGAAAGAATACAAAACAAAACTTGGGCTTTCTTATGTTTCACTACATAGTTACAAAAGTGTTCCAAATTAAATGCAAAAATTGCAATTTGTCGGTGCAATTAATGCAACATTCAATCTTTCAAATTTATGAAGTTTGGTAAAAATATGAAATCGCTGTCGTCAGTCACATTTAGAGCAGAGAAGGTAGTTGGACTAGTTGTTAAAAAATTTTGGTTCTGGCATTGCTTAATGATGGATGCAAAGTGCATTAGCTCAGTTGGTGGTTTATGACCACGGGCTACTCGGATTATGTTCGGCAAACACGCGTTTTCAAATCAAAACTTAAGCTACTCTTGAGTTTAATATTACTGTCCACAGGTAGCTGTAGAGCAGGCGGTGTAGATTTTGGTTTATTTGTTAGGCAGAAAAAAGTATTCACCCCGACGTCTTCTAACAGTTACTCAAATTAGAACATTTTTGTAGAACATTTAATAGAACAGGCAGAAAATCTAAATGTATGGGGTTCATTGCTGCAACAAAAATTGTACGAATTGCATTATTGCCTTAGCTTACTCTTGGCAAATATAGATACTGATTAGATTGGGCGCGTTAAAAAAATTGTAACTCTAATATTGTAGACGCCAAGAACGACAACTTTCCCCTCTAATTGATTATTAGAGTCATGATTATAAAGACATTCTCCAAACTACACAGGGTTGGCCAGTAAGGATAATTCGAGAGTGTTCTGCAGTCTTATTCTTTAGTATGGAAGCACGTAGGCAAGCTGGATTGTTCTTATTACAAGAACGTTACTGTCATAAAGCGAAAAGATCAAAATTCCGGGTTAGTAAATTTTGATGTCACGTCTGGTCACCAAAGTGGCCTGATCTTGTTGGGTAGTTTTTAAACTTAAGTTTAAGTATCATTTAAAACTCTTAGTACAAAGCGATGAAGAAATATTAGAACTTTTTTGGCTTTCAGATAGTTTTTACGTTTGTGAGTGTACGCGTTGGAATTTCGTCTTTCTAATGCATATATAGGAGCAATGAATTAGCACTTCCATTCTTGGTGGTTGCAACAAAAATTTTGGAATACTGTTTTGTCGTGTTTACGAAAATCTGCTAATCACTCGTGTAAAAGTTTAGAAGCTTACGCCGATTTATTAGGTACCTAAAAGCGGCTATCAATTAGTTCTAGAAAGTTGTTTCACCAGGCTATCCTTGAATTGCAAAGAGTAGGTGTCGCAAGAATCTTGAACGGGCAAAAAGATAGAATGACACAAGAATATTTTTTGTTTTTTGTTCATATGATTTATCGTAGTTAATGTGATGCTATTAAGATTTACAAAAACAAATTTAGCATTTTTTCCTTTAGTATTACAGTACAGTAGATAGTAGATTCTGAAGCAAACCATGTAGACTTTGTTTTAGTTTTTTGAGTGTAAAAAAATTTCATGATATGGGCCTTGAATGAGTTTCATTTGTATTGTTTTATTCTGATCAATGACTTAATAACATGATGAGCATATTTTCCAGAAGAAAATATCAAAATTGCTTTAAATATACCTTCTTAAGCCAAAACTGATACTTTGATTCAAAAAATGTTATTATTTTGTGGATCAATTTTATGGTTTGTGCTTTCGTAGAGGATAAAACATACGTACTTCAAAAAGTTAGGTTAATTGTATGCGCTTGAGGTTTTGGCGTTATAGTATGATGCCCGTTCTATTTGTTTTCTTTTATAAGTTAGCTTTTCAATTTTTATGGTAACATAAGCAAAATAATGCTGTCAAATATGTTAAAGATAAATGACTTAGCTACATTATAAGTTTGAAAAACTACTGGTACTGTTTATTAATATATAATAGCAAAAGCAAACTGGTTACAAAATATGTCACCATTGCTGGTTAGTTAGTCAGTTATTTGAAGCTAAGGAGTGTAGAAATTCTGAATGTACGCTTTTTGCTGGTTAATAGGACATTAATAATAAATATTGGAGCAATGACCACATTACCCTAGATTTTAATTTAACCCCAACATAAATGGAAGTATTGAATCAGTAGCTCCATTTTATGTGTTTTAAAAATATTTCGAATACTATTAGTCGGGTTAAGAAGAATGTGCAAATCAATCACGGAAAAGTTTTAATGCTCACGCCAATTTAAGATGTATTTAAAGGCGGAAATTTATCAGTTATAGAAAATTGTTTAACTAGGCGCTCTTTAGATTGCCCTTGCCGGACACAATATTATTTTTATCATTAATTTTGTTTCGTTACAAGTTGTTATTTTGGACTGCTACCAGCAGGGTGTTAAAAGCAATTGCATTTTGCTTAAAGCTGCAAAAAATGACGTAGCTGACAAAGTAGATTTTCAAAGGCTCTTGGTAAACGATAAATTTCGTTGCTACCTTGACGTTTATATTTATCATATATTATAAATCAGCAATTCACCTCAAGGCTCAAACTCCAAGTTGTAGTGCTTCCAAAGATGTGTTTCTATTGCAAAAACAAAAAGTATCTTTCGTTTCTGTTTCACCATGTACTTGTTAATTATAGCGTAGTCTGTTTTAAAATGTAGTTAAAGCAAGAGTACATCACGCACCAAATTATTATCAAATCATTTTAACATGCAAATTGGGGCGTATAATGTAACTTTTGGCTTAATCCGGGTTTAAACTAATCCTGTCTAATCCAATATTTAATCCGAATTCCGTAAATTTCGGGCTAATCCTGCGATTAAGATTAAGCGAGATTAAATTTAATCCGATTTTCAAAGGGAAGCTCAAACTGGCTTACGACCACTCCTGACCGGTCGTAAGTTTTGGATTAACTTCAGTTTTAGGTGTCGTATTGCATAACTTGAGCTAATCTTGCCCGAATAATCTTTCTAGATTAACTTGAGTTTAAACCAAAGATACATTATTAGAATAATCCTAAACCGGGTTTAAACTCGACTTAAACCCAGAATTAAAGTTAGATTATACGCCCCATTAAGTTTTAGCGGTTGTTTAGGGATGACTATCGTATGTATACATGTAGTTAGCAAGGTTCAATATATCAAACGGCGATTGTTAGTTGATCTGAATGAATGAAATAGAAGAAGGTTGTATAATTGGGTGATTTTCAAACTGACCCACAATTAGTTGTATGACATACGTGGAGTTTTCCAAAACTAGTACAAAAAATTTTTCTCGGTATGTGTTTTACAAACGTCAAGAAGAACTGTAAACCCGATTAGTTGCATACATAGTCCAGGTACTGGTGTACATTTCCCGTATTTAATCACGGGTGTGAGAACAATAATAGGAGACCAGTAGGGTAAAACACAATCGATAGGATTTTCACGATTCTTAAGCTAGGATTTCTTTCGAAGTGTGTATTTTTCTTATGAATTGTCCAAAAGTTATTACATGGTATTCGTTTGTTTTGCAATCGTCTAAGGTATCTACTGCAGTGACCATTTGATTCACCGAAAGAATCCATTTACCAATGCAAAAGCCAATTTGACGTGTAACCTTGTGCACCCAATTTTTCGCATATTTTTGAGTTACTACTTTTGATGCTTCTATTATAACTACATATAACTTTAGGAATACCAACGACAATTAGTGTCATGAAGCCCATTTTATGCTTGTCAATTCAAACTATTTTGTTTGCTATTTAATCGTTTGGGGTTTCCAAAAATAAGACCAGATTTGCTTGCATCCTTCCTAAAATTTGCACTTTGGATCGTCTTCAAATTTGAATGCTCTTTAGAGTCACGAAGGAAGCAAAGAGCCAAATGCACTGGTAACAGATTCTACAAGATTTAAGGATTCTGCAATGCAAAATCTTTTTTATCGGACAAAGAAATTTGTCACACATCGGGGCGTATAATGTAACTTTTGGCTTAATCCTGGTTTAAACTAATCCTGTCTAATCCAAAATTTAATCCGAATTCCGTAAATTTGGAGCTAATCCTGCGATTAAGATTAAGCGAGATTAAATTTAATCCGATTTTCAAAGGGAAGCTCAAACTGGCTTACGACCACTCCTGACCGGTCGTAAGTTTTGGATTAACTTCAGTTTTAGGTGTCGTATTGCATAACTTGAGCTAATCTTGCCCGAATAATCTTTCTAGATTAACTTGAGTTTAAACCAAAGATACATTATTAGAATAATCCTAAACCGGGTTTAAACTCGACTTAAACCCAGAATCAAAGTTAGATTATACGCCCCATCGGCATTTGAAGTTATGAAGCACGAAAAATGGCCCTTCGAAAAACGCTGAAAAATTCATACCAGATTTTCAACTTTTCAAAAATGAATGTTAAAGAAACCTACGTTTGTGAAATTTTGGATAAGTACTTGTTATTTACTGCCCTAACACCATGCAACATTTCAGGTCTATCAAGCTTGACATAAACATTTGGTGTACGATGAAAGTATTTGCATTACTTTTGGAAAACTCCACGTATATAGATAAATTTGTTGGAAGCGCGCAAAGTAGCATGTGTTCCAGTGTGTTGTGAATGATACTTATTATAATAGGGTGTAAAGAAATGCAAACTGCGCACCACGTTACAACAACAAAAACACAATATTTTGCCGCATTTATTTACATCTAGGTTGTACTTTAATTGTGGTAAATTTAAGCAGGCAATAAGCGATTATCATGCAAATGCGAAAAATGCAGTAGGTTCATAGAATTATTCGTATAGCTTTATATTATATATTAATTTTGACAGAAGCAATTTAATTCACCATTGGTGTTTGCGTGTATGAGCGGAAACCTAATCAACATGAAAAGTCTGTAATGCATGACAAGTTTGTTAGTATAAAACCAAATGCCAAAACTTATTTTGCGATGAGAGTTGCTATAAATAAATGCTCAAAAAACATACTTAAAACTGCAATTTTGCTGGAGTCAATTTTTTGAAAGTAGTTTGTACTAAGTACTAACTAAGTAAGTACTAAGTTTCAGAGTGTGCGAAAGACCTACAAACACGGCAATCAATAAGGCTTAAGAGACGAAAAGGGATTTTTATTTCTGAATAACGTGAATGTTGTAAATTTTGAGCGGCAATAATAATTAACATGTATGACCATTTCTGTAAGCACACCCAATGTTTAGATAAATCTATGTAGAATTATTTTTTCGTTAAGATTTTATGTCGACTTGCAAAATTGTAGTTGCAGACGACTAAGTTATACTCATATTCATGTAATAGGTCACGGTCGATATTACCGGCCGCATCAATAATAATGCAGTTTTGTCATTTTTGTCCACTGAATCCTTAGGCTCCTGTTGGAAATTAGTTGTGAACGTTTACTACAACTCTATATCTAATCACGTACTTGAAAATTAAAACTTCTACTCTGTAGGACTTCGTTTTCTTTCCGTAAAACATAATTTGATATCTGACTTGGTTGATGCCAAATTTATCAAATAAGTACATATACGCGAGTCACGTATGTTTAAGCAGAGCGATTATTACTAATAAATCTTTTAAGGTTCCACAAATATATAGTCTATAGAAGAAAGAAATTTCAAAAGTACCAAATCGACTACGTAACTGCAAAATGTAAAAAGTGCTGAACGTGAAAATGTCAAAATGTAAAACGCGATTTTCATGAAAATGTCAATACATTCTAAGTGACATTTAGGAAATTGTCAATATGTTTTAAGTGATTTTTGGGGCATATTGAGCTTTTGTGCCAATAAAGTGGAGGAAAAAATTTCCTTTCGATTGGTACCACCAGCTTCTACAGATGTTGAAGGCAAGCAAAGATATGAGCTGCTCAACATCCTTACATTTTTAGCAGTATACAGGCAAACTCGTGAATTGAAACTCGGAGTTACTGAGTTTAAACATTATAAATAAAAGTTTACATATTTATATGTGATTATTAGTTAGCAAAAATGTCAGATAATGGGGAAAGTGAGGATTTTTCGCAGGAATTATCGGATGACCACCAATTTAGCGTTTCAGAACTGATTGGGCTCGTTGAGGTTGAGAGTAGTGGGAAGTCATAGTTCAATCGTTATAATTCAAGCTAACTGTACGTATTGAATTTATCCGTGTTAAGTGATTGGTCGTTTGTACTCAAGTTTAATTTAATTTTTAGGAGCCCGATGTGTACCGCGGCTTCGATTTGACAACAGTTCTCGTTCTAGTGGAATTGGCAATCAGTCGTCCGGTAAGCGTATCAATATTATGTTGTGTCTTAGCCGGTATACTGTATAGGATAAGATAAGTTTGCTTTTAGCCGAAGGTACTACTCAGGAGTTTCACTCAACGCAGAATTTGGATGAGCCTATATGTTCCGTTGACCCAGAGAATGATGCTCCGAATTTTCAGGACCCCGAATTGCAGGTGCTCTTCCCGTAAATCCCGTAAAACAGAAGCGAAATCTAAAAGCAGACCCAAGTACCTGGAAACGGGAAGTACACTGGGCTAAGAGAATGAAAGGGGAAGCATACGCTGGATTCTATGCATCTTCGGAGGACCCCAAGAAGCTTATTTTTGGAAAGCCAAGACCAGCTAAAGTGATGGGACAGCGTTGCCGCTCTATTCAATGTAAAAAGCGCAGTGACATTTACTGTGATGACTTTTCGGAGGATGACAGAAGGGCTATATTTCAGTACTTCTGGAAACAATTGGATTGGAACCAGAAAGCATCGTACGTTTCATCCCTGGTGGACGTTATTCCAGTGAAAAGACGTCGCAAAGAAAGCAGCATGCGTCGCTCCACCACGTATGCTGACTGTCTGAAAATAAATGATGTCAGAGTGCGTGTGTGCCAACGAATGTTCCTATCAACATTGGGACTAGGACTGAGGCAAGTTGCTGGGTGGATGAAGGCTGCAAATTCCGCTAACCGTGTACCGGTCCAGAGAAAGAAACGTACACCTGTGATATCCGAATGAACGAAGTGTATCCATGAATTTTTGGATGCGTTGCCAAAATTTGGAATTGGAAACTCACCTTACAAGCAAATCACAGCTACTGCATCTGTACAAACAACACTGTAAGAACAATAATCTTCCAGAATGCTCTCGTCGGCATTTTTTTAGCATTTTAAAAACCAAGAACATTGGAATCTTCCCTCCAAGAAAGGATGAATGTGACTTGTGCCTTGGATACCGAAACGGACAGGTCAATGAAAACGAGTACAATATTCACTGTCAGAAAAAGGATTTGGCTAGGGAATCTAAGAGTGCTGACAAGACCGATGCCTTGGAAGGGAAATGCCATGTGCTGACAATGGATTTGCAGGCAGTTAAGCTATCTCCAGTTCTGAATGCAAGTTCGTTGTATTACAAGACAAAATTGATGAGTCACAATTTTACTGTGTACAATTTAAAAACAAAGGATGCAGTGTGCTACTGGTGGTATGAGACCGAAGGAGACTTAGCGTCGTCGTCATTCACTTTCTGTATTGTTGACTACATAAAGACGTACCTAAAGGATACTTTACCGGTGATAATTTACAGTGATGGATGTACTAGTCAGAACCGCAACAATGTGCTTGCAAATGCACTATTGGAGTTATCGTTGAGCTCGAATCGAATAATTCTTCAAAAATACCTGGAAAAGGGACATACACAGATGGAATGTGATTCTGTCCACAGCGTAATAGAAACAGCCCTGAAAGGAAAATCAATTTTCGTTCCAGGCGACTACTTGGAAATCACTCGAAAGGCAAGAACGGCTCAACCTTACATTGTTCGTGAAGTTGATCATACATTCTTCAAAGATTATTCACAAAAAAATGCTTTGTGATATGCGTCCATTCGTCCAGGACTCAAAAAGGGTGATGCATGTGTAACAAATATTAAAAACATAAAATATTTGCCTGAACGAAAAATTCAGTACAAGTTATCGTATGAAGACAGTTGTTGGACCGATTTACCAGAAAAGCCCAAAAAAATTATTGGGGTGTCTTATCCAGCGCTTTTTAAACGCAGGAAGCGGATTACGGCTAGGAAATTTAAGGATTTACAGGATCTGAAGGGTGTAATTCCAACAGAGCACCATAAATTCTACGATAATATACCTCATGAATAGTTTTTATGTGATGAAAATTTATGCAAATTGATTATCAAAATTGATTGAGAATCTAAAAATGTATGCGCTGAATTAAATCCCTTTTTCTGAGAAACTATGATTTTGCACTTATTGCATTTTGACAGTTTCAGGTTTTTTACGTTTGCTTTTTTGATATTTACATGAAAATCACTTAAGTCATTTTTACATTTTCACGTTCAGCACTTGTGACATTTTGCAGTTACGTAGTCGAAATAGAACCTTTTGAAAGTGACGTTTGCTTATATTTGCAGTTCATCCAAAAGGCAATTACTTTTGTTTAATTTATTTTGGTAGATATACTACTGAAGCAAAATGCTAACAAACATAAAACAACATCGACGTAATCGGTATGTTTCAAGAGTTGTGTATACACTTATTTGTAAAATTTTAGTTTTGCCGATAATATTGTTTTAGTAATTTGAACAGTTTTAAAGGGTAATGAAACAGGTTATCAAAATCAAGAATCAATCTGGTCGGACACGACGCATTTATAATAGTAACTATATTTCTGTCGAATTGTATCTGGACATTTAAGCGGCTGATCTGCAAATATACTGTGCTGGACAGCAATTTTACTGTCACGGACATCATTTTTGCTGTCAGGGATAGCAGTTTTGCTGTCAGGGATAGCAGTTTTGCTGTCATTTTTGAACAGCATTTTTTGCTGTCAAGACACCATTTTTGTTGTCGGTCCCTTGACTGACTAACATTTGCTTGCATTCATAATTTGATGAAAAGGGCAAGGCAAGATGGGCGGTTACATTTTTATCTTATAATTTGGTAGGTGTATAACTAAAGTTGAAGGTTGACGGTGGTTATAACACCATTGACGAGTTTGGTATGGTTTACTTGCTGTAAGTACACCTTGTAAGCTAACATTTTTTTATTTTCACTTTTTTAAAAATGTATTGAAACAGGGTATCCATTTTAAGAATTGGTTAAGTCAAACATGACGCATTTCAAATATTAAATAGAATTTTGCCAGTCTGTCATTGATTACCTTTGAAAATCCTACACAAAAACGTACAGAGTTTTGTTGATTAGTTCTTAGTTTTATTTATCGGAAACACCAAAACATTTCGTGATAATGTAGGTGTGTTAACAATTGCATATTATTATCTCAAGTTTTGCAAAAATGTATTCGCAAACAATGTAATATGTTATATAAAGCAATAAAGGCTTAACATGACAAAAATGCTCAGTTTTAAGAATAAAATACCTACTTGTTTTAGTAGAAAAAATATGAATTTATAAAGCAGAGTTTACCCAGCATATATTTATTTATTCATAAATAAAAAAAATATCACACAAAAGTCATCAATGCAATCACCGTATTCTTATTTGCTGCTTGCACTGCATATTTTTGCTATAAAAATGACATCAGAGCCATAACTTACTCTAGATCATTATAAAACTAACTTTGTTGCAATTTTGTCCTTATAGTGTACACATTAATATCCTTATTAAATTTGATTTATTCGTAAAGACAAGATATTAGATAAGATATATCAGGAGAAAAGATTCTGAAAGAATGAAACTCTGCATAAAATATAGAAGTCCTGTAGCAAACTTAATCATTTTTGGATATTTTCCTGAACCTAGTTTTTTCATGTTTTAGTTGTTTTCGTTGTGGAACCAAATCTTTGAATCATTCACAAATTGCATCGATAGATCATATAGTTGCTTTCTTGAATTCATTATGCAATTTTGTTATTTAAACTGGTATTCATTCTTGCAAAAAAAGAAGTATCAGATTATATAAGAAAAGCAGGTTTACGGTAAAAGGATATTTTTCGGCTCAAAATTTATTAGGAAATCACTGCATCGATGATATGTAGCTTTAAAATTCCATTTATTAATAGACTGCTTGAATCAGTCAATTTTTGAATAATGCGTTTTGCATGTTGCTAGCAGGACGGACTAACAATTAAACCGTAGGGATGCGAGGAACATCAAATTCATGTCATGCTGATTAAGGAACAGCGGTGTAAAATAACTTATCACAAATTGTGACTCACAACAAACGTTATTTTAGCAGAGTTGTGGACAGAACAATCAACTCATTTTAACTATAAAAGTTTTCAGTAACTTTTACGAAACCGTTTAGGCTAAGGCATAAAAATCCATCTATACAGCATGCATGGTCCCAAGTATGTATATTTTGCTTTTGGGAATGACTCATTGCCGTCACCAAATTTGGAATAAATCAAATAATATGTGAACTTGTGTAAGAAATAACGTCCATTGTTTTCAAAATGTATGCTACGCTATTCAATACCCAAATTGGAGCTTATTTACACTCAATGTCGGTGTTCATTTTTTTTCAGAAGGTTTCTCTCATATTCTTGTTCATCTACTTTATGCTTAACTTTTCCATGATTTGGCATCTACCAAGTTTGCTGAGATGTGTGTTTTGCATTGTCGTTTTTATTTCTAAGCCGATTCTGGACTTTTTAAACTGATTGAAAGTACTAGGCATTCATTATATATATATACATATATATGTATGAGGATTTATATACCTAAACACGCTAGTGGGTTTCTTATCAGTTGGAAACGTATTTAAGGGAGTTGTAAGCGTTATGCATCTTGTTAAAAGTACCTTGTATTCAGGGTCGAGTTGAAGAAGTGCTTTGTTGGTGTAGGCACCAATAATGTTTTGTGATAGACCTTATCAAGCATGAATGGAAATAACCCAAAGTGTGGTTATCTAGTAATGCGTTTATTATAAATATGTAATATCTTTATACGTGAATATAAACTTTGGTTTTAAAGTGAAATCTTATTTTACACAGCTTGGTAGGTGCTGATTCACACCGCGTTGATAAAGAAAACAACTTTATGCTTTGACTAGTAGGTGCATTTTACAATAGCTTTCGTTTTGTGGAATTCACAATCTACTACCATACATAATAGAATCGTGAACCTATCTTGAACGTTTTAATCAGCTAACCCAAAAATATGCACTCATTCAGTGTGAAGATCTCATCAAGTGAGGTAGACTACCTCTTATAGAGCACTCATGAGAGCTTAGATTTAAAAGTTTCAGTTTAATGCATTCAAGTAGCAGTGAATTTTTTCAGTGAAGGCTGCTGTAGAATTCTTTAAAGATGATTGGAGTTTAAGCCACTTACTAAAGTAAACTATTCAACTTTTCAATAAGCTTTTATGAATAAATTTAAATAAATTTGAAAACGTGCACATGGCAAATTTCTAGTGATATAATATTTTTTGTGTGAGTAGTGTCAAGGTTACTCAACACTGTTAAATCATTTTAAACATATTACGCAAAACTACTTTCCGGAGATTTACCGACATGATAGATTTTCTTAAGCCTTAATTTAAAAGTATTCATAGTTTGTAATTACTAACTTCTTTTTTAACATGAGTGGAATCTAATTTGTTTTGTTAAAATATTTTAAACTTTAGGATGCACCACTCAGCCGACGTGACTTACACTTCCCAGGATAATTGTTTTCAGACCAAGGTGAGGTTGAACTGTAAAGTTTACCCTCTACTTGTGAATTTCCAAACCTACTGGATATTATATTAACCAGAAATATATGTAAGTAAAAACCGCTTTATAAACTTTTAGTTGGTGTAAATTTTATGAACCGTAAAAGGCTACAAGAATATTTTATTAATTTTTGTAATATTTATATTTGTAGGCACGCCAGGACCTTTGTGTTTGCAAATAACCTGCATTAGTTGGAGTAATTGAGTTACAAGTGAATATCTGGAATAGTAGAAATCTTGTTTACTTCCTGAAAATTTGATTAGTGCGCATATTAGATCACAACACATGGTTGATAACAAACGGAATTGCTGGTTTAACAAATTTGGTTACTGCTTATCACCAAAAACCATATTTTTGTCAAGTATAATCTTATTTAGTGTCAAACGTTACTACTGCTTTATTTAAATGATTAGAGGTTTATGCCGATTCAAAAAGGTATTTAAAACGGCCAACTAACTTATGCTAAAAAACTGTTTAACTAGACTGTCCTCGTACAGCACAGAAAAGGGATACTTAGGAAAATGATGGGTAGATCTTCACCGCCGCCTTTGAAACTGGGTTAGCCGAGGATAAAAAGCAAGCAATAATTACGCACTTGTCAAAACGCTGGTTATCAAAATTTAATATTACAACTTACAATAATAAATAGGCATTAAACATGACACATAAAAGCTTTGTATTCCAGTCAATAAGTTTCAATTTTAGCGTCTGGAGGACAAAACAAAGAAGTTTTTGTCAATTTAACTTACTTTTTTTGTTTTTTAACGATTTATTTAAATTTTTGATGTTTCCTGTCAGACATTTTGATAACTATTTCATGACATACTTTTCCATTTTGGTCGTGTCCGAAGAAAATTCCGAATAATCTTTCTATTTGTCTAGCTTTCGGTGTTTAAGTACCATAATACGTTAAGTAGTTTGTTTTAAAAAGTTAGAAGCTTACGCCAATTTTAAAATGTATTTAAAACGGCCAAGACTTCGAATATAGAAAATTGTAAAAGTAGAAGGTCTAGGATTTGCAGAGAGTAGGCCATCGAATAATTTCTCCATGCTTATTGACGTAATTTACGTCACGTAAGTCTTTGTCTGAGAGTACATTACGCAAACTTTTTGAGATTTATATAATGGCAGGACCAAATTAATTTACAAAATGCTCTGTTGCCGGTTAAGCTGTTTAGTAATGAAGACTTTGAACACAGACAGTTCGGCGGTTTTTATGACAGAAGTAAGATCACCTCAGTATTTTGGGTTAATTTCCAGTTATAGTGGGTTGGATTTTAAATTGTTCAAAGCATTGATATTTCGGAGAATTTTTAAGTATTCTTCATCTGACTATTTTCAAACAAATGCAGAATCTATCTAATATAAGTATGCGTTCTAATATTTAAAAATAAATTAGAACAAAACAGCTAATTTTAAGTAACAAAAATTAGTATATACCAGAGGTTCTCAAGCAAATGTCTCAATTCCCATTATAATTTATATTTTCTACGTTGAGGTGTTAATTCAGGTATGAACATTTTTAAAAGTATTAGGGCGTTCAGTTTTAGTACTCAAGCATTTCCTTTACTTTCGGTTGTGTGTATCTCTGTTTTTAATTTATTTTAAGAACCAACTCGAACAAATTTGGTGTGTACTTAATGGAACCTTGTTACTTTGGAGTTCAAATGAATTTTTAAAAAATGTTGTAAAAAATAGTATAACACCTGATTGCAAAAATTGCTATACTTCAATGTAATTTATCCAACGGCGAATCTTTCGAATGTATGTAAGATTGCTGAAATTATGAAGTCGCTGTCGTCAGTTTCTTTCAGAAATTGTGAAGTAATAACATCAGTTGGTGGTTAGGCATTGTTTGATGCAATGTGGGATAATTGTATTTCATTTTCAGGTTTAAACGCACTGGCTACTTAGTTTATGTTCCGCAAACAAGCGCTTTTAAATTGAAACTTTAGCTCTTCTTGAGTTTAGTGTTACTTTATACAAGAAGCTATAGAGCAAGCCTTGTAGACTTTGTTTTATTTGTTAAACGTAGAAAAGGCATTCACTCAGACGTCATGCAACAGTTACTCAAAAGAAGAACACATTTTAATAGAAGATGCAGAAAATTATAATGTATGAATTTCTCTGCTTCAGCAAATAGTCATATGAATTACCTGATTATCTTAGGTGTTTTGGCAAACGTTGATAATATTTGCGACAAATGATTGCATCTATTGTTTCAGAGGCCAAGACAACTACTGTCCCCCTATTACATAATTTGATTCTGATGGAAGTCAATGTAGGAATAATACAATAACTGTGATTAGCAAGTTGTACGTAAATTAACACATATAAACATGAAAATTCTGGGTACAGCTTAGAATCTTAATTTGTCAAGCTTATAGAAAGTTCAGAAGTTTTTATTAATTGTCTTCAGATGAATTCAAAATTCATGCCTGTTATGTAATAAGGCTGGCAATATCCGTTTTTGTTCCACGCCAAATTTATTTCCCTAAAATTCTTCTATGGAATTTACTTTATTTAAATATAAAAATGTGGTAACCAGTTATGATAAAATTTAAGAGCTTACGTCGATTTTAAAAGGTATTGAAAACGGCCAGCAAAAGTTCTTTTGAAATATTTTCTGAAAATTACTTTGCCTTATTATTTTATTGAAATGTTTACCGAAGATAATTTGTCTTTTCCAATGAGATATGTTGTCGTTATAAGTTGAGTTGTTAAGATTTTGACAAAGGCAGGTCCGTATGGAATTAGGAAGCTGGCTGATGCAAAAGTTTTATGTTACATTAAACAATGCTGATAAACTCTGTTTAAAAAGACGTAATCATTTCAGGTAGAGAGAACCACTTTGGTTTAAAATATTTAACCAATTTTTAATGACAGAAAACAAGTTAGCTCTTCTAAAATGTTTGATTACGCACACTCCTCTGGTGTGTTTTGTTCTTTTACACTTATATAGGTCGGTATAAAGGTGTCGCAAATACAGTTAATTTGGCAGGTGTACGAAAATGTACTTATCATTATTATAACCTTTTCGAAGCCCACGCCAATTTAAAAGGTATGTTAAACGGCGACTAGTCAGTTTTAGAAAATTGTTTAACTAGGCCGTCATTGGAATGCAAGGAGTAGGTGTCAAAAGATAATTTCTTAGAACAGAATGACATATATATCTGGCACAAAAATATTTATGTTCTAGCTCATCGCGATTTGCGGTTCTGAGAGAGTGCTTTCCGATAATCTTGTGCAACACAGGAAAAAGTGCACTTTTTATATGATATATTGACAACCCGGTGGATGTGATGTTACTAAAGTTTAAAAAAATACAAATTTAACATTTCGTTGTGTAATCAAACAGTAAAGTAGACAGTCGATTACAAAACAAAGAATGTAGATTTTGTTTTAATATTTGGAGTGTAAAGATTTCTAGGCATCGGCCTTAGTTGATTTTATCTTGTAAATCCAGTTGTAAAGCAGGCTAGCACGATGGTCCTATGTTCTAGAACAGAATATCATGCTGTATTTTTGCATGGGTTAGCTTTTCAGCTCTCATGGTAAGCAAAATACTGGTGTTCACTCAACCGTGTATATTCTGGATTTGGTGTGTGCGCTAGCCAACCAACACAAACAAGGGGAACCTACCGTTGAAACAGAGAGTCTGACGTTCTGAGCTGCCCATGCAAAAATTTGGGATCCAACGCCAATTTGAAAATGTGTTCAAAGAGGTATCTTCGTGCCACACAAATGTTTAGTTAACTCCTAGCTGTATTTGATTGGACCGGGAAATGTAGGACAGGAAAGACTTTTGGGAGAACTGATAATTCCATTGTGTTGCCAAACTAAAATCTAATCTACAAAATTATTAGTGAACGTCTGGACAATGCAATAGCCAGTTTCTACACTGCTCCATTATTTTTTTTTAATTAGGATTATTTTTAGAAGTTAACAAAATTGAAATAACTACCTTGTCTGCAAGCGTGAGCAATTACAGGAGAAATACCTGTTTATATACATAATTTACCTGAGGCGTTTTATTTGGCACAGTGAGGGCTAGCATAGATAATAATTGAATTTGAATGACTGGATTGGATATAGTTGGAATAGCCTGGGGTGCTATTCCAACATTGACGGTTTGCCAACAGTGACTGGCTTGTTCCTCTCACAAGAAGCAAGATGCACGCAGTATTAAACGAAAAAACTTTTTATTTTTAAATCATGACTGGAAATTACACTAAACAAGTGGATTGTAGAAATTAAGTCCCTTATGTTTTAAAACTGTAATTAAAACGCCGGAAAAAAAATTTAGAAACTTGTTTAGGTTTAAGAAAATTTTAACATTTTTGGCTTTATCCATTAGAATTTATGGTTTCCTTTTCATAAATAGAAGTATAAAATCAGTACATATACTTCCGTTTTTGTGGTTTGAAAATTTCCAATCCTATTAGTCGGGTTTATGAGAATGTGCTAATCAATCATGTAAAAGGTTGGACGCTCACGCCGATTAAAGAGGTATTTTAAGGCGGCAACTAGTCAGTTTTAGAAATTTATTTGACTAGGCGGTCGTTGGACTGCCGGGAGTAGGTCTCCGGAGATAATAATCCGCATCTGTACTATTAAAGAATGGATTGGAATGATAAGCTGGCGAGCTGGATTGTTGATATCTAGATACTAACATAACAGTAGGGCAATTTTGACGCGTCTAGTTGCTTGCTAGTGCACTTAATAATATGATTGAACAATTACGTACATAGAGCAGCATATATTCTTTGTATCTCTGACAGTATAATTTAGCCTTAAACGTCAGTGGACAAAGCAGCAAAATTGTTCAAACATTTCATGTGGTTTCCTAGTAGAATTTTTATGGGCTTGTGGCAAAAATCTAGGCAGCAATTTGTATGGGTCACGTACCATACCGTATTTTAAGTTTTGCAACAGAATCTTGTAAAGGTATAGAGGATTGCTGATGCTCCAGCTATTACACAATTTCTGTTAATATTATTTTATCTGAGAAAGTATAACTAATACTAATTCACTGTTGCGTTGGTATGCAAGTATCAAGTTTTTTTAAAGAAAAGTTAGCATTTAGTATTACGTAGACAGTAGTCAATACAAGTCGAAGTAGTGTACGCTCTGATATAGTTTATACAGATTTTTGCATTTGGCCGTTGACGTAAGCTAGATTGTCTAGTCCAGTTTACTATTCTATGTTTAGCCCATTTTTAGAAGAGTATTTCAAGATTTAAACAATTATGCTTATATGAAAAATGTTGATTTCATTCTCTGTAAGCTAAATAAAAAGTTGCTGAAAGTATTTTTTGTGTTTGTGATTTTAAGCCAGGTGAAACTTTCAGACTTTAAAATATTAGGTTAATTGTATAGGCTGCAGGATTGCATTATTATTTAAATTATATGATGATAAGTGAGTTAGCTGCATTATCTGTTTGCCCGGCAGCAAAGGTTTACTAATTATGTAAAACAGCAAACTGTTTACAAACAAGCTGTCACCTTGTTTGTCATTGTGTCAGTTATTAACGGTAGGGGGTATCTTACAAGAACACGCAGTAATCTAATTGAAGAGTCTCTACTTTTTAAGTAAACCTTAAGGTGATGATGATTTGTTTTGGTAAATGCTAGGTAAAATACAAAGATTACGCAATCGTAATAACTAAGGAACACTGAGCAACTATGTGTGTTTTTTAATATTTTCACGTGCTTGACTTATAACACTTGAGCTGTTATGCAGGTTGAAACAAATTTTAACCCAACAGTGACTTAAAGTGACTCTTGATGTTTTTAAAATAGAGGAGTTTTTATGTTGAACTGAACAAAATTATAGCAATGAGTAATCCAGGCAAACAGTTTTGGTTGCAGGATTAGCCCCAAATTTTCAAAACTCGAATTAAATCTCTGATTAGGCAAGATTAGTTGAAATCCGGATTAAAGGAAAGGTTACATTACACGCCACTAAAATTTGAAAACACACAAATCTGAGAAACATAATGTAGAGGTTTTTCAAATGTACACGTTGATAAACATTCGATAAAAAATAGTTAGGCAATTATTCAAAATTTAATATAGGCAGACGCTGATAGTCCCTATTGTCTTCGCAAATTGGAACCCTTGTCAAATTTATTTTTGAAATAAGGTAAATGTGTAAAGTTGCAGAAATTTTATGCAAACATATATATTCTAGAAAAAGGAGAGAAAGAAAAAATCACAGTTCCAAATACAAAAGTTCTGCCACTGACTTTTGCCTGCATTTTTGATTTGGTGGCAAGCGTGTGATATTTAGTAATGTATTTAAGCATCCTGCCAATGGCAGGTGTATTGCTAAATTAGAATGTTGGTAGTGGTTAAAACTACGTCGACGTAACTGGTTTGCTTTATTTGCTGTGAAAACATCTAAGGCTTGTTAGTAAAGTTTTTACTTTTCTTGTACCCCAATGCATTAATTGTAGTGTTCTGCACTGATTTGTAAGGTATTGAAACAGGGTATCCGTTTTAAGAAATATCTAAATCGGACATAATACATTTTAAACCTTGAATAGAGTTTTGTCAATGTGCAATTGATTACTTTTGAAAATCCAATCCAAAAAAGGACTGATTTTTGTTTGTTAGATTCGATTAGTTTGTAGATTTATTTAGCGTAATGACCAAAATATTTTGTTATTGCGTGGTTGAGTCAAGCAATTGCCAATTGCCAATTTTCACGACAGAGCTTGCAAAAATGTATTTGCAAACACAGGCTAATGTTCAGTAAAGCCATAAAACTGCAGTATTATGAATATGGTTAGTTTTAAGAATAAAATACCTACTTAATGTAAGTACAAAAAGTATAAAAATATAAAACACAATTTACACAAAATTTAATTATTTATTAACATACAAAAGAATATCACAAAAAATTCATCAATGGTATCAGCGTATTCTTCTTTGCTGCATGCACTGCATATTTTTACTGCAAAAACTACGTCAAAGCCGTATCTTAACCTAATGCATTATTGAACAAGCTTTGTTAGGGTTTTGTCCTCTTAGTGCACATTTTACCATCCTTATCAAATTTGTTTTATTCGTTAAGACAAGATATCAGATACATTAGGAGAAAAGTTTCTACAAGAATGGCACTCTGCATAAAATATTGTAATCCTCTATCAAGATTAAACGTTTGTGCATGTTTTCCTGAAATTGGCGTTTTTCTTGTTTTTCCTGTTTTTAGTGTTTTCATTGTGGTACAAATTCCTTATATCATTTACAAATCGCATTGATAGAACATCTACTTGCTTTCTTGAATTCATTATGCAAGTTTGTTTTTTAAACTTGTAGTCATTCTTGCGAAGCATATAAATAGCATCAGACTGTATATAATAAGCAGGTTTACGACCAAATAATACTTTTCTGTTTAAAAATTCATTTTGAAATCACTGTATTGAGTATTTGTAGCTTTATTATTCCGTTTATAAATAGACTGTATGAATCAATAATTTTTTGAAAAATGCGTTTTGCATGTTACTAGCAGGACAGAGTAACAAATAAAACCTAGGGGTGCGAGGAACATCAAATGCACGTCTTGCTGTTTTAAAAACAGCAGTGTACAGAAATTGTCACAAATTGTGACTCACAACTAACGTATTTTTAGTAGAGTTGTGGACGGAACAATAGACTCATTTTGAAGAAAAGTGTTTTCAGTAACTTATCAGTAATCCACACTGTTTGGGTTAAATTTTAAAAATTCATCTGGACAGTAAGCACTCATGTACATTTTGTTTTTGGGAATGACTCATTGCCGTCACCAATTTTAGAATAAATCAAATAATGGTTGAAATTGTTTATGAATAAGTTACATTGTTTTCAAAATGCATGCTAAATTATTATGAACCCAAATTTAAGCTTGTTTACACTCAATGTCAGTCTTAAATTTTTTCAAAAGGTTTCTTTCATATTCTTTTTCACCTACCTTTGTAAGCCTTTGAGAAACAATTTGCGTTGGTTGACACCCCAAAAATTTTTTCTTCTGATTTCGATTGTTTGGCCGTTATTAAGTAGTACTAGGCCTACTAAAGTGGTCAAATCTGTTTTGGACTCCAGCGCCTCTTTACTTAGAAATGGCGGCCTGTTGAATATAGAAAAGTAGGGTTCAAGAACTTCATTTTTCTTTCAACCAGGATCAGTTCTGGAGCTGAAATTTTTTACACTAATTGCGAAAGGCAGTACCTAGATGGACATCACACTGACCACTCGGTAAACTATTACTGTGATTTTATTTAAAAAATCCAAAAACTGCAAAATTTTGGTTGGAGAGAAAATTGATTATTTTTTGCAATTTAAATTAAAATAATATTCTTATTGCTCAAAATTGTTGCAAATTTACTGACAAACGTTAGGAGATGCCCATACATGGACTGTGTTACCGTTTGGGGAAACCTCATGAGAGAACGCGGCGCCGCCTGTTGGAAGTCACAGTTACCACTAAAAGTTCGCATTTTCAGTTTTTGGCGTATTATATAGTTTTGTCGGTGTATTTGCAAATATTTTGAGTGATTAGAATATTATTTTAATTTAAATTGCAAAAAATAAACATTTTTTCTTGAACCAAAATTTTGCAATTTTTCGGATTTTTTAAAATAAAATCATAGTAATAGTTTACAGAGTGGTCAGTGTAATGTCCATCTAGGTACTGCTTTTCGCAATTAGTGTAAAAAATTTCAGCTCCAGAACTGATCCTGGTTGAAAGAAAAATGAAGTTCTTGAACCCTATTTTTCAATATTCAACAGGCCGCCATTTCTAAGTAAAGAGGCTCTGGAGTCCAAAACGGATTTGACCACTTTAGTAGGCAGAGTA
Source organism: Entomobrya proxima (assembly GCA_029691765.1). Lineage (NCBI taxonomy): Eukaryota > Metazoa > Arthropoda > Collembola > Entomobryomorpha > Entomobryidae > Entomobrya > Entomobrya proxima. Next base: position 47,596,568 of record CM056169.1, read on the forward strand.
CTACTTAGTAACGGCCAAACAATCGAAATCAGAAGAAAAAAATTTTGGGGTGTCAACCAACGCAAATTGTTACTCTTTCTATGATTCAGCATATACCAGGTTTCCTTAGTTGTGTACTTTACACTGTCTTTTTTGTATCCCAATTCAAAACTTCTCCAACTGAATAACACTAAGCATTCATCATATACATAGGTATTACGAGAATTGATATACCTAAACAAGCTGTGGTTTCTTATCAGCTGAAAACGTATAAATGAGTTGAATGCAAGATGCACCTTATTAAAAGTACCTTGTATTCATGGTCGAGCTAAAGAAGTGCTTTGTTGGTTGCACCAAACATCTTTTGTGATAGACCCTATCAAGTGTGAATGGAAATTACCCAAAGTATTAGGTTGACTGCCTCAATCCATTTATTATGGATATCTAGTATCTTTATCCCTAATATAAACTTTGGTTTTAAAGTGAAATCTTATATTACACGGCTTGGTAGGTTCCGATCTGCTCCGCGTTGGTAAAGAAGACAACTCATTGATTGCTGTGACTAGTAGGTACATTTCACAATAATGTTCATTCTGTTGAATTCTCAGTATTATACCACACATAGTAGAAGCGTGAACGTACCTTGAAGGTAATAATCAGCTAACCCAAAAGTATGCATTCATTCAGTGTGAAGTTTTCATCAAGAGTGGTAGACTACCACTTATGGAGCTCTCATGAGAGCTTAGACTTATAATTTTCACTTTAATTTGTTCAAGTAGCAGTGAAATTTTTCAGTGAACGCTGCACTGAAGAATTCTTTAAAGGTGGTTGGTGTTTAAACTACTTACTAAAGTAAATTATTCAAATTTTGAATAAGTTTTTACGAACAAATTTTAATAAATTTGAAAACGTTCACGTGGATTATTTGTAGTGACTTATTATTTCTTGGGTAAGTAGTGTCAAAGCTACTCAACACTTTGTGAAATCATTTTAAACCTATTCAACAAAACCCTTTTCAGGATATTCACCGGCATGATAAACTTTCGTATGCCTTAATTTAAAAGTATTCATAATTTGTTATTACAAACTTCTTTTTTTAACAAGAGTGGAATCTAATTTGTTTTGTTAAAATATTTTACAATTTAGGATGCACCACTCAGCCGACGTGACCCACACTTCCCAGGATAATTGTTGTCAGACCAAGGTGATGTTGAACTGTGAAGTCCACCCCCTACTTGTGAATTTCAAAACCTACTGGATATTATACCAGCCAGAAGTAAATGTAAGTAAAAACCGTTTTTTAAATCCTTAGTTGGTGTAAATTTTATGAACCGTAAAGGGCTTTAAGAATATTTTATTAATTTTTGTAATATTTATATTTGTAGGCACGCCAGGACCTTTGTGTTTGCAAATAACCTGCATTAGTTGGAGTAATTGAGTTACAAGTGAATATCTGGAATAGTAGAAATCTTGTTTACTTCCTGAAAATTTGATTAGTGCGCATATTAGATCACAACACATGGTTGATAACAAACGGAATTGCTGGTTTAACAAATTTGGTTACTGCTTATCACCAAAAACCATATTTTTGTCAAGTATAATCTTATTTAGTGTCAAATTATACTACTGATTTATCTACATGTTTAGAAGTTTATGCCGATTTAAAAAATGTATTTAAAACGGCCAACTAACTTGGACTAAAAAACTGTTTAGCTGGACTGTCTTTGTACAGCACAGAGAAGGGATACTTAGGAAAATGATGGGTAGATCTTCACCGCCGCCTTTGAAACTGGGTTAGCCGAGGATAAAAAGCAAGCAATAATTACGCACTTGTCAAAACGCTGGTTATCAAAATTTAATATTACAACTTACAATAATAAATAGGCATTAAACATGACACATAAAAGCTTTGTATTCCAGTCAATAAGTTTCAATTTGAGCGTCTGGAGGACAAAACGAAGAAGTTTTTGTCAATTTAACTTACTTTTTTTGTTTTTTAACGATTTATTTAAATTTTTGATGATTCCTGTCAGACATTTTGATAACTATTTCATGGCATATTTTTCCATTTTGGTCGTGTCCAAAGAAACTTCCGAATAATATTTCTATTTGCTTAGCTTACTGTGTTTAATTGCCATAATCCGTTAAGTAGTTTGTTTTAAAATTTAGAAGCTTACCCCAATTTTAAAATGTATTTAAAACGGCCAAGACTTCGAATTTAGAAAATGATTAAAGTGGAAGTTCTTCGATTTGCAGAAGGTAAATCAAATAAATGCGCCCAGCTAAGCTTATTGACTTAACTCTTTGTCTGAGAGTACATTACGCAAACCGTTTGAGATTTATGTAGTGGTAGGACCGTATTGGTTTACAAAATGTTCTGTTGCCGGTTAGGCTGTTTAGTAATTACGACTTTGAACACAGACAGTTTGGCGGGTTTTATCACAGAAGTAAAGTCGCCACAGTAATTTTTTGAAAAATTTTGGTTGCCAAAAATAAAATAATTACCATCACTAGTAGTCCAATAATAATAGTAGGTCGCTTGTCCGTATGCGTTACCAAAGTTTGAGTTTTGTGCAATACTGACTAATTGGGTTTAAATTGAGAGTGGTAAAGACATACTTCTGCACAACGGGGTATTAAGTTTGCTTAGTCTTGAAACAGCAGGTAGACATTTAAAAAAAGTATGTTGTATAGACACGCTTCAAAAAAACTACAGGTTTTTTAAAATATGGAAAACTGAAGTCGCTGTTATAGTGGGTTGGATTTTAATATTGTTCAGAACATTAATATTTCGGACAATCACAAAATATTCGTAGTCAGACTGTTTTCAAACAAATAAAGAATGTATCTAATGTAAATATTCGTTCTAATTTGCAAAAATCATTGAGAAAAATGCAGCTAATTTTACGTGACAAAAATAAGTATCAACCAGAGATTCTCAAGCAAATGTCTCAATTCCCATTGTATGCTATATTTTCTACGTTGAGGTGTTGAGTTAACTATGAAAAATTACAAAAGGATTGGGGCTTTTAGTGTAAGTACTCAAGTATTCCCTTTACTTTCGGTTGCGTGTATCTCTGTTTTTAATTTATTTTAAGAACCACCTCGAACAAATTTGGTATGTACTCATTACTTTGTAGTTTACATGAATGTTTAAACAAGATTGTAAAGAATAGTATAACACTTAAGCTTTCTTATGTGTCAGTACATAGTTGCAAACGTGTCCCAATTTGAATACGAAACTTCAACACCTCAATGTAATTTATCCAACAGCCGATCTTGCAAACGTATGTAAAATTGCTGCAATTTTTAACTCGCTGTCGTCAGTTTCTTTTAGAAATTTGGAATATGCTTTTTCAGGTTAGGCATATCTTGATGCAATGAGGGATTATGCTATTCCCTTTCCAGGTATATAAGAACTGGCTACTCATTTTATGTTCCGCAAACAAACGTTTTACTATTGAACCTTTAGCTCTTCTTGAGTTAAATATTACTGTACACAGGGAGCTGTAGAGCAAGTCATGTAGACTTTGTTTTATTTGTTAGGCGTAGAAAAAGGATTCACTTTGATGTCATGTAACAGTTACTCAAAAGAATAACGCATTTTAATAGAAGATACAGAAAACCTGAATGTATGAGATTGTCTGTTTCAGCAAAAAGTCATGACTTACCTTAGCTTTTTTGGCAAGCGTAGATAATTCTATGGAATTCTGACTGCATTTTTAATATTTCAGAGGCCAAAACCACTACAGTCTACTATTAGATAATTTGATTTTGATGGAGGTCAAATTAAGAGTATTAAAAAAATTAGGCTTAGGAAGTTTTAGTTTATTATTTGCAAAAGGTTAATCCTAATCTTGTATATC